>JBBGZY010000253.1:4815000-5174984 GCA_037952925.1 Lithobates clamitans | reverse complement strand
ACCATTACCACTGACCTACCCCCTCCATTGGGAGCCGTGTCACAGCCTCAGCTCTGAGGGGCTCATGCTGGGACCTGTAGTCTTTCAGTTTTCTGGGGGTCACACATCCCACAAAAATGAAGGACTACAAGTTCCCACATGAACTCCTCAGATCTAAGGATGTGACTCCCTCCAAAATTGAAGGACCACAAGTCCCAGCATGAACCCCTGAGATCTAAGGATGTAACCCCTTAGATCGCAGGAGTTCATGCTGGGAACTGTAATCCTTCATTAGGAGGATGGGATCAGTGGGTGTAGGGGTGGATGAGTGGCAGTGGATGGGTTCAGTGGCTGTGCTTGCTCACTTGCTGTCACTTGTTAGTCAGTGCCCACTTGGTCCCTCCTGCCTGCATACAGGAGAGGGGTGTGAGAGGATGGGGTGGAAGATGAGGAGCAGTATATAGTGGAGGGGAGCAGTATATGGGGGGAGCAGTATATAGTGGAGGAGAGCAGTATATGGGGGAGCAGTATATAGTGGAGGAGAGCAGTATACAGTGGGGGTGGGGGGGAGTGAGCGGTATATGGGGGAGCAGTATATAGTGGAGGAGAGCAGTATACAGTGGGGGGAGCAGTATATAGTGGAGGAGAGCAGTATACAATGGGGGGAGCAGTGAAGCAGTGAGCAGTATACGGGGGGAGCAGTATGTAGTGGAGGAGAGCAGTATCCAGTGGGGGGGAGCAGTTAGCAGTATATAGGTGGAGGGGAGCAGTATATAGCAGAGGAGAGCAGTATCCAGTGGGGGGAGCAGTGAGCAGTATATAGTGGAGGGGAGCAGTATATAGTGAAGGGGAGCAGTATATAGTGGAGGGGAGCAGTATATAGTGAAGGGGAGCAGTATATAGTGGAGGGAGTATTATACAGTGTGCTAACCACAGTAGGGAGCTGAAGACTTGCACATGGAGGGAATTGCTGCAGGGTCACTCACCATATGGATTGAGATGAAGCCTCCCGGGGTCGCCATCTATGCTCCTCTTCCAAGGTCCTGTACAATTTTCAGCAGCCATCTGTGCATGTAAGGGAAGATGGCCACACCCCCGCCCCTCCCACCAGCTTGGTCAGCCTGTGTAGCTCAGTAGCTGCAGGCTGGTAGAGATAGGGTCTGTCAGCCAGAGGAGATTGCATGCACAAAAGCTGCACTGCACCCAGGGGAGAAACCAGAGGTAGCCTATAGTTCTCTATGGGCTCCCTGGTTGCAGAAATAGCTGTGCCCGCACGTGTCCCCTGCAATATGACCGTGGCCACCTGGGTAGGAGGGGCGGCTGGGGCAGCACATAGAGGTAACCAATACGTGAATTTATCTCTTGCCACGCTGAATGCCTGCAGGAGGAAAGCGGGAGTTCAGCGGCAGAAAAAGAGAAATGGGCGGTTTGTTCAGCTGCTTTGGACCCCAGGAGCTCTAGGCGCAGAGGAGGAGGAAGTTAAATCCTCCTCCGCTTTCAATGCTAGGCAGAGAGGGTGTCACAGCCATGAAGTCATTGGTTGCTAGGCGCCAGGCGGCTCTAACAACCAGTGGCCAGAAATAGTCAAAATCAGTGCTATCGAGGTTCAGTCTGTCCCAGTCCCCTGCATTCCAGAGTCCTTGAGTCAGTTTCTTTTTAATTGGGGGGCACATAGGGGGGGCACAGTATAATTTTGGGGGGGTCATGGCCCCCTCTGCCCCCCAGTGACGCCACTGTGTTGGGCAACCTGGGAAACTGAAGCGTGGAGGCAGAAGGGTTGTTAGAAAGACCAGGGGTAACCAGTTAAAAGGAGAGGAAGTGCTTATGGAAATGCACTCTGAAAAAAAGTTGGGAAGGTCGCATCAAAGCTTATAGCAGAATGACAGTGAGGCTTAGAGGGAGACACCAAAGGAGGCATTGGGTACAGTTCCCCTTTAGGAGAAGTGAGGTCGGACAGAATTGGACTCCTATAAATGGTAGCTGGCACAGAGGTGCCAAAAGAAACATATGTGTTCCGCCCTTTGGGTCGAAACAAGGGGGGGATATGTAGTAGTGTGGTATCCCACCAGTCTATGGATGCAGGATTTTCAACCAGGCAGGTTGAGGGGCTCCAGTTTATTTGCATATTTCGGAGGAAACTGGCTTTTCAGTTTCCTCATTATTTACTAAAATCCATTTTGGGACCTGGAGCCCGGGGATTTCGTGGCGATCCGGGTGGGGTGAAATCCCCAGTCCTGAGTCCCGGTTTTGAGATCCACCAGCATACTGACTGGTCAGGTGTGTGCTGGGCTATTTGTAGACACCTGACCATAGTTCTGGGCTCCACCTCCCGCGGAGTCCAGGCAAGCAAGGGAGAAGTGTGCATGTCTGCACAGTTCTGTTTGTCAGAGCAGACAGAGGGTCCAAGCCTGTGTGCTGGAACAGCAAGGAAGCTGGAAAAGAGTGCTGAGGTACAGAAACTCTGTTATAAAGTCAAGAGGGCTGAAGCAAAGCCTGAGCAGCAGAGCTGACCAGAGAGCCAGGTGGCTTGGTATTTTTCGTTCATTGAAACCCCTGCGTGGGAATTCTAGATTGACATTTTCTTTCTTTAATAAAAGTGGGCCTACAAGCCCTTAAAACGGCATATCTGGCGTGGACTCCGCTCACTGGTAGGCTCTGCACTAAGCTAAACAACCCCCAACTTTACACCCGGTTGAAGACCCATTGGTTGAAATGCATAGGGTTTGGCTTACCGCTCCTAACATTGCCCTGTATTTTATCTCTGTGATCACATTTTTACCCTTGTATGCTGGTTTTTAGAAATAAACTACCATTTTTTGATCTACACCATGTGGAAGCATTTTCTTTTTCCACATATTATCCTGATGAGAGTGGCTCCGGAGTCCTGTTGATCTAGATCCAGCCTGACATTCCTAGGATTGGAGGTCCTGTTGGAGGTTTCCCATCTCTTCCCTGGATTCCACTCCGGAGGTCCTGGATCCTTTTGGAGTTCCACACATCGGCCATTTGTGGCACCATGCCTGTATGATTCCATGTTGCTGACATTGGAGTACACCAGTTCCGGTAAGGGCACAACACACTTCTTTTTATGGTTGATGATGCAATATCTTTGATGCTTTCTACACCGGACAGTGTTCAGCATTTTGTCTCCTTTAGTTTCTCCACTATTCCGTGTTGGACTTATGTTGGACTATACTCTATACATTCTTTCACTGATTTGATTCACATTTCCAGCATTTGTAGGTTTTGGTTTCAACCCAACCATACAGTTTTCTTCATACATTGGACATTTTGTATATTATATATATATATACCTGATTTGTTCCAGAATCATTATTATTTTTTATCACTCATATCACTAAATTTGTGTTTATTGATAGCGCTATATTATTTACTACCTAGATCTATTTATGTTTGTCACATTCTGTATGTAGATGCTTGTTTTCTGTCACTTGGGATTAGCACAGTAATATCCACTTTCCACCTTCTCACCAACCACCATGTTTTTAATAGATATGTAAGATCCATCCCCGAACTTGTGTTCCTGAGAGCCTCCTCTCTTAGAGACCGCCTCACTAAGCAGTCATTATAAGACCCCTCAGCAACCCATGGTTGGACCACACAGTACTTTTCAGTGTGTCCAATGCCTTCGCTGTCCATGGATCTTTGAGGGCACTAAATATCTGTTACACAATGGTGAAACCTTGATCCCATGCACTCCCTCACATTGTGGTACAATGGGGGAGAATTACTTGATGACCTGCAAATGTAATGCGTTTTATGTGGGCACAACTATTTGCGAACTTCGCCAAAGAATTGGAGACCACTTATATTACTCTGGCAATGGCAAGTTAACTACTGTAGGCTGCCATATTGGGCTACATCACAAATTTGACCTAATGGCAGTGAGGTTTTTTTGTCTTGGAGGTGGTCCATCGGTGCCCAAGAAGAGGGGATTTGCCTGGTTCACTTGGTCATCACCTTTTTTCTCCCCTGGTAGGGGCGGTTCTGTTTCGGCAGGCCACCCTCTACTTGCTTGAAAAATTCCCAAATAAATGTGTCCCTAAAGACAGGGTGACACTGTAGGTACTAATGTGCCAACGTCCCAATATTGTATTTATGAACCTATGACAACTAAAAGGTGGACTTTCAAGGGACACAGATATACTAACTATAAAAGGTAAAAATGGTTTTATTTAATTGTGATCCACAAGAAATAGATGCAATTAATACAAGTAATACAATCCATAGAGCAAAAATGTTTGCATATACTTAATATTTCCTACCCTACATGCACCGTAATGGTTTTTGGCTCCCCGCCCATTTGACTCGCTCCAGCGTGGTTCACGCATGTGCAGTGCAGGAAGTCAGACCCGGTGACGTCATGTGTCGCCACACCAACAAAGCTATATGTCGCTGCAGGGGTGGCCCCTGGCGTCTTCCGGGTTTGCTTGTGAGCATCGCAGACATTTTTGTCCAAAGGGATTTGCTATTTGCCACTTGGTGTCACCTATTATGGTTTATTTATTTTCTCCTGATTTTGGCTTATGATATTAATATCTGACACTGGGATTTTATACTCACCTTTTTTGACACATGGTTGTTTAGTGAGGATTAGCGCTGCACCACTTATTTTTATGCTATAAGGTAAACAAAACTCCACTATTATGGGGCGAACGTGGTTTGTCTTCAGGAAACACATATTATGCATGCTTTGGGGTGTATATTGTCTTCCCACTTGTTCCCCATGTGGTTTTATGTCGACTCAACATCAAGCCGCTCACAGGGCGTAGCCATAGGTTTCGACAGAAGTATGGTATTTGTGGCAAAGGAGAGCTGGCAGACCCTGAAGGAAGGTCTATTTTCATAAAGGGGAGATTGTTTAATATGGATTGTACCTTTGCAAGTATCTATTCCCCAAACAGGGAAACAGATACGTTTTTGAGGAAAACCTTAAAAAAGCTGATGGTATTCAAAGAAGGTAAACTCCTGATGGTAGGAGACCTTAACATGAGCATTGATCCATGAGTAGATACCACAAGGGGCACCCCTCATTCTTCAGTTCAAAGGCAGATTGAAATAAAAAGATTATTATTAGGCTATCAGCTAGTGGATGCGTGGAAGATTAGACATCCAGAGGTTCGGGATTACATGTTTTATTCTTCAGTCCATGGGTCATACTCAAGGATTGATTATGTGTTAATAAAACATCAATTGCTACCTTCTCTTAAAAATGCTAATAACAAAACAATTACTCTCTCTGACCATGCCCCAGTACCGATTCAATTAGAAATACCAGTAGGTATCCCTGGGGGAAAGAATCAGAAATTAAATGACTCCCTTATCCAACACCCCAATAAGGAAGATGAGCTAAAGTTTTTTTTCTATTAATGATACACCAGAAATCTCGAGGGCTACTTTGTGGGAATAGCACAAGGCTTATATAAGGGGAATATTAACTGCTTGCCGATCGCCGCATGTAGATATACGTCGACAGAATGGCACGGAGAGGCAAATGGGCATACAGGTACAGGTCCCCCCGCCGCGAGCTCCGTGAGTGTGATCGTGGGTCCCGCGGACTCGATGCCCGTGGGGATTTAGAACAATTGACGAGACCTAAAGGTATTACAGAGAAGCAAAAGTTAACAGTAAAAAAAAGAAGCGTTAGCAGAACTATCAGAACAGGAGAAAAAACGTGCCTTTCATATAGTAAATAAAGAGAGGTATCAACGGGGCTAGTGCAGTAATGGAAAAAAATGCATCCTATATCCCTAAAATTAAAAACGATAAGGGGGAAACTTAATTCATCATATAGTTTGTTGTATAATGTGAGATCAAAAGAGGAAAGTGGAGGGGGAGGAGAGGAGAATTTGGAAGCCCAAGAGTACCTGCGGGGCCTAGACCTTCCTACAGTGCCCAAAGAGGAGTTGGAACAACTAGGAGGCTCCGATTACGCAGGAGGAAGTGCTGAGAGCAATAAAGAATATGGCCCTGGGGAAGAGCCCGGGCCCCCAACGGGTACTCTATCTTTATTATAAAAGGTTCCAAAAGCGCCTGATCCCTTATGCCGCGTACACACGGTCGGACTTTGCAGCTACAAAAGTCGGACAGTCTGTCCGACATACTTCCGGCGTACCTTCGGCGGACTTGGGGCAGACTTTCTTACGAACGGACTTGCACACACACGACCACACAAAAGTACGCCAGTTTAGTACGCTGTGACGTACACCAAGTCCGACGAGACTATAAAACGGAAGTTCAATAGCCCGTACGACACCCTTTGGGCTCCTTCTGCTAATCTCGTGTTTATCTCGTGTTAGTAGAAGTTTGGTGAGAGACGATTCGCGCTTGTGAGACTCGTATTTTTCAGTTCGTTTTAACTGGTGTTCAGTCTGTGCTTGTGAGGTTTGTATCTGCTTTTCAGTGCGTTTGGTCAGTTGGCATTGAGAAATCTTTGTTTTATTGGCCGCTCGTTCCTGATTTTCAGGTCGTTCTTCACAGGCCTTGCTGTTCTTCAGTGCGTTCTGTTTAGTGCGTTCTGACCAGCCGACCGTTTTGAAGCCATGTTACCTGTACGTACTCGTCGTAGAGCTCGTGCATTGTATGTGCTTGGTGCTGTAGTTTATTCTTCAGCCCAAGACCAGTCCATGAACAGGGCGAGGAGGAGTTCATGGACCAAGAATTGGTTGCTTCAGCGTGACCAGTTCTGTCACATGCCTTTGCTCCGTGAGATCCGTGAGAATAATCCTGAGGATTTCAGGAACTTTCTCCGGATGACGGACCCCGTTTTTGATCGTTTGGTGGCTTTGCTGACCCCCTATATCAGCAGGCAGGATACCTGCATGAGGCAAGCCATCACTCCGGAGCAGAGGCTGGTCGCTACCTTGCGGTATTTGGCCACAGGGAGAAGCCTGCAGGACCTTAAGTTCTCGACAGGCATCTCCCCCCAGGCTCTGGGGATCATTATCCCAGAGACCTGTTCTGCCATCATACAGGTCCTGCAGAAGGACTATATTAAGGTAAGCTATTTTTAGTTTATTAGCATCACATGTTCTTTTATGTAATCTTTGATAAAGTAATGTATTTCTTGCTTCAAACACTACTTCCCATCATTGCAATATAGTGTGAATGTCCCCTTTTTATCCTCACACATGCTGGGATTTTTTCCTGTTATTTTTTGTCATGCATGTATAGTTTCCTTCAATAACCTTCCCAGCATGAAGTGATGGGAACATATCCACCTAGTCTACTCATTTTGAATGTATTTTGTTGGAGTGTATTTAGTGTGCTTAGAATTAGCAATTAGCTAGATTTCACAACCCCCCCCCCCACCTGAACTCACTCCAAATAGTGTGCTGCTAATTAGCAATTAGCTAGATTTCACAACCCCCCCCCCCACCTGAACTCACTCCAAATAGTGTGCTGCTAATTAGCAATTAGCTAGATTTCACAACCCCCCCCCCCCCCCACCTGAACTCACTCCAAATAGTGTGCTGCTAATTAGCAATTAGCTAGATTTCACAACCCCCCCCCCCCACCTGAACTCACTCCAAATAGTGTGCTGCTAATTAGCAATTAGCTAGATTTCACAACCCCCCCCCCCCCCCACCTGAACTCACTCCAAATAGTGTGCTGCTAATTAGCAATTAGCTAGATTTCACAACCCCCCCCCCCCACCTGAACTCACTCCAAATAGTGTGCTGCTAATTAGCAATTAGCTAGATTTCACAACCCCCCCACCCCCACCCTCGTTAAAATTTGCTTGAATGTTCTGTGGTGTTGATTTGTCTAAAGCAAATCTATGTTGTACTTTGCAAAATGCATGTGCACTCTACAAGTGCATTTGTTCCAGTGCTTTAGTAAATGAGCAGAAGCTCTGCTGATTTCCATCATCAAATCATATGCAAGCCTCAAAGTGTTTTCATTAATTGCCCTTGCATGTGATTGTGTACTGTTTGCAACATGAATGCCTTTTGACATTACCTCATTTACTGTAAGCTGGTTTGCAACTGCACCTGCAGAGTGCGACAACTGCAGTCTTGTAGCCTTTGTTATCCCTAAATTCCTGCGTGTTGTTAAAGTAATTTTTTTTGGGGATTTCACAACCCCCTAAAATGTAATCAATGTTCTATCAGAGGGGGTGAGCAATCTGATAAGTGTGCCTTTTTCCATATTAGTTATTCCAGAAGAATTAAATTATTGAATGTTATACTGATGCTGGGGAATAATGTTTTTAATTGTCTAATTTTCTTGCAATGTTAGCTTCCAAATTAATTGATTTTTGTTTTCTTGTTTGATTCCCCAGTTTCCTTCAACGCCACAGGAATGGCAGACTGTGGCATCCCATTTTGCAAGCCGTTGGGACTTTCCCAATTGTGGAGGGGCTATAGATGGGAAACATGTCCACATTGTGCCACCACCCCATTCGGGGTCATATTATTTTAATTATAAGGGGTTCCACAGTATTGTTTTAATGGCGGTGGTGTCGGCACACTATGATTTTTTATATGTGGACGTGGGGAAGAATGGCCGGATGTCGGATGGAGGAGTATTTGCCCAGACGGAGTTCTGCCAGCGTCTCCAGAGTGGTGGCCTGGGATTGCCACCTGATGAGGATAACGTGGAAGGACTCCCCTTTGTCTTCATTGCCGATGAAGCCTTCGCTCTGAGCAAGCACCTCATGAGGCCATTCCCCCAAAGAACCCTCACCCCGGAGAGGAGGGTTTTTAATTACCGGCTGGCCAGAGCTAGAAGAGTGGTTGAGAATGCGTTTGGAATTCTGGCCAGCCGGTTCCGCCTGTTTCAAACAGCCATTAATTTGGCGGAATACAAACTTAATTTTATAATTTTATCATGCTGCATTCTGCACAACTTTTTAAATAAGCATTCTGCCAATTATATAGGCACAGTTGGGCCTGAGGCCGGACAAATAGAAGCCAACCTTACAGGCCTGGATACTGTCCGTACTGGCTTGGCCCCCCAAAGTTCCCGTCAGGTTAGACAGCAATATGTTGATTATTTTATGGGTAGGGGGGCCATTGCAATGGGCCAGGATATATAATTTTTTTTACAATAAAAAAAATATTGCTGAAATCTGGCATTATATTTATTGCTTGCCTTTCTTTTGGGCTGTCTCCTAGGTTATGGTCGAGCAGTTGTAGTGCCAACTGTATTAGAATTTTAAAAATGTATAAATAAGCTCCATTGCCACTGTAAACAACTTTTTGACAATTATAACCAAACTGATACTGAGCCTTGAAATAACAAACCACACATTTGTTAAAATCCTATAAAAGGAGATGTTTTTATTAATGGTTGGTATGCATTCAGTTCTGCATTTAGTATAAAATGTTCCGAGACAAAAATATAATGGTATCTTAATGATGTAGCAAAATATAATTATATTGAAATATTTCTACCTAATCCACAAAAAAATATTTTGGGCTTTTGGAGTTTCAAAAACAGGCTTTGTTTTTGGAAAATCAAGTTTTGTTTTTTTTTAAAAGCAAGTTTTTTTTATTTTTTTTTTTGTTTTTGAAAATCAATTTTTTTTTTTTTTTGGGTTTTTTAACATTAATTTTCTTAATTTTTTTGGTGTTTTCAAAGCAATTTTTTTTACTTTTTTTGGTTTTTTAACATTAATTATTTATTCGATTTTTTGGTGTTTTAAAATCAATTTTTTAAGTTTTTTTGGTTTTTTAACATTAATTTTTTGAATTTTTTTTGGGTTTTTTAAAATCAATTTTTTTTTTTTTTGGGTTTTTTAAAATCACTTTTTTTTTTTTTTGGGTTTTTTAAAATCACTTTTTTTTTTTTTTTTGGGTTATTTAAAATCACATTTTTTTTTTTTTTTGGGTTTTTTAAAATCACTTTTTTTTTTTTTTTTTTGGGTTTTTTAAAATCACTTTTTTTTTTTTTTTTTGGGTTATTTAAAATCACTTTTTTTTTTTTTTTGGGTTTTTTAAAATCACTTTTTTTTTTTTTTTTGGTTGTTTTTTAGAAAATCAATTTTTATTTTTTTGTGGATTTTTGACAGCCCTCCTTTTTGACATTAGGTTAAACAGCCATTTATGTTAGGCCAAAAAAACAAAGAGAAGGCCCAGAATGGGGTCAGCAAAACAGGAAATGAAGGACATGATTGATGTTTTGGGGTTTAAAAAAGGGCATTTAGATTCGACCCAAAACATCAATCATGTCCTTCATTTCCTGCTGCATACGATCCAGCCTATTACGCATTTGATCCATGTCTTGATTCCAGCCCATTATTTGACCAATTAGACGTTGGGCACTTTCCGAGGTGAAATGGTCACTTCTTGTTGTTCCTAAAGTGGAATGAAACCAAAAAATGTCTTTACAAATATGCACACATACATAGTTTACCTTACCAGAAATAAAGCTGTTGTCTCAGACACTGACCTGGTGGGGTGGCCATGTAGCCTAATTCCTCCACATCCTCGGGGGTGTCACTGTTGCTTGAATGAAGCAGATCCCCTAAAATAGAGTAGACAAATTCAATTAAACAAAAGGCAGCCATGCATAGATTAACGTAAGCTGGTGTGTCAGACACTCACCTGGTGGGGTGCCCATGTCGCCCACCTCTCCTTCCTCCACATCGTCAATGGGACTTGGACTGATTGCCCAATCCTGTTTTGCTTGGGGTGGACTGTGTTCTTTTGGTTGGCTGAGTGATTTTTCCCCTATGTGAAACAAAAAATGAGTAATCTAATTAGCACACAGATATTTTAGGACATAATAATTTTCCAACATTTGTAGTGAAGTGGTTTGTGTAGAGTTCCTATTTTAGTTCAATATTTAAAATTATAAAGACATACCGGATAGATAGATATCAATATCTCAAAATATAGTTAATAATCTTTTGATCTCTCTCTATATCTGTAACAAAATCTCTAAATATCTAACTAAATGTAAATCCAAAAAATTAAGAGAATTTCAAATAGATATATATATATATATATATATATATATATATATATATATATATATATATATATATATATATATATATATATATATATATATATATATATATATTTATATTTTTATATTTATATTTATATTTTTATATATTTATATTTATATATTTAGATATAGATATAGATATATATATATAGATATAGATTATATATATCTATATCTATATCTATATTAGATAGATATATATATATATATATATATATATATATATATATATATAGATATAGATATAGATATAGATATAGATATATAGATATAGATATAGATATAGATATATATATATATATAGATATATATATATAGATATATATATATATATATATAGATATATATATATAGATATATATATATATAGATATATATATATAGATATAGATATATATAGATATATATAGATATATATAGATATATATAGATATATATAGATATATATAGATATATATATATAGATATATATAGATATATATATATAGATATAGATATATATAGATATATATAGATATATATAGATAGATATATATAGATATATATAGATATATATAGATATATATAGATATATATATATATAGATATATATAGATATATATAGATATATATAGATATATATAGATATATATAGATATATATAGATATATATAGATATATATATAGATATAGATATATATAGATATATATAGATATATATAGATATATATAGATATATATAGATATATATATAGATATATATATAGATAGATAGATAGATAGATAGATAGATAGATATATATATAGATATGGATATGTAACGAGGTTTCTTCAAAGATCGTTTAGAACGATGAACAAAAATCGTATAGAAAGGAAAAGCACATGGAGCAGTATACAAGGTAATAAACACAAGAGAAAAACACGACAAGTACTTACTTTTTTTAAGAACTTTCCGGATACGTCGGTATTGATCCGGCTCCCTGATTTTCAGGTCAGACCATCTTTTGCGCAATTGATCCTTGGAGCGCTGGACCCCAAATGATGCCTGCAAAGTGTCCACGACCTTTGCCATGATTTTGGCCTTGCGCAAATTTGGTCGTGCGTACGGCCCATAATTGCCATCATAGTCGTCTTTGCGAAGAATGGCCACCATCTCCACCATCTCTTTGAAACTCATATTAGAGGCCTTAAATCTAGGCCTCACAGATTTGGTTGACGTTCCAGACGTTCCAGCCTGCGGGCTGTCTCCACTACCTGAGGTCGTCAACATTTCAGGTGTCTCCGCCATTCTTTAACTCCACTACGCGCCGTAACAAAAAAGGGGCGGAGAACATGAGTTCATTTCGAACGTCAGGGGCGGGCGACGCAGGCGGAGTTTCACACATGCGTAGTGTATAAAGGAGGGCCTTTCGCGCGTGTCGTACGTACGTTCTGTGCGTCAAATTAGGGGGCGGAGAACATGAGTTCATTTCGAACGTCAGGGGCGGGCGACGCAGGCGGAGTTTCACACATGCGTAGTGTATAAAGGAGGGCCTTTCGCGCGTGTCGTACGTACGTTCTGTGCGTCAAATTAGGGGGCGGAGAACATGAGTTCATTTCGAACGTCAGGGGCGGGCGACGCAGGCGGAGTTTCACACATGCGTAGTGTATAAAGGAGGGCCTTTCGCGCGTGTCGTACGTACGTTCTGTGCGTAGGTGATAGTGGACCAGGACGTTCCAAAACGAAGGTAATTTGAGATATATATATTTTTTTTTTTGGGGGGGGTTTATGGTCATGACTTTGTAGCAAGCAGCCTATATGGCTTGATAGATTGATGAGGCCTACATAGGGAGAAGATGATGAGGGGTTAGCAGAAACATATAATAAGTTTTTTTGGTCTTGTGACTTTCTCTTTTCCAGATATAATGAATCCCCTATTGAAGGATCCAGAGTTCCTTACTTCTTTTATTTCAAAGTATCGAGAGATGAGGAATTTGTGGGAGGTGAAACACCCTCAGTATTATAACAAGCATGTGAGGAAGTCAACGCTGGAGAGACTTCTGTCCTTTGTCCAGGAGACCATCCCTGGAGCAACAATGGAGACAGTGTACAAGAAAATTGGGGTCTTGAGGAACATGTATAAAAGGGAGCATAGGAAGATCCAGGAATCAAGGAGATCAGGAGCATCAGCAGATGATGTTTATGTACCCAGGCTGTGGTACTACAAACAACTCCGTTTTCTTGATGACCAGAATGAAGCCAGGGCATCACTTTCAACCCTTCCCTCCACCCTTCCCTCCACCCTTCCCTCCACCCCAGCAGAGGCTGATGAGGAGCAAGCTGGGTCTTCCATCCTGGATGAACCGGATATGACCATCTGGAGTCAGGTAAATTATTTTAACAAAGATTTACTGTACTAATATTAATGATGTTAACTGGATGTTATAATTGTCTCAAATAATTTAGCACTCCAAATTGTGTATACATATCAAATGATAGTAGTGACTAAATATGTTTGGCACCTGCTTGAAATAATTAGGGTGTCTGATTAGACTCTTTTATTAAAGAGATGTATTCACATTGAATTTGCTAGTCATGAGAAGCAAACTGTGTGTCATTGATGAACCCAAAAAAAGAAACTAAAACTATTGTCCTTTTTTTATACACAGGATGAGTCCATCCAGGAGGAATGTGGGGAAAGTGGCAGGCAGGAGGAGACCGGGCCCATGGACAGCCTGGAGGAGGCCGGATTCACCATCATCCTGGAGGAGGCTGGGCCCAGTGTCAGGCAGGAGGTGGCTGCTCCCAGTGAGGTGGCTGGGCCAAGTGAGGTGGCTGGGCCAAGTGAGGTGGCTGGGCCAAGTGAGGTGGCTGGGCCAAGTGAGGTGGCTGGGCCCAGTAGGAGCCTCACCCAATCCCAAGTGCCTCCCCTCCACCTTCCCAAAAAAAGGGCCAGGAAGGGGATGGTCACACAGGACGCGTCCCTGCGCCTCATGCAACAGGCCACCCGTTTTTTAACAAGCCCCCCCGAAGCGGAAGAAGCCTATGGCTGCTACTTAGCCAGCAGGCTTCTTCAGATGGATTGGGAGCAGCGCCTCATTTGTGAGCGCCTATTTGGGGAAACAATCCATAAGGGGCTGCAGGGCACGCTAACCAAAAACACCCAACTACATGAGGCAGCCCCCCCCCCTCCTCCTCCTCCTCCTCCTCCTCCTCCTCCTCCTCCTCCTGCCACAACTGAAACACCAGAGCCACAGCCTCAAAAGAAGGCTACAGGGAAGGCTACAGGGAAGGCTGCAGGGAAGGCTGCAGGGAAGGCTGCAGGGCAGCGTGGAGGAAAGGCTGCAGGGAAGAGAAGAAAGTGATGACCTGGGTTCAGTCTGGTCTGACAGAAGACGCAGGCTGTTGTAGTACCACAGTCTGGGGACATCTAGATCATCTGCTGGTGCTGTTGATCTCTGGGATTCTTGGACCAGATTGTGCTCCCTCTTATATGGACTCCTCAAGATCCCAATTTTCTTGTACACCGACTTTTTCCAGCGTTGACTTCCTCTTTATTTTATTTTGACCATGAATAAATGGATCTTTTTTGAGTTTAGCAAAAGACTTTTATGTGTTTTCTTTTAAATCATTGATTTTACACACAATGTTAAATTAACAAGGGACAACAATCTCATTGAGTTTTAAAAAAACACACCAAAAATACATTACTAATGTTAAGAATGTTCAAGTGGTAAGTCTTGAAAAAAAAATATATACATAAACAAAAACGGTGCTTTGGGTTAACTTTATCTAAAAATTAAAAAATAATCACTAGAAAAAAAAAAAAAAAGAATAATGGGTTCTTTGTGGTAACTTTACAAACCTAAAAAAAAAAAAAAATAAAAGGGAAAAAGTATTATTAGTATGGAAACATTGTTTATAAAAAGCATACTATATCATTCATGAGATCAAAGAGAAAAAGAATTCAGAAATCAGTTTGGGAGAACTCTGATTATGAACAGCAAAACACCTTCGTTCTTTAGAGCATTCGTAAAGAAGAAATAAAATGCGCTGCATTCAACGATCACAGATTTTGCAGCGTGATGAATGTGCTACCTACAATACGAACACTAGTTTTACTAGACCGAGTGCTTCCGTTTAGTTTTTGCTTATGAGCATGCGTCGTTTTTTTGTCCGTAGGACTAGCATACAGACGAGCGGACTTCGGGGTCCGTCGTAGTTACGACGTAAAGATTTGAAGCATGTTTCAAATCTAAAGTACGTCGGATTTGAGGCTAAAAAAGTACGTTGAAAGTCCGAAGCAGCCCACACACGATCGGATTACCAGCCAGCTTTAGTCCGTCAGCGTCCGTTGGACTTTTGTAGACGAAAAGTCCGACCGTGTGTACGCGGCATTAGACCCCTTTCACACTGAGGCGTTTTTCAAGCGCTTTTGGGCTAAAAATAGCGCCTGTTAAAGCACCTGAAAAACGGCTACCCTGTAGTCTCAATGTGAAAGCCCGAGTGCTTTCACACTGAGGCGATACGCTGATCGGACGTTAAAAAAACTCCTGCAAGCAGCATCTTTGGAGCGGTGAAGGAGCGCTTGAAATGAATGGGCAGCGCCGGCTAAGCTACGGTCATTTTAACCCTTTTTTTGGCCGCTAGTGGGGGTTAAAAGAGCCCCGCTAGTGGGCAAAAACCTCAGCAAAAATTAAAGTAAAGCGCCCTTAAAAATAGTGTGAAGCTCCAGTGTGAAAGCTGCCTAAATTATGTGATTATCTGAATATGTTAGTAGAAGGAGAGAGTTAAGGAGGAGTCACTGCTGGCCCATATAACTCTTATTTTGAAGGAGTGGAAGGATCCAGCAGCTCCTGCGAGTTATAGACAACGCTGTATCCTGGCCTAGGCCGACAAGGCCCAGGCCTAGGGCAGCACTTTGCAGGGGGGCAGCACGGTAAAAGTCCAGCCGGCTTGCGCTGTTAGTGTAGCGCCAGTCTTATGGGGCGAACTGGGCTGAGAGGCAAATTAGTCTAGCGCCCCCATAAAGCGGCCGCACTGCTTCCGGTATGTGGGTGGCTGGCATTCCGCAACTGTGGGGGGGAGGCGTCGCTTCTAATTTTGACTGTCCTATCATCCTGGACCACAAACCTTCCTCACTGTACTATATGTTTTCTGCTGCAACATTGGCATGGTTATATCTTCTTAGTCCTCTCCATAAAATTATCAGACATTTGTGCTTAAAGGATCACTAAAGATAATTTTTTTTTTTTTTAAATAACAAACATGTTATACTTACCTCCACGGTGCAGCTCGTTTTGCACAGAGTGGCCCTGAACCTGGTCTTCTGGGGTCCCTGGGCGGCTGTCTCGGCTCCCCCCCGCAAGGACTCAACACCTTCATGCGAGCTCCCTCGCATGGTGTTGAGTGCTTGCGGGCACGCTCCGTGATACAGCCAGTGGCCATAGCCCCTCACTGTATCACTCGGCCCCGCCCCCCGGCGCGTCGCGTCATTGGATGTGATTGACAGCCGTGCGAGCCAAAGGCTGCGCTGCTTTCAATCCTTCCACTGTAACCAATCAACGGCCAGGCTGAGCAGCAAAGAGGATGTTGGGGGCGAGTGCGGGACTTTCGAGGAGTCAGGTAAGTGAAACGGGGGGCTGGGGGGGCAGTGGGGCGGTATTGTCTGATGTTTTTTCACCCTAATGCATAGAATGCATTAAGGTGAAAAAACTTTTGCCTTTACAACCCCTTTAAAGTAGAACTATAGGCAACACTTTTTTTTTTCATTTTGGAAAGAGTAAGGGAGGGTTATAGCCCCTGTCAGTTTATTTTTTACCATTCCTGTCCCATTGCAGAGATTTTCCTTCACTTCCTGCCCCATAGCCAAGCAGGAAGTGAGAGGAAATCTATGCGAATTAAGGGAATCCATTGCCCCCCCCCCGGCCCTCAGAACTAGTGCCCCCACTTGGAAATTTCAGCAAGGGGTGTGACCTTGACAGGAAGGGGTGGGTCATATTTAAATTAGGGGGTGCACGAGTTTAGTCAGGCTTAGGGCAGCACAAAACCTAAATACACTACTGGTTATAGACCAATATAGCTGTTAAACACAGACATAAAGATCCTCGCTAAAATAATCGCAGAAAGATTAAAACCATTATTTTTTTTTTTATTTAAAGATATGACACAGAAACAAGCATAAAGACAACTTCGCATTGCATATAGACTGTAACGGACAAATCAAGTATAACAACTGTTCAAAACAGTCACTCAACATGTGGTCGCCATTCAATCTGACTTGTACCTCTCGCTGAAGTCTAATATAGGCTATACAATCATCTGTGCCCATCACTTTTTGTGTCTTTTTTTATTGAGAGAGAAAAATAGGAAGAGGAAAGAAAGAGAAGACAAGGGAGAGAGAGAGAAAGAAGGAGGAGAAATAAATAAATAAATAAATACCGTATTTATCGGCGTATAACACGCGCCGGCGTATAACACGCACCCCAAGTTTAGGAGGGATTTTTAAGGAAAAAAACTTTTAGGAGGGAAGTTTAAGAAAAAAAACTTACATTTAAATCAGCCTCATCAGTGTCCATGTGTAGCCTTGTCCATCATTTCAGCCTTGTCAGTGTCCCTCATTGCAGCCTTGTCCCCCATTGCAGCCTTGTCAGTGTCCCTCATCGCAGCCTTGTCAGTGTCCATCGCTGCAGCCTTGTCCCCCATTGCAGCCTTGTCCCCCATTGCAGCCTTGTCAGTGTCCATCTGTAGTCCCTCATTGCAGCTGTGTCCCTCATTGCAGCCTTGTCAGTGTCCATCTGCCTTGCACTGTGTTTGCAATGGCGTTTAAAAATGGCGCCGCCGTTCTGGGGTGCTCCCGGCCATTCTCGGCGGCTCTCGGCCTCTTCTGGCAACTTTCGGCCGCTATCGGCCGTTCTTAGCGGCTCTCGGCCGCTTTCGGCCATTCTCGGCAGCTCTCGGCCGCTTTCGGACACACTCGGCGGCTCACGCGGGACTGCGAGAGCCGCCAAGAATGGCCGAAAGCGGCTGAAAGCCGGCGAGAATGGCCGAGAGCGGCCGAGAATGGCCGAAAACGGCCGAGAATGGCCAAAAGCGGCCGAGAGCCGCCGAGAATGGTTGAAAGCCGCCGAGAATGGCCAAAAGCCGCCGAGAGCCGCCAAAAGGCTCACAATCGGTGATGGATAGGCGTATAAATCGGGGGATCGGGGGGAAAAAAGTACGTGTTATACACTGATAAATAAGGTAAATAAAATTAAAAGTAAATCAAGGAGGGGAGGGAGGGGAGGGGCATTTGCCCCCGGGGAGCCCAGGTCGATAACGCTGAACTGTTGGTGGGGATCCTAAACAGTGGATCCTGTCATATGTATTGGTGGAATTCGTCGGAGAAGTGAAAGAGGTTCCAATGAAACCATCTGGACTTATGTTCCTCTGACTTATCTCGCAAAGCAGAGGTCAGATCTTCCATTTGCTCAATATCCTTCACCCTTGCGAACCATGGGGCTACCGTTGGCGCAGACTGTTGCTTCCAGAGAGGTGGGATACTGGCACGAGCAGCATTAAGAAGATGCTTGAGGAGGGATTTGTGGTACCATTTCCTTGACAGGGGAGTAAGATTTAGGAGAACCGCTGCTGGGTTATCCTGAAGGGAGATGTCTGTGAGTTTCTGTACAAGCTTAAGCACTGTCTGCCAAAAAGTTTGGAGCACAGGGCAGTCCCAGAAAATATGTAATAGAGTGCCTGGGTGTAGGCCGCAGCACCAACAGCGATCAGTTTGTTGAGGATAAATCCTAGCCAGCACGGAAGGAGTTCAATACCAGCGCGTCACTATTTTATATGCGGCCTCTTGATATTTGCTGCACAGAGAGGATTTCTGTGCGAAAAAAAGTATGCGTTCTTTTTGGGGTTCTGTGAAGATGACTTGCAAGTCTCTCTCTCATTTTGTTAAGAATGGGGGGTCTTCAGTGGCGTAAAGGTCCAATAGGGATTTGTAGGAGGTTGATAAGGACCTCGGGATCGGTCCCTCACACAAGCAGAGTTCCTCAAAAGAGTGGAGTTTTCTGCCAAAGTGGGTTGGTTTGGGTAATGAGCCGATAAAGTGAGATAATTGGTTGATCCTCCAGCGATCTAATGAGAGTGGTGCCTGTCCTGAGAGCAAGTTCTCCGTAGTTAGCCAACCTGAAGAATGCAAGAGCGATGAGTCCCTGTGGAGCTTGCGATCGAAAGGATGGGTCAGTGAGGCCAGGTAGAAAATCCGGATGACTAATAAGTGGCGTCAGTGGGGATGGAAAATTTAATGAGGCTAAACGGAAAAACCTTTTTAGTTCCATAAGAGTTGGTCCAATCAGTGGATGAGTGGTCAAGTGGGTGGCAGGAGTTTTTCCAGCCCAAGGTAGGCCCACAAGTGGGGCTCTGGCTGCCTCCTGTTCCAATGACACCCAGAGCTTCAAGTCACTGTGACGGCACCAGTCCACAACCCTGGTCATATGTACCATAGTATAGGGCTGGATCTGGAAATCCGAGACCGCCTTTAATCTTTGGTCTTAGTAGGAGTGCTCTACCTAGATGTGGGTGTTTTCCACACCAGATGAATCTGATGAATAGTGAACGCACGGCGTGAAAGAATGTCTGGGGTATCTTGATGGGCAGCGCCTGCAATAAATATAGAAGTCTGGGCATTGCATTCATTTAAAGTATATTACAACGGCCGAACCAGAAAAGGGCCAGAGAGTCCCATTTCCCAAGATCAGCAGTGAGCGTGGATAAAAGGGGCTGGAAGTTGAGGGTGAAGATGTCTTGTGAGTTTGCAGCGATTTTTGTTCCTAAGTATTGTATTGAGCGAGCAGCCCATTTGAATGAGAAAAAGGGGCGTAGGTTAGAAATGGTAGAATCTGACAAAGAAACATTTAAGGCTTCTGATTTTTGTAAAGCCACAGCGCTTCAGCTCCTGTAACAGGGAGGGTAGAGAGGTGAGGGGCTCGGTAATGTAGAATAAAACTTCGTCAGCATATCAGCATAAGCTGCAACTTTGTGTTGACATTGGCCCGACTGGATGCTTCTTATGGATTCATTACCTCTAATACGGTGTAGAAAAGGTTCCAGGGAGAGGACGAACAGCATTGGAGACAGGGGGTAGCCCTGTCTGGTGCCATTCGTGATTGAGGAAGGGCTGAAGACGTATCCATTTACCCGAACAGTCGCTGTGGGGTTATCATAGATGGCCGAAATCCATGACAGGATGGGTTCTGGCATACCCACGAATTTAAGTGTCTCCCGGAGGAAGGACCAGTCCACCCTGTCAAAAGCTAAAACGAAAGGGGAGGGAGAGTTGGAACAAGTAACACCTGAGGGTGGTCAGATAATTCAAGTGACCAACTAATAGTAATTAAGTATATTAACTGTTGCTGTAACCATAATCAACATATAAGAAACGAAGGGGGGCACCCGGTTCTAGTGTCCGGGTAAGGGGTTACTGTGGCAACAATGTTTGTGATTGTCAAGAAATGCTAACTGTATTGCCAAAAAATATAAGTCTATTTATTAAATCATTAAAATGCAATTCATCAATATAGTGCAACAACCTTGGATTAAAAATATAGAATAGAATAGATTTAATTAGGTCAGATAGAACCCAATTACTGCATACTTAATTTGATAATGAACTAGACAAAAAAAACAAAACAATACAGGAGACAAAAACAAATAACACACAACGAAGAACAATGTCCGGACGCTTAAGGATCTTGCTAATTGTCAACTGGTAATGAGGTAATAGGTGTATTGGATGTAATTTGTACATAGGATATTAATATCCCGTATGATCCGAAAAAAACGTTGGCAGCCAGAAAGATCCTATAAGGGTTGGTGGGTATGGATGGAGGGGAGAGGAGTGAGAACTGAGGTGCCTACTGCTGGTAGATAAACCATAATTCTATAGCTAAAGAAGAATTAATAGCTCAATTGGTTAAATGGGAACAGTAGGAGTCCACAAAATTGCAACCAGTCCCATAGAGTAATATTAGATGGGTTAAAGTTGTTATATGGCAAAGTTCAATTTATAGTGATAATCCACATAGATGGTTTAGCAAGAGTCACTTACAATGAAGTAATAAATGTGAAGTAAACACATTGGTTAATGAAGGTAAGAAACTTTACCATTAGTTGCTCCGCTTCATTGGAGGTTGGTCCTATGGACTTAGATCAGAGTTGATAGTGCATCATAATATCCTCTTCATGAAGAGAGAACTGATTTTGGTGATGAGTGCAGCTCCGAATGCCGCGTCAATGGCTGGAGGGATGGCGGGAGATATGAAAAACACACCGCTAGCTTCACCTCCTTCTTAATCCAGTGCCATGATGTCCGCCCGCTGGAACAAATCTCCCGGCTTCAAGTGCATCCAAAATGGGGCATAGATCCACAACAAGTGGGGGAGAGCGCTCAATCCCCTCGAATGCCAGATCGGGCAGATGGATCAGGCTGGCTCAGATCACCTGACGTCTGCAGCTGCCTCCTCGTAGTTCCTCACATCCAAACCACGGCGTCCATGACGAGTCGGCGTTGATGTCATCAACACCGACTCGTATCCGCTAGTTCTGGAGAGGAGTGAACTCTGGAGCCCGATGATGAGAGAAGAGCGGGTACGTACATCTGGAAGCGCTTTGCACGTAAAGCATTGGCTAATAGCCGACCACACTTGTCTCTGTACTCATAAAAAGAACGACGGGCCTTCAGTAGTACATGTTTCGCTTCGTACATGGAATGATCTCTTATAGCTTCCCGAAGACGGATCAATTCCGCCTCAGTAGCACTATCCGGCCGATTCTTATGTTGGTCTTCCAAAGTGTGGAGTTGAGCCAAGAGGTCAGACAAGGTTTTAATGCGATGTTGTTTGGCCGCAATGACCGTGTTTAATTAGTATTTCTCTAATGAGGCACTTATGCGCGGACCACACAGTGGCTGGGTTGTCTACTGAGTCTATATTGACAGAGAAGTAGGACTTTCATTCCCTAAGGATGTCTGCGGCAATCTCAGGGTCTTTTAGGAGCACCTCGTTAAGTCGCCACGTGGACGTTCTGGGGGATGTTTGTGAAATAGCCAGCTCCAACAGAATCGGGGCGTGGTCAGAAAGTGCTATGTGACCTGTATCCGTCTTGGTGACCATGGAGATGGTCGAGTGTTTTAGGAGAAAAAGGTCGATTCTGGAGTAGGGCCCATGGACGGTGGAATAGATGGTCGCAAGAGTGAAGGTCTGGGAACAAATTTTTCCCTTTATGAGCAGGAATCTACCCTCTTAGTCACAGTACTCATTGAGAAATTGTCGGTGGAGGGACTTAGAAATGAGTATACTTGTCCCTTTAGATTTAGAGGATAAAGACGGACTATAATAGGCAGTTGGGAAACGTTTGTTCGTTAGTTTGGGTATCTTGTCTGCCCTAAAATGAGTCTCTTGGAGAAATGCAATGTTAGCCCTTTGTCTCCATAGCTCAGCAAGACAACTAGTACTCTTCTCTGGGGAATTCAACCCCTTTATGTTCCACGAGAGGATCTTGACAGTCATGTTGTCTTAGTCTATGTCAGCTTGGGTCAACTCCCGGGTGCAAAGGAAGAAGGGGGGGGGGGCAGAAAAATGGAGAAGGGATAGGAGAAAGGGGTAAAAAAAATATATAAAGTACAAGTATATATAAAGTACAAGAGAAAGAAGTTGAAAGATAAGAAGAGATCTAGTCAAGAATGTAGACTCCCCAGGGAGAGAAGCTACTGCCACCTGGGCAGAGTGTGCCTAGTGCGGGGAGTGTTAGGGCACAGCTGAGTTCCAGGGCCCCGACCATGCGGGCCCCCGCAGCCTTTGTGGTCATGCGATTAAGGCCCCATTGTTGTCACCCGGCTGAAAAAAAAACAAAAATAAAAAATAGAGGATTGGTGAAAACGGACCCTCGAGCCGAAGTCACAAAGTACCTGCCCGAACAACAATCTGTACCTAAGGACAGCACCTGCTCTGCGTCCCAACCCCGGGGCAGCCCAGCCGCACGGTGCTCAAATCTAGGCACTGCGGGTCAGTCGGGACCACCCCAAGGCAGAACCACGGCATCCAAGTGGTACCTGAAAAAAACTGTAAACAAATTGAAAAACCTATAGCAAATCAAAGGCAATGTATTAAGAGAACATTTACATACTCACATTTGCACACATATATAAACCCCCCGTAATTACATACATATCCCTAAACATAAACATGGGAATGAGGTTAAGGGAAACCATACTAGTGTGCAATGGATACTGCCATCATCCTGGATAGTAATTGGAGGAATTGGTATGCAGCGGAGTGCATGTAGGGGACGCCCCTTAGGATTTTACAGGCAGAAAAAAAGAAAATATTAACCATAAAAGGCACCAACAGTGCCAACTTTATTAGTATACAAAAATAGATTAAAAATGTCCAGAGGGACAAGGCAAACATGTACAATCAATAATTGGTATCTGTATAAATGACAAAGACAAGTAGAGCATATAAAAATGATATTACCCAGTGCCAGCAACCCCAAACCATCCACTTATGTACGGTAGGTCTGGTGGGGGGTAGGTGGCTAATGCATATTTCCCAACATGTTTCGGAGAGGACCGTAGTCACACTGGTATATTCCTTCTTCAGGGGAATTGTTTAACATACAGATGGGTGGATGGAAATTATTTCTTGTCTCTAGAACATAGACATAGACATCAATGAGTAACATAGCAAAAAACAGAACCATATACATGGTTATATGTTATAGCCATTTTTATATCACAGAAATCATCAAAAAATATATAACATAGTACTTACATAATAAAGCTCATGTCATGAGATAAAAGAAAAAGCAAAGGAAAATGTCAACGTGCTGGTTGTAAGGGTCCACAGGTGACAGAAGGGGCCAGTGATAACACGCAGGGCCGCAGGGGCACCTTCACAAGATACGCCTGATCCACCCTGTAGCGAACAATGTCAGCGTTAGGGGGAAAAAATTGCACATAAAAGAAAGGCCAAAGGGGGCTTGTAATTTAAAAAAAAATTCCATGTATGTATACAAGCCAACCCTTTAGGGTGTCGGTTTCAAGGGAGGCATATGTTTCATACCTGAATTAAGAGGTAGATCAGGAACATTAGCTGCTGACAGTTTGAAGTCTATCAAATGGAGATGTGGAACAGGAGTATCTGCTACTGACAAGCCGGTGTCTGCCACTGTGTTGGTACCTGACATCAGGATGTGAGCCAGAGCAGTAACATATATATAGGGGAGTACATGATTGGGGACAATGGATGCGGTCCAATCCTAGGAAATGGACTTTGGGGATCGAGGTGGGGTGTGCTTGGGCCATGTGTCGGCCAATGGTTACATCGGGGTCACGTTTGGAAATGGTGGAAATATGTTGGTATATCCTCTTCCAGAGGGGATTGATGGTCTTACCAACATAGAAGCTTCCACACTTGCATGTGAGCAAGTAAACTACCCCTGGGGTCTTGCAGTTAATAAAGTGTCTAGGATGAAATATCTGGCCAGTGGGTAGGTGGATGTCCCTACGCCTGTCCATATACTGGCAGTAGGGACATCCACCACACGAAAAAGTGCCCAGGGTTTTGCAGCTGTCGCCCCTATATGGCCGGTACTCATTTTTAACTAATCAGTCACTAACAGACGGAGCCCTCCTATAAGTTACGACTGGTGTGTCTGGGATAAAGGGAGATAGAGATGGATCCGTTTTTAGTATGTGCCAATATCTATTCAAAATTTGCTTTAATTTTCGATGTTGCGTGGTGTATGTGGTAATGATTCTGGTGGTATTGTCGGTAAGAGAGTGTGTTGGTGTATCCAATAGATCATGTCGTGACGAAGCTAGTGTTCTTTTGTAGGCCTTTTTGAGGGAAGATCGAGAGTAGCCTCTTTCGAGTAATCTCGTTCTTAGTAAATCAGCCTCCACTTTAAATGTAGAGTCATCAGAGCAGTTTCTGCGTGTCCTGAGGTACTGTGTGTAAGGTATGGAAGACAACAGGGGTTTGGGATGGAAACTGATTGCGTGTAGCAAAGAGTTTCCCGCTGTGGGCTTCCGGTACAATTGACTTGAAAGGCAGTCTTTTGACTAGCACGTCCAAAAAATTGATCTCAGTATCACTGTATACCATAGTGAAAGCTAAATTAAATTCATTACAATTGATTGCAGCCAGGAATTTGTGCAGAAGTATGTCTGGGCCTTCCTATATAAGAAAGACGTCGTCTATATACCTGCGCCACGTGGAGATGTGGCACATGTACATAGACAACGAGTCATTGGTGATCAGAGAGTGCTCCCACTCCCCCAGGTACAGATTGGCGTACGATGGGGCACAACAGGTCCCCATCGCAACACCCTGCACCTGGAGGTAGTGGGAGCCATCAAAGCAAAACACATTGTGGGACAAGATAAAGTCAAGAGCATTTAAAATTAACTCATCGTATTCTGGTTTGGAGTCTCTGAATTGAGAAAGTGCGCGGCGCACCATGGCGAGGCCTAAGTTGTGTGGTATGCTACAATATAGAGACTCCACATCAATACTGACTAGGAGGTTGCCCTCAGAGATATGTATATCCCGTAGGGCTTGTAGAAAATGTATGGTATCGCGTATGTACAATGTTTGGCATTCAGCGAGAGGTTTCAAATGGTTATCGACCACCCTACTGAGATTTTCCGTGAGATTGCCACGTCCGGAAATTATGGGCCTGCCTGGTGGTTTGTCTAGTTTCTTATGCAGTTTTGGCAATGCATAGAAGGTGGCTTCTTTCGGGTGGTCGGTCCGGACAAATTCCCAAGTGTCTTTGGTTATTATATTGTGGTGGTATGCTGTATCCACGAGATTATAGAACTCGTGTGTGAATTTATCTAGGGAGGACCGTCCAATAGGGCAGTACCACTCCCTGTTTTTGAGTAGAATTTAACACATTTCTATGTATTGAGTGTTGTCCATGACCACGACATTGCCACCCTTGTCAGATGGTTTGATGACAATGCCGTGGTCATGGGCCAGAGTGTCAAGTGCCTTGCGCTCATCATGATTCAGGTTGCACTTGGGTTTGTGGAAGAGTTTCATATTATTAATGTCCGCTGTAACGAGCTTTAGAAAGGTAGAGGTGTTTATTCCATCAGTCATGTTTTGTTTTCCATGACACACTGTGACTACCCTTTCCTTTTGATTAACAGGCTGGTTGTTCTTTTCATACCCTCCCACTGGGTGATATGTCTGGGCGTATGTGGTCCCCGCGGTGCTGCATGTGCACTGACACCCGGCGGGTGGGCTCCCCCTGCCGCAGCCGAGAACGGTGACGGTTTCGCCTTCCCATCCTTCCCATCCTTGGATTGGCTGTGGGGGGTGGAGCGCTTACATGCCTTCGCCGCCGTCTCTATGACAACGGTGAAGCCTTCCCGCCGGTGGCACGTCGACGCGTGACGCGATCGCGCCCCTGTGCCTGAGATACGCCCCTCGAGGCATGTCTCCGCCCGCTAGGCGTGACTACGCGGCGGCCGTGACGGCCCCTAGGTTTGCCTCTGATTGGCCCTCCCGTACACACCCTCGATTTCAATCTTCTCAGCTGTGTTTACACACAGCTGTACTGCGGTCAGCAATTGTCCCCAATCATGTACTCCCCTATATATATGTTACTGCTCTGGCTCACATCCTGATGTCAGGTACCAACACAGTGGCAGACACCGGCTTGTCAGTAGCAGATACTCCTGTTCCACATCTCCATTTGATAGACTTCAAACTGTCAGCAGCTAATGTTCCTGATCTACCTCTTAATTCAGGTATGAAACATATGCCTCCCTTGAAACCGACACCCTAAAGGGTTGGCTTGTATACATACATGGAATTTTTTTTAAAATTACAAGCCCCCTTTGGCCTTTCTTTTATGTGCAATTTTTTCCCCCTAACGCTGACATTGTTCGCTACAGGGTGGATCAGGCGTATCTTGTGAAGGTGCCCCTGCGGCCCTGCGTGTTATCACTGGCCCCTTCTGTCACCTGTGGACCCTTACAACCAGCACGTTGACATTTTCCTTTGCTTTTTCTTTTATCTCATGACATGAGCTTTATTATGTAAGTACTATGTTATATATTTTTTGATGATTTCTGTGATATAAAAATGGCTATAACATATAACCATGTATATGGTTCTGTTTTTTGCTATGTTACTCATTGATGTCTATGTCTATGTTCTAGAGACAAGAAATAATTTCCATCCACCCATCTGTATGTTAAACAATTCCCCTGAAGAAGGAATATACCAGTGTGACTACGGTCCTCTCCGAAACATGTTGGGAAATATGCATTAGCCACCTACCCCCCACCAGACCTACCGTACATAGGTAGATGGTTTGGGGTTGCTGGCACTGGGTGATATCATTTTTATATGCTCTACTTGTTTTTGTCATTTATACAGATACCAATTATTGATTGTACATGTTTGCTTAATCTATTTTTGTATACTAATAAAGTTGGCACTGTTGGTGCCTTTTATGGTTAATACTTTCTTTACTTTTTTTCTGCCTGTAAAATCCTAAGGGGCGTCCCCTACATGCACTCCGCTGCATACCAATTCCTCCAAACATAAACATATATGTGTATGCATCATCATAGGGAATAGCATAGCTACTACGTCAAGTTTCCATGGTAAGTGTTACGTTGTTAGTCCACGGTTCCACCATCAGGCGGCTGCAGCCTCCTTATTGTTCCTATACTCTGACCCCGAGTGCGATTGTCAACAGAACACCCCAAATATGTGGCTACTCTGCAGAGGAGCCCAACCCTAAAAAGAGCAATTGCTATTGCGCATAGTCTAAAGGCCAGTGCTCCAGCGGGACATTCGGAGTATACCACTGTGAAGGCATTAGGTCAAAGTTTGAAGGAAGCTAGCGTAGCACTGGGTTTGTCAGAAAAACGTAGGAGACATGCCATCGCCTTTTTGGGGTGATCGGTGCAAAAGAGCGACCTTTGTTCAAACTTGGATCAAGAGATTTGAATGGCAAGCTGGACGCCCTCCAGTTCACAGGCCTTACACACATTGAACTTGGCATGCCATCCATAGATAACAATAAAAGATACCGTAGTTTAACTCAAAATTCAACCTGGGAAACATACTGAGCTGGGTGCGAGTCCACAGTCTGCGTGTATAGAATCACCCAGCCACCTCTTCATTTGGGGGATGTGAGCGGGCGCTTCCTACCCGTCTAGCTTGAGAGTGATTCCTACGGCCTCTGCGACTATAGTGGGCCCTTTGTGGTCTGCCTGGGGGAGCTTGGCACGGTAGATCTTTGGCGATAACAGTCAGCAGCCAATTGGGCACTGAAAACGGCTCCATGACGGCAAAGGTGAACAGGTCTGGGAGCTCCGATGGGTGACACAAAGGGAAGGTATCTGAGCCCCTGCGGACTATGAGGTGAAATGGGTGGCCCCACTTTTACGTAAGACCTTTCTCCCCCAGTCCATCCAGAAGTGGTTTGAGCGATCGTCGCATTTGGAGAGTCTTTCTGGAAACATCTGGTAGGAGGTGGACAGCTGCACCATTAAATTCCAGGACTCCCACACGCCAGGCCTGCTGTAATATATCCTCCTTAAGAATTGAAGGAGTGCAAACAGCATAGGACATCTCTTGGTCTGTCAGATGAATCAGATCGTGGTCCCAGGTTTCTATGAACTCTGTCAATGATGATCTCAGAGTCTGGCGGGAGGTCTAGGTACAGTTAAAGATATTAACCACTTGTGAGCGCAGTTCTGAGTTTGGAAAGCTTTCGCCACCCCCCTTAACCTGATGTTCTGCCTGCGGCTGCGATTCACCAAGTCGTCCTGGAGTGGATGCAGCTGTATGATTTGATCAGTGAGTTCAGTTTGAGAAGTCTGCAGGGATTGCACCGATTGGGACACTATTGCCTGGTCCTGTTCCACTACAGTGACACGGGAGTCCAGCACTGCTACATCCTGTCTGATAGATTGTATCTTGCCCTTCAAGGCTGTCTCCATTCTCTTAACAATTGATTCCAAATGAGTTCTTGTGGGTAGCTGCTGCAAGAAATCCCACAGTCTTTGTTCAGAGGAGGCATGAAGAGGGAGACCCTGTGATTGCTGTGTGCAATAGTGTGTACTCACTGTGGTCTGTTGTGTGGGCGGGTGCCTCTGATCCTCCATGTCCCCTGGGCTAAAACACAGAGCGCTGGATGGGATGAGAGCTGAGGGTGAAGCTGGAGGCGCTGGGCTGTGCAGTGTGTCTTCCCCGTCTGGTGAGGCTGCCAGTGATCTGGGGAGACAGGGGGAGAGGTCACTGGGGGGTGAGAAGGGCGGCATGTTGTGATCGTCATCTGCAGGGAGGTATCAGTCACGCTGGGGATCTCCACTGTGTCCTGTGCTGTATGGCGGGCCGGCGCCATCTTAGCCACTGCTGGTGTGGAGGCTGGATTGAGCGCAAATACCGATCCATGTTGGTCTCCGGAACAGGCGTATGCCGGTCGGGTTCCCTGGGCAACCAGGAAGGCAGGCAGGAGCCGGTAATGTGTGGTAATATGCATGGTTTCGCTGCATATAAGCCGCCGGCCGGGAGCCCTGTGAATATGCAGCCAAAGGCTGCCATGCCTAGGCCATGCCCCCCGACTAAAACCATTATTACCAAGATGGATTCATAATGATCAGGTAGGGTTTGTGGCAGGGAGAGAGGGGAGGGACAATTGCCTTAAGTCCCTGTTTCTGATACATGAAGTAAGAAAGAGTGAGACCCCAGTCGTACTTCTGTCAATGGACACCAAAAAGGCTTTTGACAGAGTGGACTGGGGTTTTATACCCAAGACATTTAGGTATTGGGGAAAGGATGATGTAATAGATATCTGCATTTTATCAGCACCCAACAGCTAAAATTAGAATAAATGGAAGTTTATCCCCTCCCCTCAAACTATTAAACGGGACAAGGCGGCAAGGATGCCCCCTCTCACCAACACTGGGGAAAGTGCAAGTCAGCGATTGTTTTAATGCCTTTGTCGTGCCAGTCTCCGATATTGAGATTTGGGATGGCATGAGAAACATTGGAAACCCTTTTAGCTATGATTTGCAAAAGCGCAGATATTAGAGGGGTGAGAGTAAGGGATAGAGAGTATAGAGTGGCTGCATATGCAGATGACGTGCTATTCTATATTTCCAACCCCAGGATAACAATCCTAAATGTGCTAGAGGAGCTGGGTCGATGTGGGAAGTTGACAAATTTTAAAATTAATATATCCAAATCAGAAATTCTGAATATAACTACTCCAAGGGAGGAACTGCAGACAATTCAACATAATTTTCCTTTTGTATGGTGTAGAAAGGAATTGGGATACTTAGGAATAAAACTAACCGCATCTCTAGTGGCTTTATATAAGGCTAATTATATCCCAGCGCTTAATAAGGTCAAGGAACAGCTTAACTATCGGAGATATAAACCCCTCTTCTGGATAGGCAGAATAAACGCATTAAAAATGAATATCTTGCCAAAACTAACATACAGGGCTTTTTTTCTCAAACAATAGGTGCTGGAACTTAACCACGGCCCCACAAAACCCCTCCCCCTACACACACCCTCCAAATAACATCAAATAGTGGGTGTGTTCAGTCAAATTTCACAAAAACAGAAGGAGGGTCTTAAAGGGGCATTAAGTACCAGGATTGCATTACATACAGAGTGCAGAGCTGTCACTTGTAAACACAGAAACCAGACTTCTGTGTTTTCAAGTGATTGTGGTGAGCAGGCACCAAAGGGTCTGAGCCAGAGGTGGTGGAACTGAGTTCCACCAAGTTCCCCCTGAAAAAAAGCCCTGCTAACATATATATTTCAAATGACCCCAATAACAATACCTCAGGAATATTTTAGGAAATTAAGATCTATGGTATTAAAATATATATGGGCACACAAAACGCCCTAGGATCTCATACACGACGCTTGTGAAGGAAAAAAAGACAGGGGGGGTTAGCAGCACCCGACTTTAAGATTTCACGGATAGCAGAGTGGATGCACAATAAGAATGGGAAAAAAATAATGTTGCTATAGCCCCACATACTTTATATATTTGGAACCTTGGCAGTCCCAATACACAACATATATATCAAAGCCTTAAATACCTTGCTTTCTAAGTATACCTGGAAATCTAAGAAACTGAGATGTTCTAAAACCCTTCTGGTCAAACATAGAATAGCGGGTGGTTTGGGACTAATTGATATTAAAGATTACTATCGAGCAGCTATTCTTACACAACTTAAAGAGTGGTTCGACCTGGCACCTGACACTTTATGGTGCGGCATCGAACGAACTCTGATCTTAAATGTTTCCTGCTCTTAGACGTTTGAAAACCCCTTCCCCTTAACAAATTACCACTCACTATCCAAGCATCATTATTGGCATGGAGAGATCTATGCAACGTCCCAACCCTGATATCCAGTCAAAAGGACATCCCTATAACAATTCTTTCTCATGCCATCCCAAATCTCAATATCGGAGACTGGCACGACAAAGGCATTAAAACAATCGCTGACTTGCACTCTGATAATTCCCTCACCCCCTTTACTTCGCTTAGATTTACAATCTACTGCAGATTAGGTAAATTTAGTAAATTGTGTGTTAGGAAGGTTAAAAGTTTGCCTCTGTTCCAGCTTGGCTGACGTTGTGTGTGCTTCCGTGCTGACCGGTAGGTGTCGCTATTACCATTAGTCGGTGTTGGAAGGGCAACGTGTTGAAGTGTATATATGCTCCTCTGTCTCGGAGACAAGCTCGGTGGAGGTGGTCCTCCGAGTGGCATTCTGGGCGAGGGTATTTATGGGATAGACCCCATGTTCTAAGTCCGGTTTTACAGCCACCTGCTGGCCCTCCTGGCCGACAGGTATGCGTTAAGGAGCTACCTCGTGGTCCTCCGATCGGGAGACCCACGATGCTGCGGCACAGGGGTGGGTCCAGAGGCTTGTCTGGGGCCTACCACCGCGGCCGAGGAATGGTCCTGAGCTGTCGGTCCTGTGTGACGAAGCTGGAAAGCCGAGGAGATCCCAGGGGAGGACCCGTCTTGGAGAGATCACGCAGCGTGCTGGTCTATAGAGGGGCCTGGTGACTCGGTTGCAGGAGGTATCCAAAAGAAGTAATTATACAGCATGGTGTCGCCGGTTCTGCTTAAAGGTTCAGGCACTGTGACTGACTGTTCACTGCAGAAGATCTGATACATCCTGTGGCAGAGGATCGTGCAGATTTACCCCCCCAAACAAGTCTGTGGCAGAGACTTTAGATCCGTGCTGCGTACTGGCTGCTAGACCGGTGAGAGAGGCCTATCCAGATGAGCAAAGAGTGTATCCCACGAAGGGAATGCATTCCACATAATTATCTGAATTCTACCGGGACATTTGTTGCTAAGATCTTGTAAGAAGATATTTGAGTTTCTCCTGAAGGTTTCTTTTTCCGTCTCTTTCCTGCTACTTCCTAAAGTTTGACTGTTTAATAAAGCATTGAAAACGTACTCCAGTGTTGGTGCGTGTGTCGTCCAGCAGTAAACTCAACGGAACCCCTAGACCCAGTGCCGGTGAAACAGAGGGAAGCAAAGTGAAGGTAACAGCCCCGCTTAAACCAGCAGCTCCACCGTGAGTTATTGCTACACTTTGTTCTACCGACCAATACAAATACAATCAAATAGCTCACCTCCTGCGTTCCATTAAATTATATCATATATACCTTCCAAAAGATATGTGGAGATACTTCACCACGAAACCAACCCCAACTAAAGGTATCTCTTTGTTCTACAATCTTTTTCAACATAAACTAGATTTCATAAAATCCCAGCCCTATAAGAAATGGGAGTCAGACCTCGACATGCATATTACAGGCTCACGGTGGCAACATGCATTTCGATCGCTTTACAAAGCCTCCAAATGCGTTAACCACTGGAAATTATCTCAGATGATAGCACTTAGATGGTATCTCACACCACATAGAATCTCCAAGTTTAGAAATCATAACTCTCCACTATGCTGGAGAAATTGCGGAGCAACAGGCAACCTGCTACATATGTTCTGGGCCTGTAAACATTTAACCAGTTTTTGGAACTCTATCTTTCGGCCAATATCACGCATTACTGGGATTCTGACCCGTCCCTACCCAGGCCTAGCAATATTAAATGTAGGTATTGAAACCTTCCCACCCGAATTTAGAACTGTGATCACCCACATTTTTCTAGTGGCTAGAACATAACTAGCCAAACATTGGAAGGCAGACTAAGCACCAAATGTATCCGAAGTTCTTACAAACACTCATACCCATTATGTATATGAATCTCTACTAGCTAGTAGATGTGGTAAGAAAGAAAAATTTGATAACCAATGGAAAATATGGACAACATGGTTTAAAGGTAATTAGTGTTAGACACTCTTAAAAAATTCACCTTACTCTAGCTATATTCACTATGTTCGTGTGATGGTCAGACCATAGACAACCCCCCCCCCCTTCCTTCCTCCACCTTCCTTACCTTTGTTCTTTACTTTACCTTTTATAATTTTCTACTCATGTGTTGGATAACATATTACTCAGTTATATCTATACCGACAGAGTAAATGCATACTTCCTGAGATGATGTTCTTATAGTACTTTCAATGTAAAAATTGACTATGCAAAACCCTTGTATGTACTAATATGAATCTTGCTGCTGTAATACTGTATTTCATTTATACTCTGTGAAAGATATTGAGTAGATATTGAGATGTCACAAAGTAAAGTTGATTTAGGGAAGGTGGTATGGATACCACGGCAACACCGAGAATTAGTTAGTAGTACAAGTCCATTGAGTAGGAACACTTTTAGGATATGGGACGGCCTTGGCAGACTATATCATCAGGAACACAATGCACCACTAATATATTAGGCACAAATTATTTTAAGCCAGGGAAAGAGGAATATGTTTATTACACTAGATGGGCAAAATAAAGAGGAAATATTACTACAGGATGTGATGAAAGGGAATAGAATATACACGAACACTGAAATTGCACAAAAATGGGGAAAAATGCCATTAGATGGAGGTACACACAATTACTGCACTTTACACAAACACTACCACAGCCACTGCGGGGAAAAGGAAATATGAGGTTAATAGAGAAGCTGTTTTGGTCCCCTCTGTGTTTAAAGCAAAGTATATCTAAGATATATAAAATACTGGTAAAGGAAGTAGAACCTGAACATCCACCTTATTTTGGAAAATGGAAGGAAGAAATGTGCAACACAAGAGGAATATTCTAAGATTAGCCTGTTTTTCCTCAAGTGACGCTAAGACAACGGAGATGTGCTACAAATTATTAGCAAGATGGTATGTGACCCCGTAGAGGGTACAGAGGTTTGGAGCGGATGTCCCCCCAAGATGTTGTAGGAGTTGTGACGCTCTGGGGACCTTTGCGCACCTATGGTGGGAATGTGCAAAGATACAGTCTTATTGGGAGGGAATCACAGGAGCGATTTATCAAACAACAGGAGAATATATCCAGATGGACCCCTGGAAATGCTTATTTCATGGTAAGAGAAAAACAGCTGCTCAATATAGGAATACCCTAGTTCCACACTTATTAAGCGCAGCTAAAAGTCTCAAGGGAGATGTGCTACAAATTATTAGCAAGATGGTTTGTGACCCCGTAGAGGGTACAGAGGTTTGGAGCGGATGTCCCCCCAAGATGTTGTAGGGGTTGTGACGCTCCGAGGACCTTCGCGCACCTATGGTGGGAATGTGCAAAGGTACAGTCTTATTGAGAGGGAATAACAGGAGCGATTTATCAAATAACAGGAGAATATATGCAGATGGACCCCTGGAAATGTTTATTTCATGAAAAAGAAGTTTGGTTAGTATTCGGGGCATAAATGTTGCAGAGGGTGAGATTGGTGCCTTTCCATGTACCTCTCAGAATGATATAGTGCCCTAGGGGGTCTGAAATTGTGGATTGTAGCTGGAAGGGGGAATCTTTTTTAAAAAGAATTGCTACTCCAGCTCGCTTAGGTGGGTTGGAGGCTAAGTATATTTGGGAATAGTGCTTGGAAGCAAATGCCATATTGTCGGTTTTAGTAAGGTGAGTTTCCTGGATGAAAACTATGTCAGCTTTAGATCTTTTGAATTCCCGTAGAGCTAGGCTTCTTTTAGTGTTGGAGTTGAGGCCTTTCACATTTAGTGATATTATGTCAATCATGGTGGGTGGGTAAGAGATGGAAACATTAGCTTACCGAGTCGGCTGAAGTGGCTCTGGATGCATAGGAGGATGAACAATTGATTCCCCATGAAGGTTACATACCAATTGAGGGAGACGGTTCCACAGGCGGAGACCGGACTGTGGAGGCAGGGGGCGCCTACAATGTAGAAGGTGAGAGGGAAGAGAAGGAAGGAGATACCAGTAGAAGACAGGAAGCAAGAAGAGTGGATGAAAAAGAAAACAAAGATTAATACAAAATCAAATAATAACCAGTCACAGTTTAACCCACCTAGAAAAGGTGGTAGGTCGGAAATCCTCAGAGGGCCCCCACCCCCGTAGTGGAGGTAAAAAAAGTACCTTCCCAGGGGGTTGAAAGGGGAACCATCCGAAGATCTCCCGAGGGAGGATAGGATAGGTCCAGGATGGATGCCACCCTCTCCCAGGACTGCCTGCTATTAAGTAATAATGCAGCACACCGTAATAAAGCAAAAAGATAAATAAAACCTGTATATAGCAGCCTGTAACTAGAATGCCATTTGGTCTAGGCTATAACCTCAAACTGATGTAGTCAGTCACTCACAAATAAACCAAAAGTAAGTAATACAGAAAGCCCATATCGGAATAGGAGCCTAACGCCCGTCCTGGTGTTCCCTAACAAACACCAGGAAGGGCGGGAGTAATTTCTTATGCGTAATAGTATACCCTGTCATAATGTGGGGTGAAGGGGTGGAGAGGATAGGAGGGTAGGGGGGTCGGTGGAGGTGAAAGGTGGAGGAAGGTAAGTGGGGGGAGAGGGAAAGTAGGGAAAGGAGGGTGGGGGTGGTGGGGGGGAGAGGAGGGGGTGGGGGAGGGAAGAAGGGAAAGGGGGTAGGAGGGGAAGGAGGGGAGGGAGGTTGGTGGGAAGGAAAAAAAGGGGGGGACCCCTTCTGTAGGTTAGGAAAGCCAAAACATAACATTGAAGTGTGAACCAGAATATGCAAACTTACCGTGCAGCAAAACAAGACAAAAATACCACCGAACTGGATGTTTGGCATTTATAATCTAACCCTCGGTAAGTAAAGGGAGAAAACAGGTTAGTTTCATAAGCTCCCATCAGGATAGACAAGGACAGAAAATCCTATAGTTGAGCTTCAGTGTAGCCAAATGACTCAAAACAACTGAGAGTTATCTCTGGTGAACAGATGCGTGAGGGCCAGTCGAATGCGGCCTCTGGTGCTTTCTCCCGTTCACTGGGACCCATGGTTCCTGACGAGGTGGAGGGGTTGGAAGGGGGTCCCATCCAGGAGTGGGCGGGACCGGAATGTCTAGTTCCTTGCAGAATGAGTGGAGGTCCTCCGGATATCGTAGGGTGGTGGATCTCCCATCCTTCTTTGCCGCGAGGCTGAAAGGAAAATCCCAGTGATAGCGAAAGTCATGTTCCTTCAATGATGTGAGGAGTGGTTGTAGAGAGCGTCTTTGCTGAAGGGTGATCCAGGACAAATCAGGGTAAAGCTGTATAGGGGCGCCATCAAAGTCGATGATGTGCATTTTGCGCGCTTTTCTCATTATGTCCTCCTTCAGGGCGTAGTTGTGAACCCTGCAGATTACATCTCGTGGTCTGGGACCCGGACCCTGGGGGCGAAGTGCACGGTGGACCCTGTCCAGTTTTACTTTTTCGTTTTCCGGATGACCCAATACATTATTGAAAATAGCTTGCAGTGTCACTTGTAGGACTTCACCCTGAGTCGCTTCTGGGAGTCCACGAACTCTGATATAGTTGGGCCTGCCTCTGTTATCGAGGTCTTCAAGGTGGCGTTGAAACTCTCTGAGGGCAGAAGCTTGCGTGGACAGGCGATCGTGTATGTGGGAGATTTCCATTTTAGTATCATATGTTTCTCCCTCTATAGAGATAGAGGACGGGGTCGAAGAGGGAGCGGGGTTTGGAGGACAGCAAAATAAAACACGCTGCACTAAAGTGTGCTATAATAATAAATCAAAATATGTGTGTGTCTATGGACATGAATATAACCATATAGTGGATACCCCCACTGGGTGAAACATAAAAATTATTATAGTGATAATAATATAATAGCCAAATTTTAAAACACAAAATTAAACCTAAATGTACACTAAGGTGCAGTATACACAACCAATTCATTAAAGTGCAAAATATAAATCAATTCAAACAAGCATGCTACAGTGAAACAAAATATTATAAATAAATTATTCCAAAAGTGCTTAGTGCCACACAATACACGTGAACAAACAATAAAAATGTTTAGTGAAATCTGGTAAATTAATATTAAAAAAATGTGCTTAAGTGTCCAATGATGTTATTTTCCAGTGTACTTATACATTTTCTTTGTGATGCAAACCATGCTTTGGTGCAATCCAGTGCCCCCCAGGAATTATGCTTACCTCAGGGCGTGTGACTCAGCTGCTACACTAAGTCAAATCACGCCTTTGAATCACTCCAGGGCTCAATACAGGTCACCGGATCTCCGGTTCCAATGAAATATGCAGAAATATATAAGGAAAAAGCGCTCGATGGTGTGATATCGTTTTTAAAAATGCATTAGATTAGTAAAAAAACACTCCCCAAATGGGGTACTCACAATCTCAAGGTGCGTCAGCGCACCACTCTATTCAAAACGTGCAATCAATGAATCTGTGAAGAGCATGGTGTGCGTCTCATCTGTGACAGATCCACAAACTCTCGCTCCGTCCTGGCCCCTCCCCTACGTGTGTTCAACACAGGGATCACGTGTCTTCATCAGGGGGATTGGAGGACAGAGAGGGGGATTGAGGGTGGTCTTGTCTTTTTTTTGGGGGGGGGGTTGGGGAGGGGATATGGGGAATACAAAAGAAACAATGTAATAATGAAACTGAAGCAAGAATATAAAAAATGAATCTGTCACTAGGCAACAAGCTAGGATGACTGATGATTCAAATGTATTACAATGGAGTCATGATTGCTCCCTGTGAAGATTTAATTACAGCCCAAAAACAGGACCCAATAATTGGCTTATTTTATAAACATTTAGAAAATCAGGACCAAAATCCCCTTAACCACTTCAGACCGGAAGGATTTACCCCCTTCCTGACCAGAGCACTTTTTACAATTTGACACTGCGTCACTTTAACTGCTAATTGCGCGGTCATCCAATGCTGTACCCAAACAAAATCTGTGTCCTTTTTTTCCCACAAATATAGCTTTCTTTTGATGGTACTTGATCACCTCTGCGTTTTTTATTTTTTGCACTATAAACAGAAAAAGACTGAAAAATGTTGAAAAAAAATGCTATTTTCTACTTTTTGGTTTAAAAAAAATCCAATAAACTCAATTTTAGTCATACATTTAGGCCAAAATGTATTCGGCCATATGTCTTTGGTAAAAAAAAAGTCATTAAGCGTATATTTATTGGTTTGCGCAAAAGTTATAGCGTTTACAAACTAGGGTACATTTTCTGGAATTTACACAGCTTTTAGTTTGACTGCCTACCTCATTTCTTGAGGTGCTAAAATGGCAGGGCAGTAAACCTCCCCCCCCAATGACTCCATTTTGGAAAGTAGACACCCCAAGGAAATTGCTGAGAGGCATGTTGAGCCCATTGAATAATACATTTTTTTGTCCCGAGTGATTGCATAATGATAAAAAAAAAAAAAATTACAAAAAGTTGTCACTAAATAATATATTGCTCACACATGACATGGTTATATGTGGAATTGTGCCCCAAAATACATTTTAGCTGCTTCTCCTGAGTATGGGGATACCACATGTGTGGGACTTTTTGGGAGCGTAGCCTGAAGGCGGTGCTTGGTTTTCGGGGTCCGGATACGCGGCTAGCCTTCCAAAAAGTCTCACACATGTGATATCCCCGTACTCAGGAGAAGCAACAGAATGTATTTTGGGGTGTAATTTCATATATCATTTAGTGACAACTTTGTGCAAAAAAAAAATTGTCTTTTTCCCGCAACTTGTGTCACAATATAAAATATTCCATGGACTCGACATGCCTCTCAGCAAATAGCTTGGGGTGTCTACTTTCCAAAATGGGGTCATTTGGGGGGGTTTGAACTGTCCTGACATTTTATGCACAGCATTTAGAAGCTTATGTCACACATCACCCACTCTTCTAACCACTTGAAGACAAAGCCCTTTCTGACACTTTTTGTTTACATTAAAAAATTATTTTTTTTTGCAAGAAAATTACTTTGAACCCGCAAACATTATATGTTTTTTTAAAGCAAAGGCCCTACAGATTAAAATGGTGGGTGTTTCATTTTTTTTCACACAGTATTTGCGCAGCAATTTTTCAAACCATTTTTTTTTTTAAAAACACACTTTTTTAAATTTTAATGCACTAAAACATACTATATTGCCCAAATGTTTGATGAAATAAAAAAGATGATCTTAGGCCGAGTACATGGATACCAAACACAACATCCTTTAAAATTGCGCACAAACGTGCAGTGGCGACAAACTAAATACATTTTTAAAAGCATTTAAAAGCCTTTACAGGTTACCACTTTAGATTTACAGAGGAGGTCTACTGCTAAAATTACTGCCCTCGATGTGACCTTCGCCGTGATACCTCACATGCATGGTGCAATTGCTGTTTACATTTGACGCCAGACCGACGCTTGCGTTCGCCTTTGCACGAGAGCGGGCGGGGGGGGGACAGGGGTGCTTTTTTTTTTTAATTATTATTATTATTTTTTTAATCTTATTTTTAAACTGTTCCTTTCATTGTTTTAAAAATCATTTTATTGTTATCTCAGGGAATGTAAATATCCCCTATGATAGCAATAGGTAGTGACAGGTACTCTTTTTTGAAAAAATTGGGGTCTATTAGACCCTAGATCTCTCCTCTGCCCTCAAAGCATCTGACCACACCAAGATTGGTGTGATAAAATGCTTTCCCAATTTCCCAATGGCGCTGTTTACATCCGGCGAAATCTAAGTCATGAAATGCTCGTAGCTTCCGGTTTCCTAGGCCATAGAGATGATTGGAGCCATTCTTGTGTCTGATCAGCTCTATGGTCAGCTGGCCGAATCACTGGCTGCATTCTCAGGTTCCCTTTTGGGACAGGAGAGCCAGAGAAAAACAAGGAAGATGGTGGGGGAGAATTCCCTCCCACTGCTTTGCTTTTACATGAAATCCAACCGCTGGCTGAAAAGAATGATATCAAGATGATACCTAAACCTGCAGTCATCATTCTGGTATAACCACTTAAAGTCCAGCAACATACCAGTACGTTGCTGATCCTTGTAGGGCATATATTGTAAACTTTTTTTTCATGCAGCCTGTGGGCTGAACGAAAAAAAGAGATTGATCGTGGGTATGCCCACCATTAGAATACCTCCCTTCATCCACCCACTTCTAATGATGGGCATACATGCACTGTTTATATATGCCGAAGCATGGGGGCATCCGCCCCAAAAGGTAGGAGCAAATCGCTCCTCCGCCCCTGCTGCCCCCATGCTTCGGCATATATGCTCTTTTTTTTAAATCCGCGCTGCAACTGAATGGTGTACCTGCTAAGCAAATGATGGTTAACAATAAAACAAAGTAACATTACAGTATAACAGTAATGCCCGTACACACGGTCGGATTTTCCAATGGAAAATACTGGATCGGAGCGTGTTGTCGGACATTCCGACCGTGTGTGGGCTCCATCGGACATTTTCCATCTGATTTTCCGACACACAAAGTTGGGGGAAGGCTATAAAATTTTCCGACAACAAAATCCGATCGCGTCAATTCCGACTGTGTGTGGCCAGTTCCGACGCACAAAGTGCCACGCATGCTCAGAAGAAATTCCGAGACGGAACAGCTCGGTCTGGTAAAATTAGCGTTCGGAATAGATACAGCACTTTCATCATGCTGCAATGTTTCAAATAGTTTAATACAGCGCACTCTCTTCTTCTTTATAATGTGAGAAGAATGAAGTCGTTTTGCTGCTCATATTAACACAGACTTCTCACAAACTTCTTTCTTTATAATTTATTGGGATTCCCTCAATATATTTAGATTTGTCACATCTGACCAAATATTTTTTGTGTTGTTTTTAAATATTTTTTGTTTTATTCTATGCTGTTTTTGTCTTTTTTTGTGTTATTTCTTTGTTTCAAGGCTGTTTTTTTGGGGGGGGGGCTTTGTATTTTTTTCAAGGCTGTTTTTTTTTTTTTTGATGTTTGTCTTTTTTTCAAGGCTGTGTTTTTATTGTTGTTTTTTTGTGTGTTTTGTGTGTCAAGTTACCACAACACCATTGATATCTTGTATTATTTAATCTCAAGAAGGTTGCTTGGTTTTGGTGTCTCTTGTTAATTTCACATTGTATTTTTGAAATGTACCTGCCTCCTCACAAACAAACTGTCCTTTTTGAAGGAAAACACACATAGGCGAGTATAATTGAAACAAAAATTCCTTTATTAAGGGCTCAGAACCAAACAAAGAGGGAGGTAACGCTGGAGAAACAGCAGAAATTGGCGAAGCCTTTGGCCCCCAGGGCACACATCAATTCTTTTCCAGCAAAATTGGTGGCCTGAGGAGTCCATATCTAAGGGAGTGCAGTCTGGTCCAGAAGTCCCAGCGATCATGAAAGCAGCAGATGACATCTATGTCCCCAGGCTGTGGTCATACAAGAGGCTGCATATTTGGCCAGACCAGACTGAACCCAGGGTCGTCACTCTCTGGTCATCCTTAGACGCTTCCTTCCACGCTCTGGCTCTGGTGTTGGAGGTGTGGCAGGAGGAGGAGTAGGACCCGGAGGAGGAGGAGGACCTGGAGGAGGAGGAGGAGGAGGACTATATGTGAGGTCACAAATGTGGGTAGCACATGTTATTTTGCCCCTCACCCCCTTATTGAGAGCTTCCAAAGTTAGGAACTCACACAGGAGTCGTTGGCCCTCCTCCATCCGTATAATTTTGCAGGCAGTTATGCCAGCAAAGTCCTCCTCCAGGTTACTCCTCTTCCTGGCACTTTGTCTTTGCAGGTGTAGGGGAGGGACTTGGATATCAGGCAGCCTGCTTGGCCCGGCCACCTCCTGGCTGAGACTTCCCTGTGCATGAAAAAGGGACATGGTTTTAATTTTTGCTTCATCAATCACAATCAAACTAACATCTAGTTAACATCATTGATTGGACAACATGAAATATTTAGAAGAATGCTATACCCTGCTCAATCTGGGCTCCTCCACATGTTGCTGCCTGGAAGGCGCAGGTTGGGCGTCAGAAGCCTCAGCTGTGGGGGAAGGAAGCGTGGAAGGAAGAGTGTTGGCATGGGTTCAGTCTGACCTGCCAGAAAATGCAGCCTGTCATAGTACCACAGCCTGGGGACATAAATGTCATCTACTGCTCCTGATCTCTGGGAATCCTGGACCTTCTTGTGCTCCCTTAGATAAGTGCTCCTCAGGCCACCAATTAGGATCTTCAAATAGGTCATGTCTGCCGTGAGGATCACCGTCTTCACAAATTCCAACAAATTATCCAGAGCTGCCTTCCTCTTTGTTTGTTTCTTATATTCAGGGTGGTTTATCTCCCATAGACAAGGCAGCTCCCTGAACATATCAATGAATATGGGCATAAATTCCTCATCTTTAAAGATATCCATTTTCACTGCAAGACACAACACAAGACAAACCCTAATATCAGCCTAAAGTCTACTAAATTTGTGCAAATACAGGCCTCAATCTAGAAGCAGTATAGGCCCAATGTTAAATCTTACCTGTGCAATCACGATCGGCGCCTCCGTTACTCCTTCCTCCGCTCACAGATCGTACGTACTACGCACGCGTGTTACGCTTTATATACACTGCGCATGTGTGAAACTCCACCCGCCCCTGACGTTCTTTCTAGTCTATTCCCCACCCCTTCTCATTCGTCGCAGTGGGGGAAGAGCACATGGCAGAGACACAGCAGGTGTCTGATATTTACACCAATGAGGAGGAGGAAAGCCCGGATCCTGAAACGTCCAGATCCAGAAGGAGACGATATAAGGCCTCAAATATGTCCTTTGGGGAGAAGTTGGATATGGTGGATATCCTGAAGAAGGCCAACTATGATGGAAAGTATGGACCTTACCCCAACCCCAATGTCAGAAAGGCCAAGATCATGGCGAAAGCGGTCAAGAGTCTGCACCGGAATTTCGGGGACGATCGAAAGATCAGCTCAGGAAGCGGTGGTCAGACCTGAAATTAAGAGAGCACGAGCAGTACAGAAAGATCCGGAGAGTGCTGCAAAAAAGTAAGTAATTGTGCTGTGTTCCTATTCTTTATATTTATTACGTTTGTGCTGCTCAATGTGCTTTTCTTAACTGTTATCCAGTTTCATGTTCAGGGGCACATTGTTCATTTGTATCAAACATTGTTTGTTTGGCCAAGAAAACACCATTGTTTTGGCCATATGCATTTCCCCACATTTTTTAGGGCCTACTTGTCTGACAAATATTTGGTTGTGTAGATGGGTTTGTAACTAGAATGAAATGCAAACTAGATTCTGTGTAAGGAGAGGACACTCAGCAGCTGTTTACACATCTGGATGCTGGAGCACTAGTGTGGGACACAAGAACACCCTTTTTATTAGGGGGTCCCACACAGGTGCTCCAGTGGATACTATAGGGGTGTCTCCATCTGTGAAGCTTGTACAAAACAGGTAAAGTATTGAAGCTTGACAAAGGACAAGAAAAATGCTATATCTTGGAACTCTGCCCACCAAAAAAATTGTACCCAGTTTCCAAGCAATGTTTTATATTTATAGTTCTGACATCAAATATCTGTGTGCTAAATATACCATTTTTTTGGTACATAGGGGATAAAAGACTCGGAGGACACCCCTCATCCGAGGAGACCACAGACCCCCCACCTCTGGAAGAAGGAGAAATCCTCCAAAGCCAAGCAGAGCAGGAGGAAGACGTGGTGGAAATTGTCACCACAACAGGTGAGTGTCTGCGACCACAGGCTCAGGTAAGAGATGGATGGCGGCATATTTATAATACATGGTGTTTTTTGGTTTCTATCTTTTTAGGTGATCGTGATGTTGTGGATTCAGATCCATTCACCTCGGAAAGTGCACAGATCCTGATCTTGGGGGAGATCATGGGGTGTAATAGGGACTTGGAAAACATCAAGAAAAACATCAACGATGTTCTTCAAAAAAATAAGAACATCATTGATGTTTTAGGGAGAGTTTAAAAGCCCTCCAAATCCCTTTGTTTTTTGTTGTGCTACAATTTTTTAACTTTTTTTGACAAATTGTAGAAAAGCCAAATTTTGAAGATGCACACAGTGTGTCAACATGTGCTATCTGCCATCACGGGAGATCAATGTAGTAGCTGTGAGGAAGGGGTCGCACCCCCAAAACACGTCCCTTGATCCCCCATGATGGCAGCTAGCACATGTTGACATTCGGCTATTTGTGTGCATCTTCAAAATTTGGCTTTTCCTGGGGTGACTTCACCCCATCTGAACGCAATATCAAACACAGTTTGTAAATACTCATGTCTGATATTGCCTTCAATTTCTACCAAATGTGAACTTTGTAAGTTCAAGATTTGTGTCTTTCTAGTTGGATTTAAACTTGCCTTTCTACTTTTTCTAATGTGAGCCCAAAAATTGTTATACAACAAACATGTTGGTTTGTTTTAAAAACCTTTTACAAATGCACATGTGATTGTGCTGGTATTAAAAAGATTGTTAATCAAGATTGTGTGGGCACTTTTGTTGGGCTCTAATTGCTGTTTTCAGTGACAATGGGTGTTATTTCCTAAGGGCAAATCCACTTTGCACTACAAGTGCATTTTTAAGCGCACTTGTAGTACAAAGTGTCTTTGCCTTTAGTAAATAACACCCAACATTGCTTTGTAATGTTACACAATCACGCAATTTTCAGAACTCACCACATTTTTCTCAGGATCAGCTAAAACAAACACAAGCAGTAAATGTCACCAAAGATTATTATTTTTTTTTATTTGAAAAAGGTTTTAGACATTGGCTGGCATATTGATAGCCCCCTTACCCCCAAAGAATTCAAGGTATCTTAGCCGGACATCATGGGCACTCAGGGGGGGCAAGCCAGGACAGCCACTTTCAAGCGCCGTCAGGGTTGGTTCATTTTGAATTCCGGCCTCTGGCCCAACTGCGCCAGCATAGTTGGCCGAATGTTGCCTTAAAAAGTTGTGTAGAACACAGCATGCCAGGATAATGTGATTCAGTTTGTACTCCGCCATGTGTATGGGTGTAAGAAATAGGCAGAACCGGCTGGCCATGTTTCCAAACATTTTCTCCACCACTCTTCTGGCTCTGGCCAGCCGGTAATTAAAAACCCTCTGGTCCGGGGTGAGGGTCCTCATCGGGAATGGCCGAATAAGATGGTCCCCCAGCACAAATGCTTCATCTGCAACGAAGACGAATGGGAGTCCCTCCACATTGTCTTCTGGAGGTGGCAAGTCCAAGCAGCCATTCTGGAGACGCCTGTAGAACTCCGTCTGGGCGATGACTCCACCATCGGACATCCGGCCATTCTTCCCCACGTCCACATACAGGAACTCATAAGTAGTCGACACCACCGCCAACATCACAATACTATTGAACCCCTTATAATTATAATAGTATGACCCAGAGTTGGGTGGTGGGACAATGTGGACATGTTTCCCATCAATTGCCCCTCCGCAGTTAGGAAAGTCCCACCGCAGGGCAAAGTGGGAGGCCACAGTCTGCCATTCCTGTGGCGTGGAAGGAAACTGTGGAGTAAAACAAAAAAAAATTTGTCTTTTTGCACATAAACATGGAAAGCATATTAGACACAAACATTCTTGGCCAACATCAAGATACCATTTATTTATGGGAATTTTTAAAGACCAAAGTATAAGGTACACCTATCAGACCCCCCCCCTCATGGGCCATTTCTAACATTATAGGGGGGGGGGACTCTGGGACAGGTAACCCTCTCCACTTCATTGAGAGATGAATGCCTATATAATGTGTATTACTTTGAACAGACCATCCTTAGTTACTATTGACAGCCCACTGGAAAGGTAAGAAGTGTCATAATACAAAGATATAAATACACATTGTACACATTTTAGCACATTTGGACATTCTGCTATTACCTATCAAGATAATAATACAGAAACTTTAAACAGTACCATTTGAAAGTATACAGGCAGGCCCTTGCACTACATGCTTTGGGGAATTCATCCATAAATCTGACCACAAAAGAGGTGGGTATAGTGTGTATGGGTTTGGCAAAGTCAGCAGATAGATGATTGAGGATAGATAGAGAATTGGTAGCAGCTGACTTAGCAGTTGGGGGGGGGGGGGGTTCAAAATGATTTGGGGACCCAAAAAAAAGCCTCTGGCACTCTGCCTGAATTTAAAGCACAAATCACATTTAAAAACATTTTAGGGGGTGTTTGGGGTAAAGCACTACTATGGAGCTGATAAAATACATTGTTAAGTGACTACATGAGGTGAATATAGGGCCAGGAGAGCATGCTGGGGAGGTAAGTGAAGGCAAATATTGTGAAGGACAAACAAAAAAAGTACATAAAGTACATAAAAATCCAGCATGCATGAGGACAAAGGGGACATTCCCAGCATATTACAATCATGGGAATTAGGGAATGAGGAAAGAAATACAATATATTAGCAAACATTAAATACAATAAAATGTGATATTAAAGGATAAAAATCTTACCTTAATATACTCCTTCTGCAGGACCTGGATGATGGCAGAACAGGTCCCTGGGATAATGATCCCCAGAGCCTAGGGGGAGATGCCTGTCGAAAACTTCAAGTCCTGCAGGCTTCTATCCGTCGCCAAGTACCGCAGGGTGGGGACGAGCCTCTGCTCTGGAGTGATGGCTTGCCTTATGCAGGTATCCTGCCTGCTGATATAGGGGGTCAGCAAAACCAACAAACGGTGAAATACGGGGTCCGTCATCCGGAGAAAGTTCCTGAAATCATCAGGATTATTCTCACGGATCTCTCAAGGCAAAGGCATATGACAGAACTGGTCACGCTGAAGCAACCAATTCTTGGTCCATGAACTCCTCCCCACCCTGTTCATGGACTGGACTTGTGTCAAGGTCAGGACCCCAAAACCAAGCCCCCGCACAGCACGAACTCTACGAGGATTACGTATACGCAACATGGCTAGAAAACAGTCGGCTGTTTAGAACAAAGTAACAGAACGCACTGAAGAACAGTAAGGCCTGTGAAGAGTGACCTGAAAAACAGTAAGGAACGAACAAGAACACAATGACAAAATCACTTGCACGCACTGAAGAGCAGATACAAACCCACAAGCACAAACTGAACAGCAGAAAACGATCTGAAAACCATGAGTCTGAAAAAGCGCGAATCGTCTCTCACCAAACTTTTACTAACATGAGATTAGCAAAAGGAGTCCAAAGGGTGCCACGCTTGGTTCTGAACTGCCCTTTTATAGTCTCGTCATACGTGGTGTACGTGTCCGCGTTCTTGGCGATCGGAAATTCCGACAACTTTGTGCGTACGCAAACATCCGTCGGAAAAAATCCATGGATTTTGTTGTGGGAATGTCCGATCAATATCCGATCATGTGTACGGGGCATAGGACTTACCATACCTGCAAAGCAAATACAAAAAAAAAAATAGTAAAAAATAAAACATTTTTTAACGCAACCTGTGCCTAAAATATATATATGCCGAAGCATGGGGGCAACCACCCTCAAAAGGTAGAAGCAAAGCGCTCCTCCGCCCCTGCTGCCCCCATTCTTTGGCATATATGCTATTTTTTTTCAACTGTGGTGGTGAAATCGTGGGAGCAAACGCTGTTGCTGTCAAGATAAATCCGCTCTGCAGCTGAATGGCGTACCTGAAAACAAAAAAATGGTTAACAATAAAACAGAGTAAACAGTAAAGTATAAAAAAAATAGCATACCTGAAAAGCAAACATGATAAAACATAATAACAATAAAACATTGCAGAATAGAATACAGTAAAAAAGTGCAGAACAATAGAGAGAGAATAGAGAGAGAACAATAAAACGACAACTATTTTTGTTCTTTTTATTTTATATATTTTTTTGTAACTGTAACTTTTGTAACTGTAACTGGTTCCAGGTTCGGGTCTCTCAAAATGCGATGGCATCTTGGGAGACCCTGTGAAAGTGTGCCTAGTCTGTGCGGTGCTGTACCCTACGCTAATACCCAACTAGTGTATGGTAGCGTTCAAAACATTCACCAATGCAAAGACCAGGATTGTCAGGACAGGAGGGACAATAATAGCAGGTGTCACGCCTATATCCGTGCTTGCTGTAGACACGACATCTTTTTTGGGGGGTTCGTTGGGTAGGGGTACTCGGGAGAACATAAAGAAAATGCCTCTCATGCAGCTGGCTTACTGCATTTGGTTGGGGAAGGGGAGGTGGAGCACCGTCTGGAAACAGAAGGGCTCTGATGATCTTTTCCTGGAATTTAAAGAAGGATCTCGTCCGTCCTGAAGCTCTGTATAGCACATGAGCGTTCAGCAAAGCCAATTGAAATAAATAAAAAGACACTTTCTTGTACCAGCATCTGGCCTTACGGGCAATTAGGTACGGTGCCAACAACTGGTCGTTTGATGTCCACCCCTCCCATATTTTGGTTATATTTGTGGACACAGAGGGGTTTCTTCCACAACACCAGTCGCTGTAGTAATGTGGACCGTCGTGTCTGCATGAAGGGAGGTAAGAACGAAAACATTCTTATTATCCCTCCACTTCATAGCGAGCAAGTTATTACACTTGAAGCAGGCTCTCTCCCCCAGCCTAAGACAGGAATCTACAAGCTGCTGGGGAAAGCCCCGGCAATTAGGTCGCACGGTGCCACATGCTCCAATCTGCTGATCAAACAAGTGACTAAAAAGTGGCATGCTCGTGTAATAATTGTCCACGTACAAGTGGTACCCATTTCCGAATAAGGGTGACACCAAGTCCCACACAATCTTGCCAGCGCTTCCTATGTAGTCAGAGCAGTTTGTCGGCTCTATGTGGCTATCTTTTCCCTCATAAACCATAAAACTACAGGTATAGCCTGTGACCCTGTCACAGAGCTTATACATGTTGACCCCGTATCTGGCACACTTGCTGGGAAGGTACTGTTTGAATGACAAGCGGCCAAAAAACTTAATCAGGGACTCATCAACGCAGACAACTTGATGGGGAGTAAACAAGACTGCGAAACGTTGGTTGAAGTGGTTTACGAGGGCAGAATTTCGTAGAGCCGATTGTATCCAGGGTTTAACGAGGACGACAGAGTTCAATGTCATTGAAGTGCATGAACCACAAGATCTGCTTGTATCGTACCCTGGTCATGGAGGCAGAGAACAAGGGCATATGGTAAATTGGGTCAGTGGACCAATATGACCGCAACTCACTCTTTTTAGTTATGCCCATGTTGAGGGAAAGGCCCAGAAAGGGGCTTAAAATTAAAGCTTAAATTTGGAAACCGTAATTGGTCTCCAATCTCTGGCAAGGGAGGACTGGGGAATAGTGGCGATGTGTTGACCAGCGTACAAATTGCTTTGGTCCACAATAGATCTATAGAGATCTTTAGTGAAAAACAGCGAATAAAAATCAAGTGACGAAAAATCAACTGTTTTCACCTGAATGCTGGGTTGGCCAGTGAATGGGGGAAGTACGGGTGCTGTAGAAGTGGTGGGTTCCCAATTAGGATTGGCGAATGCAGCAGGAAGGGAAGTATGGGCACGTGTTCGTCTTCTTGGTGGCAGCGGGAAACTACTTGTGCTTGCCACCTCACCAGCTTGAACTGCACTTATGGGACTTGCCACGTCACCACGTGATACTGCAGTGCTGGATTGACCATAGGCCGCTGGTGCTTGCCAGTTCACCAGAAGGAATAGCGGCGCTAGTACTGCTCTGCTTCATACAAGGGACCTGCGGTTCTTGCACATCAACGACAGAAGAAGTAGTTCGGGGTCTGGTACGCCTGACCTTGGCAGGGACCACAACTCCGTCGTCAGAGCTATCTGTCATGGAGCTGCTGTCCTCTCATATTCTGAGCCTGAATCTGACAGATGAGTCAGACAGCATGACAGATGATATCTTCACTATCTGTCATGCTCAGAAACGTGTAGGCCTCTTCACTAGTGTACCTTCGATTTGCCATTTTGGGCTCTAAATTTAGTGGTACACTAGTGAGAGTCACAGGTAAAAAAGCTCCTGACTGTTAGCGACTGTATAAAAATGCTACCAAAAAACTGTTAGCGATCGCAGGGATCAGGCCTGACTCTGAAAACGCTGCAGTTATGGGTGTGCAGTTATGGATGTTTAGTGTTTTGTAAGTGACAGTGATCGATCGATACTGCACTTGGGTGGGCTGGGCTGGGCGGAGGGACAAAACGCAGGTGCTAGCAGGTATCTGGGCTGATCCCGCTAACACTGCATTTTTGGGAACCCTAAACTGCTGGGGATGCTAGTATAGATCTGATATTGATCCGTTCAGATACTATACCACTAAGGGAGGTGTATGCTGCGTGCGTGGGTGTTAGCGGTACTGGCACTAACCTGACGCTGCCTGGGGCGACGCAGACCCTATCTGACCCTAAAACCTAACTTGTATCACCTGCCGGGTGATCAGGGGGTTAAACCTTTATTAGGTAATAAATGGCAGGTGCCCTGACACTATAAAAAATAAACAAACTAATCAGCGTCACCCGTAACAGTTATACTGTGATCACTGGTAAAAGGGTTAACTAGGGGGCAATCAGGGGGTAAAACCTTTACTAGGTAGTATATGGGGGTCCCTGATGCTATAAAATGCTGACAGCAAACCGAAATACTTACCTCCCTAACTAGCGTCACCTTTGACACTAATACAGCAATCATAAAAACAATCGCTCAGTGACACTGGCAATGGGGGTGATCACGGGGTTAAACCTTTATAAGGGGGGTTAGGGGGGTACCCTAGACCTAAAGGGGCCTACCACTAAGTGCCCTACCACTTATAATGGTCACAAATGACACCAATGCAGTAATAAGTAAAGAAAAAAAAACTGCTATTAGTGTCACTGTGACAGGGGGTGCAGGAGGGTGGTCGGGGGTGATCGGGGGGTGAAAAGTGTGCCTAGAGTGTTCTACTGTTATTGTAGTGTTGTGCAGACTTACTTGATGTCTTCTCTCCTCCGCCGGAACGAAAAGACTGACACAAGGAGTGATGGCATCACTTCCTCTGCCGCTGTTTACATTACAGCAGCAGAGGAAGATTTTCATTTGTTGGGAGCGATTGTGAGGGGGTGGCCACGAATGAGTGGCCTCTCCCTCAGCACGGATCGCTTCCCTAACGATGTCGACCGCCTCGGGCAAACGGGGGGCGGGATGCGCCCCCCGCCCGCGGGAGGCAAATCACGTATCAGATACGTGATTTTGCCTGCCCGTGCCATTCTGCCGCAGTATATCTGCGCTAGGCGGTCGGCAAGTGGTTAATCAAGAAAATTATACTAATAAAGAAGACGTACGTATATTAACTAAGTCGAATATCAATCACAGTTTGCATTGCATCAGGGATTGTTGATCCTCACCATAAAAGAGGGTATCCAACAATGGGTAGTCCCACCTAAATTCAGAGGTTTAATGTGACAGCATGCCCATGACGCCCCGATTTCCGGGCATCGTGGAGAAAAGATCACATATGTGATTCTTCAGGATTACGCATACTGGCCTCATATGTTGCATGATGTGAAGGCATTTAATATGTTTAATATGTCCTCAATTTCAACCAACTTTACCAATCCATAGGGCACCCCTTCAGAAAAGGTGCATCTGTATGCCTTGGTCAGACCTTCAAATGGATTTAATTGGACCTTTAACTAAATCTTCATGAGGGAATCGATATATGTTAAGCGAGACATGTTTATTCACCAAGTATGTTGAAAGTATTCCAGCACCAAATAACTCCGATGCATGTGCCGCTCTATTATTCAATCGCATCAAGTTTCGGTCTTCCCCAGAGGATAGAATCTGATAGGGGTTCACATTTCCCTAGTGAAGTGATGACCAAACTGTGGAAAATATTGGGCGTAAAAAGGAAATTTCATATCGCATATCGGCCTGCCTCTAGTAGAGTAGAATGGTACATTCAGACAATTGTTAACATCCTCAAGAAATTTGTCAAGGAAACTGGCAAGGACTGGCATCTAAAGCAACCCCGAATACGGTCACGAAAATGACTACAATTTCGGGAGGAACCAGGTCAAGGAACGGAAATTTCTGCCATCCTGGAAGGGTCCATCTAACATTGTTTGTGGGATTTCCCCCGTGGCATATAAATGACATATTCCTCTGAATGGTGAAATCAGTGAGAAATGGGTGCACGTCAGTTACGTGCTTTCTTGTCACAATTACAGTTGTTGGAAGACTAACCCACATACTCCTTCTTAATTATTAAAAGATCCTAATTGCCAATCTCTAAATTAAAGGTGAATTCAAATTTTACGTTACTAGACAATTTTTTTTCTATACATATGTGGTACTCAGACTGTTTATTTCCCTGCAGTGTGTGTCAGTGCAATGATGTCCCTACTGACGTCCAAACCAGCGATCGGAAGTGGTAGTGACAGGGCACTAGAAGGGAGAGGTCCGTTGATGACCTGATGTTCCGAACCAGAAACCCGACTGCCAGCAATCGTACCAGAAAGGAAGACCAGATGCCCAGAAAAAGAGACCTGCCCATGAGACCGTCCTGGGAACCCATCATGTGGAGAATCCTGGGTGTTCTGCTATGGATGTCCATGCCAGGTCAGGCCGGGCTCATCGCCTGACCAGGACGTTCATCGGGAATCCTAGTCCAAGAAGCACCCAGATTCATCTTGACTGACAAACGAATCATCACCCAAAAATTTTGCGTCAGTGTGGATCCAAAGACCTCCACGTTTTAACCTACAGAAACCAAGGAATGGTAGCCCATGCACTTGAAAACAGCACAGACTCACGTGGAGGAAATACCCAAGCTCGCAAACCATTTGTCCCAGTAGCTACAGCATGTGAGATAAGACTAAAGAGGTTCATTGGGGCCCTGATAGCCAGATTCATCTTCACCATCCTTGGAGCCGAGGTGTCTACCACTATATCGGCTGCTAATTCGGTTTCAGTAAGGACTCTCAAAACGGAGATTGAAAATGTACAAATGAGTATCTGAGCCATTCACCATGAACTTAAAACACAAAAAGCTGGGTTAATAGACTTACTCACCATCATCAACGACACTGTGCTCACTGTTAATTTACATTCAGAACTAATCACCCGGTCTATAGACCTACATCAAAGTCATGAACTGTTTAAAAGAGAACTACTGTTCATTCAGGAACCAATCCTACTCCATACCTTAGCTTTTCTGAATGAAATACAAAACGGAATGAGTGATCTCTCTCACGGATACATCCCACTATACTTTGTGTCCACCAAGATGGTCAAAAACCTGCTCAACCAGGTCAGTGGGGGTGAAGTAGAGGACTTTCAAATCAATCTGTCTTTCTAAACAGGAAGTGCTATGCCAATATATATCAATCCAGAAGATCTTGAAGTTTGCTTCCTGTTGGCCATACCTTATGTCTCTTCCAAGAATATTTTCCAGATGAAGACCATGGAAAGGAGATATAATACATGCAAATCAAAACCCCTGACCTGATGGCCCATCAACCCTGAGTGCTGGATCTATATGCCATACCCCTTTTGAAGGAATGCACCCAGTTTAAGGACATCAATTTAACAGAAACCCATTTGTACTGTATATGATACAACCCATGCACTGTGGCCTGGAATATGAGAAACATTGTTCCGAACAATGCGAGGTACACATCCCTCAGAAGCAAAGGAAATACTCATGAAAGATGACTTACGGCTTGTAAGCACAGCATTAAAAAAAATGAGCATAGTCTACAAAAAACAAATAATGAGCCACGTTAAAGCTTTGCCTGCTTACCGTATCCATTATCAAGGTTCCAACCAATGTCAAAAACCACTCTGTATCCAATAGGAACCAAAGTCTGGGAAGGGGTAGTTGAAAGTGCGGATGCAAAAATGGAAAAGGTTTCCCCATGGGGTTTTGTATTGCAGCAAAAAATTCAAAGTAAGTTAAAGTATATTTATTACAAAAAGTGATCATACAAAAAAGTTGGTATTCATTAAAACATGAGCTCTGTAGATGAGGCTAAAATACATGCATAATGATACAGCCGTGGAGTATGCATAAAAAACATAGCATGATAGAGGTACATATAATCATACTAAAACAAACCCGACGCGTTTCGACCATATGTTGTAGAGGTCTACTGGGGAAAGCGTAAAAAGCTCTAGAAAATATAATATATCAGTGAGCACATTTAGAGTCAAACAATAATGTATAATGAATATTAGCACATTCGATTATAATTATTAAGATTATATTTACCACTATTAGCTGTGAGGATAGCCTCCCAAGTATTGTGTCTAAAGGATTTGCTTGAGGATCCAGACAGCGCAGCAAGGACTCACAAACCCCAGCACCAAGGAAGGGCAGATGCCCACAGGGCCTGGATCATGACCTACAAGAGGCCGTGCTTTTACCCACACCGGGGAAGTGGGGGAAGAAAGGCAGGGGCCAGGCACCGGGCCAAATCTACACCAAGTCACTGTAAAATTTAATAATATATTAAATTAAGTATGGTTATTAGAAGTAGACCAGTAGTTGTTAGGTAATTATGAAGATGTGTGAGTGAAAAGATGTGTTGTAAAATGTGTGTGAACAAGTGAATGAAACACAAAAGGTGAGGAGAGGAAAGTGAATTTGAAGGTGAGGTGAGAAAAGAAAAAACAAACAAAAGGTACGTGAAGAGAGGTGCTCTCAGACCGCAAACAAGAAACAGAAAAAGTGAGCAGGGGTAACAAAAAACTAAGAAACAGAAAGAAAACAAAAATGAAAAACAGAAGACACAGACCAGACACAGATTGAAACAAGCTGAAGCCAAAACTGAAGCCAGAAAAAAGGAAGGAAAGTGACCAAAACAGGTGATGGCGCCACAGGCTAAAAGATGAAGATGGTGCATGGAAATGTGGTGCAAAAGAAAGTGAAACAGGTGCAGTGACAATAGAAAATATGAGGTGTGGGAAACAATCAATCAATCAATTCAATAATGAAATGTATACGCTTGTAGATCAAGCATTCGGTTTAGGTACTATTTCTAAAGATCTTTGGAAGTTTATTAGAACTAGACACACTCGAGTAGCTACCTTCTATAGCCTCCCAAAGATCCACGAAAATCCCACTGATGCCACGGGACGCCCTAATGTCTCTGAGAATGGCAGTATTTCCAAAAATTTGAGTAGAGTGATAGATGCATTGTTACAAGCTTATGTCCTTGCCCTGCCCTCCTTCACTAAAGATACCATCCATTTTTTTAAAAAAATGACAAAATAGCCCTCACAAGCAAATCCATCTTGGTAGCCTTGGACATAGAAGCCCTGTTATAGCTCCATTCCCAATGAGAAAGGTCTGGCAGTCACATGGCTCCTGCCATGATAGAGCACTCAATGATTTCATCTTGAATGGTCTTGAGTTCATTTTGAACCACAATTTTTTCCTTTTTGACGGCTCCCACTACCTCCAGGTGCAGGGCGTAGTGATGGGGATGTATTGTGCCTCATCCTACGCCAATTTGTACCTGAAGGAGTGGGAGCGGTCTCTCCTAGGAGGTGAGGACCTCGTCGAGAACACTAGCCACATCACAACATGGCTTAGGTACATCGACAATGTCTTCATCGTTTGGGAAGGTACGGAAGTAATGCTTATGGAATTTTTTGATCTCATTAACGAAAATAATTTTAATCTAAAATTTACTAGTACCTCCGACAAGAGTACCATCACCTTTCTCGATCTTCGGTTCTTCTCCACTCTTGAGGGCAATCTACGTAGCACATTGTTCAGGAAGGAAAAAGCTGGGAACACTGTGCTGCATGCCGACAGTTCTCACCCCATACCTCTAAAAAATTCTATACCCTTCGGACAGTATTTGCATCTGCGGAGAAATTGTTCTGATGAGGGCTTCTTCAGGGAAGAAGCTGGTAAATTACAAAACAGACTTTTGGAAAGGGGATACAGTCGGTTCTGTTTACGTAAGGCCTTTAATAAAGCGGCCACCGAGTCCCGCAAAGACCTCCTGTTCAAGACCCAGATTAAACGGATTTCAGACTGTCATACCACTCGACTTATCATGCGTTTCTCTATACAACACAAACAAATTAGAGATATTGTTCAACGTCACTGGTCAATCCTAACCAATGACCTAAAAAATAAAAAATTTATTCCCAACGATCCCTCCATCACCTTCAGAAGGGCATTGTCAATCAAAGACAGACTTGTTACTAGCGAATTCAGGGGAGAATTGACCAAAGAGCACTGTCCCGCAAGGGTTTTTTTTCCTTGTGGCCACTGCTCCCATTGTCAGCTGATTAGAAAAGAAAAAGTATTTTTGCTTCCCAATGGAGAGAGGTTTTCACCTCCCCATTTTGCTAATTGCCACACTCAGGGCCAAGTCTATATGATGCTCTGAGAATGTAATGCATTTTATATAGGGAAAACTAGGCAGGAATTCAGGTGCCACATTGCTCAATATATCTACATTATGCAAATCGGAAATTTACATCTACCTTTGGGCAGACACATGGTGTCTGAACACAAGTATATGATGCCTAAAGTTTCCTTCGTCGCCCTTGACTGTATCCATATTCCGGTCAGGGGGGGCGATTGGAACAAGTCTCTGCTTCAGCGAGAGCAACAGTGGATTTTTAGGTTGCAGGCAACAGTATAGCCTGGCCTCAAAGAATCCATCACCTTTGGTGCCTTTCTGAGGGGTTTTGAATCAGGTAAAACACAATAATATAATCCCTTTTGGTTTTTCTGGTTTATCGTGTTCTGAATATTCCAGTACTCAATGAAGACTTCTTTTTCTTTTTTCTTGAACATAGAATAAATGATGTGATCATGATTACTGTTTATTCATAATTGTTGTTCAATTATTCATTTTCTTATGATACATGTATGTACAAATTTTGATTTCTGTGATTGACTTATGCCCCGTACACACGGTCGGGTTTTCCAATGGATAATTCCTGATCGGAGCGTGTTGTCGGAAATTCCGACCGTGTGTGGGCGCCATCGGACATTTTCCATCGGATTTTCCGACACACAAAGTTGGACAGCAGGAGATAAAATTTTCCGACAACAAAATCCGATCGCGTCAATTCCGACCGTGTGTGGCTGTTCCGACACACAAAGTGCCACGCATGCTCAGAAGAAATTCCAACACGGGACAGCTCGTTCTGGTAAACTTAGCGTTCGCAATGGATACAGCACTTTCGTCATGCTGCAATGTTCAAAATGGTTTAATACAGCGCACTCTCTTCTTCTTTAGAATGTGACAAGAATTAAGTCGTTTTGCTGCTCGTATTCACACACACTTCTCACAAACTTTTATTTGTGTTGTTTTAGTGGGATTCCCTGAATATATTGTTATTAGTTGTCACATCTGACAGTTTTATATTTTTTATTTTTTTTTTATTTTGGATTTTAAGCCTTTTTTTTTATTTAATGTTTGGATTTTTTCCAAGGCTGATCTTTGTTCAAAGTTATTTTTATTTTTACTCCAGAATATTTTGGGGTGTGTTTTGTGTGTCAGGTTACCCCAACACCATTGATATCTTTTATTATTTAATCTCAAGGAGATTGTTTGTTGTTGGTGTCCCTTGTTCATTTCACATTGTATATTTGAAATGTACCTGAATCCTCACAAACAAACTGTCCTTTTTGAAGTAAAACACATAGGAGAGTATAATTCAAAACAAAAATCCTTTATTAAGGGATCAGAACCAAACAAAGAGGAAGGCAACACTGGATCAACAAGAGAAATTAGCGAAGCCTGGGACCCCCACGGCAGACATCAATTCTTCAACATCAAAATTGGTGGCCTGAGGAGTCCATATGTAAAGGAGGGCAGTCTGGTCCGGGATTCACAGAGACTTGGATAGCAGCAGATGACATCTGTGTCCGCAGGCTGTGGTACCACAAGAGGCTGCATTTTTTGGCCCACCAGACTGGATCCAGGGTCCTCACTGTCTGGTCCTCCTTTCACACTTCCTTCCGGGCTGTGGCTGTGCAGTTGGAGACCTGGAGGAGGAGTAGGACCTGCAGGAGGAGGAGGAGGACCATCCCAAAGCTGTGTGTGAGGTGTAATTTGGCCCCCCATACCTTTCGCCAGAGCCTCAGATATGAGGGCCTCACACATGGCTTTTTGGCCCTCCTCCATCCTCTGCATTTTATATGCAATGAAGGCAGCAATGTTCTCCTGCCTGGTGTGTGGTGCTCCCAGGACCTCTGTAGCCCTCCAAAAGAATCTGATAGCCGCCTCCTCTAGGGCACTCCTCCTACTGCCACTTTCTGTTTCCAGGGGGGGTGGAGGGACCTGCAGATCAGCCAGCCGGCTCGGCCCGGCCACCTCCTGGCTGAGACTTCCCTGTGTATGAAAAAGGGACATAGTTGTAATGTTTTGCATCATCAATCACAATCCTTAATTAGTACTCCCAACTAACATATAGTTCACATCATTGATTGGACAAGCAGAAATATTTAGAGGAATGCTATACCTGGCTCAATCTGGGCTCCTCCACATGTGGGCTGGAAGGCCCAGGTTGGGCGTCAGAAGCCTCAGCCGGGGGGAAGGAAGCGTGGAAGGAAGACTGGAGAGGGATGGCCTGGGTTCAGTCTGGCCTGCCAGAAAGTGCAGCCTGTCGTAGTACAACATCCTGGGGACATAGATGTCACCTGCTGCTCCGGATCTCTGCGAATCAAGGACTTTATTGCGCTCCCTCAGATATGTGCTCCTCAGGACACCAATGAAAATCTTTAAAAAAGTGATGTCTGCCGTGGGGATCACCTGCTTCACAATTTCACACAATTGCTCCAGTGCTGCCTTCCTCTTTGCTTGGTTCTTGTAATGGGGGTGTTTAATCTCCCACAGACAGGGCAGCTCCCTTAGCATCTCTATGAAGACTGAAATGAAGTCCTTATCTTTCAGTACCATATCCATGTTCACTGCAAGACACAACACAAGACAAAGCCTAATGTCACACAAAACTCTCCTAATCTTGTTACAATATAGGCCTCAATCTAGAAGCAGTATAGGCACAAGTTTGTCTCTTACCTTCGTTCTTGCCATCGCCGCGTCCAATGCTCCTTCCTCCGCTCACAGATCAAACGTAATATGCACGCGTGTTACGCTTTATATACACTGCGCATGCGTGTAACTCCGCCCGCCCCTGACGTTCTTTCTAGTGTATTTCCCGCCCCTTTTCGTTCGGCGCAGTGGGGGAAGAGCATGATGGCGGACATACAGCAGGTGCGGGCTAATTGTAGCAACGAGGAGGAGGAAAGCCCGGATCCAGGCACGTCCCGATCCAGAAGGAGACGTTTTAAGGCCACAAATATGTCGTTTGGGGAGATGTTGGAGATGGTCGACATCATGAGGAAGTCCGACTATGACAGAAAATATGGGCCTTACCCCAACCTGAACATCCGAAAGGCCAAGATCATGGCGAAAGTGGTCAGGAGTCTAGAGCGGAATTTCGGGGTACGAAGGTCTAAAGATCAGCTCAGGAAGCGGTGGTCGGACCTGAAGTTGAGAGAGCCAGAGCAGTACCGAAAGATCCGGAGAGTGCTGCAAAAAAGTAAGTAGTTGTGCTGTGTTCCTATTCTTTCTGTCTTTATTACGTTCGTTCTGCTCCATATGCTTTTATTAGTTGTAACGTTTCAAAAGGTCAACTTTAATGTTCATGGGCACATTATTCGTTCGTATCAAACATTTTTCTTTCGGCCTCTAGAACACCATTGTTTAGGCCATATGCATTTTCACACATTTCTGGGGGCCTACTTGGATGCCAAATATTTGTTTGTGTAGATGGGTTTGTTACTAGAATGAAATGCAAACTAGATTCTGTGTAAGGAGAGGACACTGAGCAGCTGTTTTCACATCTGGACACTGGAGCACTAGTGTGGGACACAAGAACACCATTTTTATTAGGGGGGGCCACACAGGTGCTCCAGTGTATACTATAGGGGGGGCTACATCTGTGAAGCTTGTACCAAACAGGTAAAGTATTGCAGCTTGACAAAGGGCAATAAAAAATATACATCTTGGAACTCTGCTAAAATAGACAATTGTACCCCACTTCCGAGCAATGTTTCCTATTTCTAGTTCTGCCATCAAATATCTGTGTGCTAAGTATACCATTTTTGTTTTACATAGGGGAGAAAAGACTCGGACACCCCTCATCCCAGGAGACCAGAGACCCCCCCCCTCTGGAAGAAGGGGAAATACCCCCAAGCCAAGCGGAGCAGGAGGAAGAAGAAGGCGTGGTGGAGATTGGCACCACAACAGGTGAGTGTCTGTGACCACAGGCTCAGGTAAAAGAGATGGCTGGTGGCAGATTTTTGAGACCTTTTTTTTTGTTCTTTATCTCTTTTTAGGTGATCGTGATCCAGAACGCTTTACATCTGAAAGTGCCCAGATACTGATCGGGGAGATCATGGGGTGTAATCTCCAATTGCAAAACATCCAGCAACAAATCAGTGATGTTATTAAAAAAATAATAACATCATTGATGTTTTGGGGCGAATTTAAACCCCACAAAATCACCTGTTTTATCGTACCAAAATTTTTTAAATGTTTAGAAAAGCCAAATTTGGAGGATGCACACAGTGTGCCAACATGTGCTATCTGCCATCACGGGATATCAATGGACGCGTTTTGGGGGTGCAACCCCTTCCTCAATTATAAAGTAGCGATGAGGAAGGGCTTGCTCCCCCAAAACACGTCCCTTGATCCCCCCTGATGGCAGATAGCACATGTTGACATTCGTAAATTGGTGTGCATCTTCCAAATTTGGCTTTTCCAGGGGTGATTTCCCCCCATCTGAACGCTATATCAAACCCAGTTCCTAAATACTGATGTCTGATATAGCCTTCAGGTTTTACCTAATGTGAACTTTGTAAGTTCAAGTTTTTTGGCTTTCTTATTGGTTTTACACAGGCCTGTTTTATCTGAAATGGATATTTTGATTTTTCATAATGCTACTGCAAACATTGTTATACAACAAACATGTTGGTTTGTTTTAAAAACCTTTGGGAAATGCACATGTGATTGTGCAGGTATAAAAAAGTGCCTTACTCAAGAATGTGTGGATTATTGTCTCAACACTACAACACTTTTGGGGTGATGTAATTGCTGTTGCTGCAAAAATGGGGGTTATTTCCTAAGGGCAAATCCTCTTTGCACTACAAGTGCAGGTTTAGTGCAGTTGCAAGTGCACTTGTAGTGAAATGTGTTTTTGCATTTAGGAAGTACCAGCCAACACTGTTTTTTATAAGGTTACCCAATCACGACATTTTCTGCACTCAACACATTTCTGTCAGGGTCAGCTAAAACAAACACAAGCAGTAAATGTCCACAAAGAATTTCTTTTGGTTGTTTTTTATTTGAAAAAGGTGTCACAGATTGTCTGGCATATTGATAGCCCCCCCTACCCGCAAAGAACTCCGGGTAGCGTAACCGGACATCACGGGCATTCAGGGAGGGCAAGCCAGGACGGCCACTTTCAAGCGCCGTCAGTGTTGATGGATTAGGGATTCCGGCCTCAGGCCCAACTGAGCCAGCATAGTTGGCTGAATGTTTTCTTAAAATATTATGGAGAACACAGCAGGCAAGTTTATACTCTGCCATATGGATGGGTGTCAGAAATAATTGGAACCGGCTGGCCAGGATTCCAAATGTGTTCTCCACCACTCTTCGGGCTCTGGCCAGCCGGTAATTAAAAACCCTCTGTTCCGGGGTGAGGGTCCTCATCGGGAATGGCCGCATCAGGTGGTCCCCCAGCGCAAATGCTTCATCAGCAACAAACACAAATGGGAGACCTTCAACATTGTCCTCTGGGGGTGGCAAGTCCAAGCTGCCATTCTGGAGACGCCTGTAGAACTCCGTCTGGGCGATCACTCCACCATCGGACATCCGGCCATTCTTCCCCACGTCCACATACAAGAACTCGTAATTAGCCGACACCACCGCCAACATCACTATACTATTGAACCCCTTGTAATTATAATAGTACGACCCCAAGTTGGGTGGTGGGACGATGTGGACGTGTTTCCCATCAATTGCCCCTCCACAGTTAGGAAAGTCCCACCGCTGGGCAAAGTGGGAGGCCACAGTCTGCCATTCCTGTGGCGTTGAAGGAAACTGTTGAGGAAAAAAAAATAAACCTTACTATTTTTTCACAGAAACATGGCAAGCAGATTAGACACAAACATTATGGGGAAACCTCCAGATAGCATTTACTAAGGGGAATTTAACAAGGCCAAAGTATAAGGTACACCTATCATATTCCCCCTCCCCCCCTCTCATGGGCCATTTCTAACATTATAGGGGGGGACTCTTGGACAGTTAACCCTCTTCACTTCATTGAGAGATGAATGCCTAAATACAGGGTATTACTTGGAACAGCCCCTCCTTAGTTACACTATTGGCAGACCACTGGACAGGTCAGAAGTGTCATAATACAAAGATATAAATACACACTGTAGACGCCAGTGGGGAGAGTGAATTTAATTAAGATGGTCTTCCTCCCAAAATTCCTCTATCTGTTTAGGAATAGCTCAATACAGGTACCAGCCTCCTACTTTGCAAAAATAAAAGCTATAATTATCTCCTTTCTGTGGTTGGGGAAGGTGCCCAGATTGGCGCTGACCACTCTGCAGCTGACATTGGGACAAGGGGGGTTGGCTCTTCCGGACTTCCAGGTATACTATTGGGCGGCTATATTGGTGACGGCCAGATGGTGGTTTTCCCAGCCCAGAGATAACCCCGCAGTAACCTTAGAGGCTGCGATACTGGGCTCATATGCCGCTCTCAGTAACCTGGTGTTCTGTGGACCCAAGGCCTATCCGAACTTGATGACCCCAATGCGCACTACCATCGCGGTCTGGCAGAAGGCCAGGGCGAGTTTTCGGTCTGAAGGTAAAATATCCCCTCACACACCTCTATGGGGCAACCCCAATCTTCCTCACTTACGAACGGTGCCGGACCCACAGGTCTGGGCAACTAAAGGCATAGTGACTCTTAAACATTTGGTAGCAGGGGGAAGGTTGATGACATTCCAGGAATTAAAAGAAAAATATGGACTGCCCAATTGGATGTTCTTTCGTTTCCTGCAGGTGAGGCACGCGTTTCAGCATCAGTTTCCTGGGGGCATCAACCTTGAGTCGGACCCAGTGGAAAAGCTACTCTCCACAAAAATTTTGATAGCTCCCCTCTCGACAATATACTTTCATATAACAGCTGCTAGGCCCACAAAACTGGGGAAAATATTCATAAAGTGGAAGGAGGACTTGCCCTCTCTCGAGGAAGAGGAGTGGGAGACGTGTCTCTCTTCATACGTCTCCAACTTGATCTCTGCCAGGGACCGGTTCCTGCAATTAAAATTCCTGCATAGGGCTTATTATACGCCACGCAGATTGGCAGTTATTTATCCAGACAGGTCTCCGGCCTGCCCACGATGCGGAGATCTGGACGCCTCTTTCTTGCACATGACATGGTCATGTCCTGGTTTGTGGGGGTATTGGGAGCAGGTCCTGGCGGACGTCAACCAGACAGCGGGGACTACGATTCCACTGTGCCCACGTGCATTGTTGCTGAATGTATTGGTAGACTCTGGTGTAGGGAAATATACCAAATTGTTTATAGCATTTGCCACATATTACGCCCGAAGGGAGATAATGTTGAGATGGAAGTTGAGTGAGCCGCCTACCGTCAATGCCTGGAGAAAGACCCTAAATACTGTCTTGCCATTATACAAGATAACATATGTTAACAGGAATTGTCCGTCTAAATTTGATAAGATATGGTCTTCGTGGATTGATTCCTGGGGATCCCTCCCATTGGAGGTCTCTCCACCTAGCCCTGGTTTGGATCTGTAGATCAGACTGGTAGAGATCTAATGTATGCCGATTTGCGAAATGCAATTGCTGGTGGTCTTCCGCTCTCCCCTCCCCCTTCCCGGTCCCTTCCCCCCCCCCTCCCCGTGGTGCCCCTGCCGGTCTCCTCTCCCCCCCCCCTCTCAGATGCTCATTCTGTAATCATTAGTTAGGGTGAGGGAGCTTCCCATCTGACAAGGAACCACTGCCAGATCTTGAATAGTTCAACAGTTGTCTGACTCCTCGGGCATAACTACTGGTAATACAAGTACCTATATGACAATTTCAATGAATGTAATACATTAACGCTCCTTCTTTTCACATGTATGATACATTGTACACTGACGTGTTTGTTTTGATTGCAATAAAATTTACCTTTGTTAAAAAAAAAAAAAAATACACACTGTACACATTTGAGGACATTTGAACATTCTGCTATTACCTATCAAGATAATAATAGGATACAAAAACTTTAAACAGTACCATTGGAAAGTATACAGGCAGGCCCTTGCACTACATGCTTTGGGAAATTCATCCATAAATCTGACCAGTAAAGAGGTGGGTATAGTGTGTATGGGTTTGGCAAAGTCAGCAGATAGATGATTGAGGATAGAGAATTGGGATCAGCTGACTTAGCAGTTGGGGGGGAGGGTTAAAAAAAATTTGGGGACACCACAAAAAAAAGCCTCTGGCACTCTGCCTGAATTTAAATCAAAAATAACATTTACAAACATTTTAGGGGGTGTTTGGGGTAAAGCACTACTATGGAGCTGATAAAATACATTGTTAAGTGACTACATGAGGTGAATATAGGTCAGGAGACACCATGCTGGGGAGGTTATTGAAGGGCAAATATGTATGAAGGACATAAAATAATAATTACCTAAAAATCCAGCATGCATGAGAACAAAGGGGACATTCACAGCATATTACAATCATGGTAATTAGGGAATGAGGGAAGAAATACAATATATTATCAAACATTCAATACAATAAAATGTGATATAAAAGGATAAAAATCTTACCTTCATATACTCCTTCTGCAGGACCTGTATGATGGCAGAACAGGTCTCTGGGATAATGATCCCCAGAGCCTGGGGGGAGATGCCTGTCGAGAACTTCAAGTCCTGCAGGCTTCTCCCTGTGGCCAAATACCGCAAGGTAGCGACCAACCTCTGCTCCGGAGTGATGGCTTGCCTCATGCAGGTATCCTGCCTGCTAATACAGGGGGTCAGCGAAGCCAACAAACGGTGAAACACGGGGTCCGTCATCCTGAGAAAGTTCCTGAAATCATCAGGATTATTCTCACGGATCTCACGGAGCAAAGGCATATGACAGAACTGGTCACGCTGAAGCAACCAATTCTTGGTCCATGAACTCCTTCCCACCCTGTTCATGGACTGGACTTGTGTCAAGGTCAGGACCCCAACACCAAGCCCCCGCACAGCACGAACTCTACGAGGAGTACGCATACGAAACATGGCTAGAAAACGGTCGGCTGCTCAGAACGAAGTAACAGAACGCACTGAAGAACAGCAAGGCCTGTGAAGAGCGACCTGAAAAACAGCAACGAGCAGGCAAGATCACACAGAGAACTCCGATACGAACTGACTGCACGCACTGAAGAGCAGATACAAACCCACAAGCACAAACTGAACGTCAGAAAACGATCTGAAAGCCACGAGTCTGAAAAAGCGCGAATCGTCTCTCACCAAACTTTTACTAACACGAGATTAGCAAAAGGAGCCCAAAGGGTGCCGCACTTGGTTCTGAACCGGCCTTTTCTAGTCTCGTCGTACGTGGTGTACGTCACCGCGTTCTTGGCGATCGGAAATTCCGACAACTTTGTGCGACCGTGTGTAGGCAAAACAAGTTTGAGCCAACATCCGTCGGAAAAAATTCTAGGATTTTGTTGTCGGAATGTCCGAACAAAGTCCGACCGTGTGTACAGGGCATTACTGTGTCTCTTGTATATTTGCTTTTGTAGGATCCGGCCACACGGCTTGCACTGTTAACCCTGGCACACCTGTGGCGGTGTCCTTAGTGGCCGGTCAGGGGCCTCACGGCAGGCAGGGGGGATAGCGGCATCATCATGCCGCTGTGTCCCTCTCTTTTCATGTTTCCGTAGGTGGCCTTCTTGTTGCCAGCATATTTCTGTCGGCGGCGTCCCACGATCTTTCCGGGCGTTGTTCGATGGGTGGCTTTAAGGCCTGGTTATTCCATCGCAGATGAATTTAAGTTGAAATTCAATCGTCTAGGTAAATACTTGAAGGCTCATTCTCACTGTTCCCAAACCTCCTATTTTCTATTGTCACTGCACCTTTTTCAATGTCTTTTGCACCACATTTCAATGCACCATCTTCACCTTAGGCACTTTCCATGCTATAATTTTTTCTGTCATCGTTTGGCCTGTGGCACCATCACTCACTCTCACCTGTTTTGGCCACTCTCCTTCCCCTTTTCTGGCTTCAGTTTTGGCTTCAGCTTGTTTCAGTCTGTGACTTGTTTTTCATTTTGTTTCTTTTTTTTTTTTTAAGCCACGTCAGCGAATCTTATTTTAAGAGACGTTATTTCAACTTCCAGAATCAAAATCTATCCCATCTCTTTAGTTTCACATCATTGTGGCCGCTCTTTAACATTGCTTTATTTTCATTTACTCAAAGAAAAAAATAACTTCTGACTTAAAAAAAAAAAAAAAAAAAAAAAAGGGGATTGAAAACTGCAGATCTTCGACCGAGCAGATATTATAGACAGTGAGTATACATTTTACAGTGACATCTATAAGCCTCCAATTCTCCCCCCCCCCCCCAGCGCTCCCTCCGCCCTCACCCCCTACCTCTTCCAAATACACCCCCCTAAACACCCAATACACTTACATTCTATCTATCCCTTTCATACTCCAGCCATAATTTCCATACACTCTTATACTTTTTTAAGCTACCTCTCCTTCTGTACCAGAGTTCCTCCTTAATGATCGTATCCTGGACCTCTTTTCTCCATTCTCCTATCGTTGGGGAGTCTTTTTTCTGCCATTTCCGTGCTATAATTTTCCTACCCTGAAACAGGCACCTTATAATTGCTGTCTGGGTATCTTTCAGCATGTCATTTGTCTCAAATAGGCTCAGAAGGCAGGTTCGAGCCTCCATAACCAATGAGGATCCGAATACTGTGTTAATTTCCTCCACTAGATTTTCCCAATATCTATATAGCTTGGGGCAGCGCCAAAACATATGTAATAAATCCCCTCTCGCGTCCCCACAGCGCTGGCATTTCGCATCCTGCCTCTTTCCGAACCTAAACAATCTTACTGGTGTATAATATAATCTATAAATTAAGTATAAATGGGAGACCCCTTGTGATGGTGAAAGAGATACTCTTGATCCCAATGCTAGGTTAAATTTCCACTGTTCCGCCGTCATTAAACCAACCTCTTCCTCCCATTTAATTCTCCTCCTGGGCTCCACCTTCATTTTGTTTCTTAGTTTTCTGTTTTTTGTTTTTCGTTACCTCTGCTCACTTTTTCTTTTTCTGTCTGTCATGCACATCTTTTCCTTCACTTTTTTTTTCACATATTTTCTCACTTGCACGTGTTGTGCACTTTTTGGTTTGTTTTTTCTTTTCTCACCTCACCTTCACGTTCACTTTCCTCTCCTCACCTTTTGTGTTTGTCAGAAACCATGAATCAGACCGAGGCAGAAGTACAGTTAATAACACTTGTTTAATAATAATAAAAAGGTAAACAGAGTAAGCGTAGTCAATACATAGCCAGAGTTCAGTATCCAGATCTGGTAGTCAGCCAATGCCAATGTCAGAGAGCCAGAGATAAATGTAGTAGTACAACAGCAAGCAGGATCAGGAGCCAGAAGGGACGTCAGCCGAGCAAGTCTAACAGGAACGCAGGAGAAAGTCTCTGAGATGTGACCAAAGGTGAAGGCAGAGATAAAGTGAGCTGGACGGCTTTAAGTAGCTAGGACTGACAAGCAGATCATCAACAGCTGAGTCACTGTGGAGAGAAAGGAGCTGGCAATTAGCCAACAGCTGAGCGGCCAGCTCAGAAGGGCTGAGCCCAGCCCTGACAGTGTTTCATCCACTTGTTCACACACATTTCACCACACATCTTTTCACTCACACACCTTCATAATAACCTAACAACTACTGGTCTACTTCTAATAATCATACCTAATTTAATATATTACTAGCTTTTACAGTGACTTGGGGTAGATTTGGCCCGGTGCCCGGCCCCTACCTTTCTCCCCCCACTTCCTCGGTGCGAGGCCACTTGTAGGTCCTGATCCTGGCCCTGTGGGCATCTGCCCCTCCTTGGTGCGGCGGTTTGTGAGTCCTTGCTGCACTGTCTGGATCCTCAAACTAATCCTTTAGACACAATACTTGGGAGGCTATTCTCACAGCCGATAGTGGTAAATATAATCTTATTAATTATAATCGAATGTGCTAATATTCATTATACATTATTGTTTGACTCTAAATGAGCTCACTGATATATTGTATTTTCTAGAGCTTTTTACTCTTTCCCCCAGAAGAAGACCTCTACTACATATGGTCGAAATGAGTCAGAGTTGTTTTAGTATACCTGGATGACCTGCTCTTGATAGACAAGTCAGTAGCCCGCTTAGACAAAAGCGTGGTCACCACAGTCAATTACCTGGAAAGCCTAGGTTGGGTTCTCAACCTAGAGAAATCTTCCTTAAAACCATTAAGAAGGTTAGAATACTTGGATCTGATCATAGATACAGACCAAAAAAGAGTATTTTTGCCACAAGCAAAGATCAGCGCCATAAAGGATCTGGTCCGGGTCGTCAGAGCAAAGAAGGACCCTCCTATTCGCCTTTGCATTAGGTTCTTAGGGAAGATGGTGGCTTCGTTCGAAGCTGTACATTATGCTCAGTTCCATTTAAGACTGCTGCAAAACAGTATCCTATCCGCTTGGAACAAAAATGTCCAAGCCTTAGACCTCCAAATGCATCTTTCTCCAAAGGTGCGCCAGAGCCTCAGTTGGTGGTGGTTAACCAAGAATCTGCAGAAGGGGAAATCCTTCTTACCAGTCACATGGAAAGTGGTAACAACAGATGCCAGTCTTTCAGGTTGGGGAGCAGTCCTGGAGGAGGCAACTAACTAGGGGAAGTGGTCCAGATCTGAAAGGACCTTGCCCATCAATATTCTAGAAATTCGGGCAGCACGCTTGGCCCTGAGGGCCTGGATATTCAGATTGCAGAATTGTCCTGTCAGGATCCAATCCGACAATACCATGGCTTATATCAATCACCAGGGGGGTACAAGAAGTTGTGCGGCCCAGAGAGAGGTGAACCATATCCTAACTTGGGCAGAAAATTATGTTCCCTGCCTATCAGCAGTTTTCATTCCAGAAATAGGAAATTGGCAGGCGGACTACTGGAGTCGCCAGCAGTTGTTCCCGGGGGAATGGTCCCTTCACCCCGATATATCCTCAATATCTTCCTGGCAATATGCCATTGATAGGGGACCCTGGACGTAGACCTATTCACATCCAGGTTCAACAAGAAGATCAACAACTTTGTGTCAAGAACAAGGGATCCTCTAGCATGCGGGACAGATGCCTTGGTGACCCTGTGAGATCAGTTTTCTCTGATTTATGCATTCCCTCCTATTCTGCTGCTTCGACGACTTCTCTGCAGGATCAAGCAGGCAAGGAAGAATCTTGAGGTCTCCACCCATGACACAGGTGGACACTAATGAGAGGTACTTAATGAGGGAGTGGGGTGCCTCTCATTAGTGTCCACTTGTGTCATGGGTGGAGACCTCAAGATTCTCCCATTTAGAAGAGTGTATTGCTCTCATGGTTCAGAGATGCAGGATCTCCCAATCTATGGATAGTGTAGGACCCACTAATCATGGGGTACTTTGTCGCAGTAAGTGGGCTTAGCACCATATAGCAATATGGTGTGACCAAATCCCCATATTTTTTGATAATGTTTTTTTGAAAAGGTTTAGATGTTTAAAACTAGCCTAGGTAAACTAGGTAAATGTCTTTTTTGCATGTGTGTGCTGTAATATTTTCTTCTACTGTATGGTCTTATGGCTGCACCATCTTTAATGCATCTTTTAGGGTGTGCCCCCAAATATCTTGTTTGTCTATTGTATGGATTCTAACCAAATCCTTTTGGGTGAGGAGCACCCCACTCCCTCATTAAGTACCTCTCATTAGTGTCCACTTGTGTCATGGGTGGAGACCTCAAGATTCTCCCATTTAGAAGAGTGTATTGCTCTCATGGTTCAGAGATGCAGGATCTCCCAATCTATGAATAGTGTAGGACCCACTAATCATGGGGTACTTTGTCGTAGTAAGTGGGCTTAGCACCATATAGCAATATGGTGTGACCAAATCCCCATATTTTTTTATAATTTTTTTTTGAAAATGTTTAGGTGTTTTAAACTAGCCTTGCTGGAGGTAAATGTCTTTTTTACATGTGTGCGCTGTAATATTTTCTTCTACTGTATGGACTTATGGCTGCACCATCTTTAATGCATCTTTTAGGGTGTGCCCCCTAAATATCTTGTTTGGATGACCAAGCTGTCCTCATCCTCTGTCACCCAGGCTCAGGGTACTTTGTCTGCCAACGCAGCTGCCAAAGTGGCCTCTTTCATCGGCTCAATGTCATCAGTCACTCCTTCCCTAGCCCCACCATCATGCCCTGATGAGTCCCCCGAACTGTTCGACCACAGTGTAGGGTTCATGCTACAGGATGATGCACAGCGTTTTGAAGGCTCTGATGATGGCACCCAGGTAGAGGATGAAGGCAGTAACGTGAGCCCAAAGAGAGAGGGGGTGCCCAAGAAGGACAAGAAACTGGCAGTCATGTTCCCCCAGAGGAGGAGGAGGCACATCTCCAACGAGGCAGGATGCCCTCCAGGGGCCAGCTTAAGGGCAGGAAACTGACTGCATCACATCGCAGAGCTCCGCATGTGCAGGGCGCTGCTGACTCCGTGCATTTTTCCAAAAGTTCTTTGGTGTGGGCTTTTTTTTTTTTTTAATTCTTTATTTATAATTTTTTCAATATACAAACAAGGATCAACATTATTAAGAAACCATGATTACAAACATTGTCATAAAAAAGTACAAAAATTCCCATTCAATGCTATTACCCGCCCTCCCCCCATTACCCCCCCTCCCCCCGCCTGCAGGTGGTTTCAGCTGAGCTAACCAAGTTCTACATCTCATGCCTTACTCTCCCTCAACCCGAACTCGGAGATTTAGCTGGTAATCTCCGCTAAGTAGCTCCATGATTTCTTAAAGTTCCTCCACCCTGTCCACTTGTCCCTGCCACCTGTCTCCTCTTCTGTCTCGTCTCCTGAGTAATCCTTGGATTCTATATTATATATTTTGTTTATGCATAAGAGCCAATCCCGTTGGCCGCAGCCAGGACCATGATATCTGTTTTTTGCTACATCCAACAAGATGGGGACAATTGATGATTGGTACTGCTTAATCGGCTTCTCAGTTCCATGGAATAAACATAACCATGGGTCTTCTACCAAAGATTCCCCGGTTATTTCATTAGTTAATGATATAATTTTCTTCCAAAAAACCTTGATAGCCGGGCACTCCCACCATATATGTGCCATTGTTCCTAAGATGGCGCACCCCCTCCAGCATCTGTCCGAGGCATCAGGGTATAGTTTGCTAAGTCTGTTTGGCGTGGCATACCATCTTGCTAAACATTTGAAATTGGTCTTTGACCGCATAGAATCGGCCGAAGAACCGTTTACCATTTTTAGAATCCTCTCCGCTGTGAATAAACTACAATGTGACCCCAACTCCCTTTCCCATTTTTTAATATATGGAGGCACATCCAGCTCTTCCCTCGCAGAGAGAATTTTATAGAGAAGAGAGATAATACTGCCCGGTTTGTCTCTCCTGCATATCAATTCTAGTGGCCTGTACTCTTCCTCTCCTCTAATTGGTTTTGGTAGTTTCTCGACAAAGAGCGATAACTGCATGTACCTCCAAGCGTTGACCACCATAAGGTCCGTCTCCGCTTTCAATTCCCGATAGGGGCGTAATTTCCCATCTTTAATAATATCTATCAATTGCATGCTACTATTCTTTATCCAATTCCCTCCCACCTCCCTGGTTCAAAAAATGTATTATCCTTAATATAATCAAGGGTGAATTATAACTCAATTTATTCTGTGTGTGTGCCTGATCCCATAATTTGAGCGTGTTTCGTGTAAGTGATGCTGTCTGAGTGCTAAATGTCCTGAATTTTGGCGGGTTCCAGATTATGTGACCTAAAACAGTGCTACTTAAGCTGTGTTCAATGTTCACCCACCTCCTATCTGATACTTCCTTTGACCATTCTACCACCCGTGAAAGCACTATTGAGTTCTGGGAGAGCTAGACCTCCTTTTTTTTCCCCCTAATCAAAACTGAGTGAGATATTCGTTGCTTTTTGCCACGCCAGACAAACCTCGACACCAGTCCTCGTAAAGCTCTTAAGAAATAACGTGGCAGAGGGATCGGCAACATTTGGAATTTATATGTTATTTTAGGGATTAACAACATTTTTGCTGCATTGATGCGGCCAAACCATGAGATGGGACGCAGCGATAACCTACTTGTTTTGTGTCTAATTTTGTCTAACATGGTCATATAGTTGATCCGGTACAACTTTTTCAATGAATTGGCCAGTTTAATTCCTAGGTAATTTATTTCCTTCCTCCAGGGGAAGGGGAAGGATTTTGAAAAACTCTCCACTTCCTGTTTCCCCACATTTATATTTAGGATCTCTGATTTGCTCGGATTTATTTTGAAGCCCGAGATATCTCCATACCTCCTCAATATTCCGAGCAAATTAGGTATTGTTATCCTGGGGTTCGTTATGTAGAAGATCACATCGTCGGCGAATGCCGCTAGCTTATGTTCATCTTGCCCTATCGTCACCCCTCTACAATCTATATTATTTTGTATGGTCGCCAAAAGAGGCTCCAAGGACAAAATGAACAACAATGGGGACAGGGGACATCCCTGCCTCGTTCCATTCTCCATCGTAAAAGGTGTGGAAAGAACCCCATTTACCCTCACGGAGGCTGGAGGGTGGTTATAAAGAATTTTCACCCAGTCAATAAACCTAGGACCGATCCCCATTGCTTCCAAAGTTTTAACCATGAACCCCCAGTCTACCCTATCGAACGCTTTTTCGGCGTCCATTGATAGGAATAGAGCTGGGGTCCCCCAGATTTTATGGATTCCAGCAGGAGCAGTGTTCGTACTCTGTTGTCCCTACCCTGTCTGCCTGGGACAAATCCAACCTGGTCTGGATGGACCAAAGTGCTCATTTTATCCCTGAGTCTGTTAACCAACACCTTTGCGTACAGTTTCACATCTGCATTTAACAAGGCGATAGGTCTGTAGTTTGAGCATAGCATATTGTTTTTCCCCTCTTTTGCAATCAGTGATATGGTAGCCAAAAGGGCCTCGTCCCCCATGGGGCAATTTGGGCCTAGTTCGTTCCAATACCGACAGAGTTTGGGTACTAAGATATGTTTGTATTTTTTCAGATAAATGTTGGTGAAACCGTCCGGGCCAGGACTCTTCCCCAACGGTGAATTATTCAGAGCAGCGTATATTTCCTCTTCAGTTATAGGGCTTTCTAGAACTAGTTTTTCCTCTTCTGTAATCCCTTTCATCTCTGCTCCCTTCAAAAATTCCTCTGTCTTCATACTTTTTAGTTGGTCACCCCCTCCCCTTTGTCCGCTGGTATACAGGGCTTCAAAAAATTTCCTAAACTCCTCTGCTATCTCTTTAGCTGCCACCACTATTTCTCCTTTTTTGTTTTGTATTTTCTCGATGAAGTTCCGATCTCTTTTCTTTCTCAATATCCTTGCTAGGTGTTTGCTAGATTTATTACCATTATAGTATCTTTCTCTTGTTATTTTAGTAAATACCCTCCTTGCATCCTGCTCCATGCTGTCCTTTAACTCCTCCCTTTTAGACACCAAGAGCCGGTAACTGTCCTGACTTTGTCCCTTAGACTCTTTATGGTTCAATTCTAGCGTAGCAATTTTATCTAGCAATCTTGCCCTTTTTTCTTTTCTCTTTTTTTTCTCACCTGCCCCGATGGAAATAAGAAGACCCCTAATAGATGCCTTATGTGTTTCCCATAGGGTTGATGAAGAAATATCACCTGTATCATTAACCTTAAAAAAGAAATCAATTTTACTCCCCACGTTGCCCTTAAGGAAAAGAAAACGCCCTTCTGGGTCTGAAACTCTACTAACTAAAGAAAATTTTGATGTTTTGGAAAAACCAATTGCTACACCCTTCGATCTCCTAACTGGGGTATCGCTGTAGAACCAAAAGGGCAAATTTGGGGAGTAAAGCTTAATATTTGAATCCAAGGCCAAATTGGTCTCCTGAAGGAATACTATATCTGCTTGATAGCCTTGGAGTTCCTTTAAAATGTTATGCCTTTTGCTCTGTGAGTTCAGGCCCTTCACATTGTAAGATAAGAACTTTAACTCTGACTTTGTACTTTCACAACATTTAGCCATGATCAATAGTCAACCAATATACAGCTGTCATCTCCCCTGCAGGTTTCATTCCCCCCCTCCCCCTTCCCCACCTTCCCTTCCCCCTCCCCCCAGGCCCTACTACGGCCCCAAGTCCGCTAGTCTGGAACATATCAATTCCCAAATGCAAACTTCTAAATATTGTTTTATGAGGGTGAGACTCCGAAGGCAGCCACCGATGTCCCACCTACCTCCAAAAATGGAGGCAGTAGGGACGGGAGTGCCGGAGACAGACCTCCCTGCCCTAAATTACACCCTCCCCCCTGTTCCCCCCACTAGAGGGGCAATGCCCACCTTCGTTGCTCCTACTTATAGACAACCCCCCCTCCCCCCTCCGCATCCCCATTAACCTTTAATTATTAGCCACCCGAAAAAAGAAAAGAAAAAACTCCTCCACTCAGTAGCTCTTCGGACCTGAGAGAAAAAAAAAATTTAATTCTCCAGTCCCTCATTTTGTTCGATGAGCTCAGTCCTCATTATCTTCTTGGGGTAACCCTGTTAAAGTGGGATGATGGTGGGGATGCCCAGCTTTTCGCAAAAGTCCTTTATCTCCTCCAGGAACCTCATCCTCAGTGATCTACCCTCCTTCGTCACTAGTAGGGATGTTGGAAAGCCTCAACTATATTTTATATTGGCCCTTCTGAGTTGTTCCAGTAGTGGTCTAAATTGCCTTCTCCTGTCCAGGGTGCCTGCTGAGAGATCTGCAAAAATCTGGAGGTCTTTATCTTCGAAGCGAACTGCAGGAGTACCCTGTAAGTTATTCCATATCTTCTCCTTATCCTCAAATGAATGGAATTTTACTATCACATCTCGGGGAATATCTGCCCTTAAATTGGGGGGTTTTCTGATCCTATGTACTCTGTCGATCCTTAATGTCGCTTCATCCTCTTGACCCAATATAGGGTTAAAACATTTTTTCATCTTAGAAAACAAGTCCTCATTTTGCTGCTCAGGAAGGGACCTTCTCCTGTTCTTCCAGCTTGTATGTCAGTATGCGGTAATCACTCTGCACTTTAGTCAACTGCGATTTGAGCTCCAATATCTCCTTAGCATGATTACCCGATGTCTCCTCCACCTCCTCAACTCTGCGTAATAGGAGACCCATATCTGTCCTCACATTTGTTATTTCTGACTTTATAGCGATTTCAAGATTTGAAAACATCTCCAACATTTCTGCCTTGGTGGGCAATGCGTCCGTATTTCTTTGGCCCTCCATTTCACTAGCACCAGGGCCACCTCCACTCTCCGGGTTTTCTCTGGACCTCTCCTCCTGCTTCAACTGATCTTTCTTTTTATCTTTCGTTCCCCCTTGTTTTGTATCAGTGCCAGGGCTTTTCACACTCGTCTCCTTGAGGTATTTTTGAATCGAACTAGAATTTAGGCTCTCCCTGGGGGTCTTAGGTTCGGCAGCTTTTTGGTTATGACTTCTCATGCTTGGCCCAGTGTCTTGCCGCCTGCTGACTTGCAGCCTGAGTCAGAAGCCCTCTGAACTTGTAAGTTGTATACTGGGAAATGTTATAGTTAGTTTATAGGCCCGCTCTCCTAAAACCCATCGAGGGGGGTATCAAACGTCTGTGTGTGGTTATCCTATCTCCGGTCTTTACAATACGGACCGTGCTTAAGGACCTCCAACTGCGCTTTGGCAGGGGTGACGTATGCTCTCCCCAGGGCTCACAGTCCCCTCCATTTTCTTCCTTCCTTCCTTCCTTCCTTCCTTCCTTCCTTCCTTCCTTCCTTCCTTCCTTCCTTCCTTCCTTCCTTCCTTCCTTCCCCCTGTTCCCTCCTTCCTTTCTTTCCTTCCACCTTCCTCCTTTAAATGCCAACTTTTCTCTTTTTCGTTTTTTTTTTTCCTTTTCTCCTTCTCTTCCCACCCTTTCCCTTCTCTTCTTCTCCTTTTTAAGCTTTATTGGCTCCTAGCACTGCATTTCTTCACAGGTATAATAAACAAAAATATGTGTGGCTCATACCTGCAGGAGATGTCTTCTGTTTCTTCAGCAAGGAAGTTCAACAGGTAACTTACAGGTCCCGGATCGCTGCAGTCCTGATTCTTCAGGCTCCGCTCACTTGTTGAATCCTGTGCTGTGAGCAGAGAACCGCTGGTGGGGGAAACGGCCAGGGGGGGTGGGGGGGTGGGGAGAGCACTCACCCAATATCCCAGGGAGAGCGGGTTAACGTGAGCTCCGGACTCCGGAGTGATACCGCCCAGGAACCGGTAAGCTAGTGTGCAGCGGGGCTTCTCCTTCCTTCACACAGGCTCCATCCTTGAACGCTTCTGCGGCCGCACGTAGCACCTCGAGAGGGGGGGGTGGAGAGACTTTCTTTTGATACCAGCAGGGGTGAAGCAGCGGGGAAATCCAGGGTGTCCTACGCACTCCTAGCTTTGGTGCGGCATCGGGCTCTCACCCCGCGCCGCTCTTGTATTTCCCGGAGCGTTCAGCCTGCCTCCTCTCCCTCACACGGACGCTGCCAACAGGCCCCTCCCCCCACTACGACGTCAGCATCATGAGGCAAAGATGTTTTTATTACCTGGTGTGGGCTTTTTTGAGACATGTGCAGCAGATCGCACCATTGCTGTTTGCAACATATGTCTGAAGCGTATCAAGCGCGGCCAAAACAGCAGCCGCTTGGGCACCACATGCTTGACCAGACACATGTCAAGCTCCCATGCAGTCCGTTGGCAACAGTACTTAAAAGACCCACACCAAAGAACAAGGCGGACCTCTCCTTGCTACTCATCAGGTGGGATCTCCAAATCCACTATAAATTCAGTCCTCTCAGAGACTTGCACTAAGAGGAATGAAGGTGTAGAATTAGGTGTCCCAAGCACTTCCAGGCAATCTGCTAGCAGTACACAAACATCCGATTGTAGCAGGCATATTTCCCTACCCCAGTTGCTAACCTGGCGAAAGAAATTTGGTCCCAGCCATCCACATGCTCAGCGGCTGAATGCTAGTTTGGCTAAATTGCTAGCACTCCAACTGCTGCCTTTTCAGCTGGTAGACTCTTCCCCTTTCGAGAATTTGTGGAATGTGCGGTACCTCAGTGGCAGGTTCCCAAGTGTCAATTTTTTTCTCGGAAGGCCATTCCGGCTCTCTACTGACATGTGAAAGGCAATGTCTTGGCCTCGTTGGACAGGGCGGTCAGCGGTAAGGTGCATATTACTGCTGACTCATGGTCCAGCAGGCATGGACGTTACCTTTCTTTCACGGTGCACTGGGTAACCATGCTGGCAGCTGGGAAGGATGCAGGACAGGGTGCAGTATTGTTGGAGCTTGTTCTGCCACCACACCTCCAAAATGCTGGTAGTGGTGATTCTGCCACACCTCTCTCCTCCACCCCTCCTATTCTTCTTCCTCTATGGCCTCTTCTTGTGCAGATTTGTCCTCGGAACCAGCAGTGCTCCGTAGGCATTCTAGGGGCTACGCAAGCACTCAGACGAAAAGATGCCATGCGGTGCTCAAGTTGGTCTGCTTAGGGGACAGGAGCCACACTGGGACAGAGATTCTGCCAGCTCTGCAGGGGCAGGCTCAGAGGTGGTTGACGCCATGCCAGCTTCAGCCAGGAATGGTGGTTTGTGACAATGGCACCAACCTCCTCTCGCCCTCCGACAGGGACACTTCACCCATGTTCCCTGTTTGGCTCACATCCTTAATTTGGTGGTGCAGCCGTTCTTGTTCAGGTACCCAGGCTTACAGGTAATTAAAAAAAGTTGCGCTAAAAAAATAGTTGAGAATAGCAACAATCCAGTGCCTAAGGTGATGAAAAGTGAAATTGAATAAAAAATATTATTTGAAAAGTACCCAATGTATATAAACTCCACAATGAAATGGAATAAATGATATACAAAAAAAAGGATTAATGTCTATGTGAAAAATAAATTGTGAAATGAATTGACATGGTCGAATGTGAACGACAAAAAATACTTTCCAGAACACTAATACCACGTGCAACAATATAAAGAAATAATGTAAGGACACTGAACATATATCCTGTGAAAAACAAAAAATTAAACAATATAAGTAATAACCAAACTTGAAAAGTCCATAAAAAATCCAAGTCCAAAAGAACAGTGATTATTAAAGTTCTTGCATATTGTGGAAAACAGGCAAGTAGATAACCCCCAGTGCCAGGTGAAATGCAGAAATAAAACTTGCTGAAGTGACAAAGGTGCATGGGCAGACCTCCACCGTTTAAAACAACTGCCTCTTACCAAAGAGAGTTGGTCTCTAGATTATAGGAGACCTAGGGAGCGGATGGCTGCAACCCCAGCCAGGGATCTAAACAGCAGACACTTGTTGTCATCCGGAACCCGGAACTCGCTCCGTCACGCACAGCAAATAGAATAGGATGGCTCCCCATAAAAGAAATAAAAGCTCCACATAGCATAAAATCCACGACTTTATTTAATAAAGAGTAAAGATTGCACTTACACAATGGTTGTAAAAAACAAGCATCAGAACGCCGGCCGGCTAATAAACTCCCCGTGTCTTCCGGGTGTACAGAACGCGGTGTCGTCGGGACGTAGCTCCTCCTCCCTAGGCTTACAGGATCTCCTGAGGCAGGCCAGGAAAGTCTGTGGGCATTTCCGCCGGTCATATAATGCCAGTGCTCAGCTGCAACCTGCCCAAGAACCGCCTCATCTGTGACATGCCCACCAGGTGGAACTCAACGTTGGCAATGCTGCAGCGGCTGCACATGCAGCAGAGGGCCATCAATGACTACCTGTGCGAGTATGGCACCAGGAAAGGGTCAGGGGAGCTTGGCTTTTTTTCGCCATGCCAGTGGCTCATGATCAAGGATGCATGCACTGTCCTGTCACCATTTGAGGAGGCCACGAGGATGGTAAGCAGTGACAGTACATGCATCAGTGATACTGTCCCTCTTGTCTACCTGTTGGAGCACATGCTGCATGGAATAATGGACAGGGCACTTGAGGCAGAACAGAGAGAGGAAGAGGAGGACTTCCTTACCTCTCAAGGCCCCCTTTATCCAGACAGTATTCCTGCAGGCCCGCCTATCACACAGGAAGAGGAGGAGGATTGTGTCAGCATGGAGGTGGAGCCTGGCACTCAGCATCAGCATCAGTCTTCAAGGGATTGTTTCCATTCCCCAGAAATGCATGGACTTGTACGTGCCTGGAAGGAGGTGACTGCAGATCAGGTCGTCCTTAGTGGCCCAGAGGACTCCGGACCAAATGCCTCAGCAAACCTACGCTGCATGGCCTCCCTGATCCTGCAAAGCCTGCAAAAGGACCCTCGGATTTGTGGTATCAAGGAGAGGGATCAGTACTGGCTGGCAACTCTTCTTGATCCACGTTACAAGGGTAAGGTGGCAGAACTTATCCAGCCATCGCAGAGGGAGCAGAGGATGAAACATGTTTGGGAGGCCTTGCGGAAAGGTTTGTGCAATGCATTTCCAGAGCCTGGGAGGTTACAATTTCCTGGTACTCCTGGACAACTAGTTGTTGAGGCTTCAGTCAGTCACAGAAGGAGCAGTGGAGAAGGTGGCCGTTTGACCGATGCGTTCAGACACTTTTTTAGTCCGCAGCCCCACGGTCTGATCGGTTCCAGCAACCATCGCCAGCGTCTGTTGTACATGGTGCAGGAATAGATCAGACTTGGAGACCTTTCCAACTGAAAATCCATTGGGTTACTGGGTCTTGAAGGATGGATCACTAGCCAGAGCTTGCACAGTATGCAATTGAGCTACTGTCCTGTCCTGCATCCAGCGTTCTTTCAGAAAGCACATTCAGTGCTGCTGGAGGCTTTGTAATCGATCACAGAGTGTGCCTGTCCACCGACTCGGTTGATCGGCTCACCTTCATAAAAATGAATCAGTCTTGGATCACCAGCTACCAAGCACCTGATGCTGATGTAACCGATTAATTTTTTTATGAATGTGAGATCCCTTCAAGACTGCCTATGCTGATGCTGAGTGACTATCCTATTCCTCCTCAATATCCATGTTGATAGCTTCTAAGAACATTTTTGGTTCTGGGCACCACCACCAATGGCTAAGACCCAATTTTTCTGTCCCTGTTTAACAGGGGCGTGTAATTACATTTTTTGCTGTAATATTTTGCAGCAGGGCTTGTTCCTGCGCTCAACAAGAGTATCTGTGAGGGGTTGCAGTGTTGTGGCACCACTACCACTGCCTAAGGCCCAATTTTTATGCCCCTGTTTAACAGGGGCGTGTAATTACAATTTTTGATCAAATATTTAACAGCAGGGCCCATTCCTGCGCCCACCAAGAGTAACTGTGAGGGCTTACAGTGTTGTGGCACTACCACCACCAATGGCCCAATTTTTCTGACACTGTTCAACAGGGGCATGTAATTTAATATAAGAAAAAATCTGCGCTATATATTAATGATCAAAAAGTGTGACCTAAAGACTATTCATCTAATAAAATGGACAACTCCTTGTGTCACACCAATAGATGAATAATTAAATATAATCACAAGTGAAATGTGCTGAATAAACATAAAAATTAATATAACGAATACAAAAAAAAATATATATATATAATATATATAATAGAGTCCCGTCCAATGGGCTATTGGATAGAAATCCCACTGAATGTGCAGTTCATAGTGATTTTCCAAGTGGTGATATCTTAACCCTCCAAACGTCAGTGACATACGTCCACAACACCATGGGAGATGTGATAAAGTGCAACAGGAAAGTTCCTCCACCAGTGATATTAATGCCGCTTACCAGCTTTTTAGATCTCTTGTTTAAGGAGATCGTGAGTGCCTGTGGCTCTTATCCCCAGCCATGGGTCTTGGATGGCTAGATGTCACCGGACTCTCTATGTGGGATATCCTCTGTGCAGCAGATACACGCTCCCTTATATATTGTAGGGAAATATTAACCCTTTCTTTAGCTTCCCTGCAAACACCATCCCCAATCAGGTCTACCTGTTATTATAGTCAATATATGTAGAAAATCTCCCAATACATTGGAATGATCTCTGAACCCAGCACACCTGTACCGATCTGTTCATGGTAGCTTCACTGATCCCATTAACGAATCTACCATGAACAGATACAGGGTGTGCTGGGTTCAGAGATCATTCCAATGTATAGGGAGATTTTCTACATATATTGACTATAATAACAGGTAGACCTGATTGGGGATGGTGTTTGCAAGGAAGCTGAAGAAAGGGTTAATATTTCCCTACAATATATAAGGGAGCGTGTATCCGCTGCACAGAGGATATCCCACATAGAGAGTCCGGTGACATCTATCCATCCAAGTTTTAAAGACCCATGGCTGGGGATAAGAGCCACAGGCACTCATGATCTCCTTCTACATATATTGACTATAATAACAGGTAGACCTGATTGGGGATGGTGTTTGCAGGGAAGCTGAAGAAAGGGCTAATCTTTCCCTACAATATATAAGGAAGCGTGTATCTGCTGCACAAAGGATATCCCACATAGAGAGTCCGATGACATCTAGCCATCCAAGTTTTAAAGACCCATGGCTGGGGATAAGAGCCACAGGCACTCACGATCTCCTTAAACAAGAGATCTAAAAAGCTGAGCGTGTATCTGCTGCACAGAGGATATCCCACATAGAGAGTCCGGTGACATCTAGCCATCCAAGTTTTAAAGACCCATGGCTGGGGATAAGAGCCACAGGCACTCACGATTTACTTAAACAAGAGATCTAAAAAGCTGGTAAGCGGCATTAATATCACTGGTGGAGGAATTTTCCTGTTGCACTTTATCACATCTCCCATGGTGTTGTGGACGTATGTCACTGACGTTTGGAGGGTTAAGATATCACCACTTGGAAAATCACTATGAACTGCACATTCAGTGGGATTTCTATCCAATAGCCCATTGGATGAGACTCTATTATATATACAGTATTATATATATATATTTTTGTATTCATTATATTCATTTTTATGTTTATTCAGCACATTTCACTTGTGATTATATTGAATTATTCATCTATTGGTGTCCATTTTATTAGATGAATAGTCCTTTAGATCACACTTTTTGATCATTAATATATAGCACAGATTTTTTCTTATATTGTATTTAGTGTGTGTGTCTCACATTGTAGTTGTGGCTTGTTTTTTCATTACTTATGATATATTTGGATAACACAGTAAAATTACCATTTTCTCAGGGGCATTACAATTCTTGATCTAATATTTCACAGCAGGGCCCGTTCCAGCACCCACCAAGAGTAACTGTGAGGGCTTTACAGTGTTCTGGTACCACCCAAACCTAAGGACCAATTTTCCACAGAGTGTATAAGGCAGGCCATATAGTATATACAGGTGGTCCCCTATTTTCAGAAATCCGACTTACAAACGACTCCTACTTACAAACGGAGGGAGACAACAGGGAAGTAAAAGGAAATCTACCCCTAGGAAGGGAAATTCTCTCCTCTTATGCCGCGTACACATGATCGGACTTTCTGGCATACTTGGTCCGGCACACTTTCCGACGGAAAATTTGTTTTTCCTATTGCAGCGAGCGCGAAATGCAATACCCTGCCCTTGCGTCGTATCTGGTCCGTTGGACCAGCCTACAGACGAGCGGGCTTTCCGTTGGGCCAGCACACAGACGAGCGGACTTTCCGCAAGAAACTGAGTCCGACGGAAAGATTTAAAACATGTTTCAAATCTAGGTCCGGCGGGCTTTTTGGAAAAAGTCCTCCGGAAAAGTCCGCTGGAGCCTACACACGGTCGGATTGTTCGGCGGACTCTGGTCCGCCGGACCAAGCATGCCGGAAAGTCCGCTCGTGTGTACGCGGCATTAGAGTTAATATGGGAAAAAGGTGTCTTCTCCACTGATTTATCACCAATCCTTGTTTCCCTTTAAAACCCCAAATTTTCAAAATCCAATTGTCATTGGGACAGAAAGTGAGGTGAAATCTTCTGAACAGGGGCACAGACAGCAAAATAAATGTTACAGGGGTGATAATGTTTTCCAAAAAGCTTTAAAATAGATTTTTTGGCTGGCGCTACTCTTACAAAATGTACTTTTTCCAAATTACAAACAGATTCTACATAAGAACAAACCTACAGTCCCTGTCTTCTTTGCATCGCCTGTATACTGCTGTTTAAAGTATATAGGGCCTGGGGGCCCAACGCTTTTTCTTTTTTTAATTTGAGTGCCGGGTTCCCCTTAATATCCAAACAAGATCCCAAGGGCCTGGTAACGGGCTGGGGGGTACCCATGCCGTTTGTCTCATTGATTTTCATCCATATTGCCGGGACCCAACATTACATTAAAGCCTCAAGCAGTTTTATGTGACTTTTATTCCTTTAGAAATGTCATTTTGTGCAGGGACTGTTCTAAGCACGGGAAACACGCACCACTTTACATACTATTGACACCCCCAGGTATGCTATTTAAAGGAATAGTTCACTTTTATTTTTTCACTTTAAGCATCATTAAAATCACTGCTCCCGAAAAAACTGCAGTTTTTAAAACATTTTTTTCCATTGATACATGTCCCCTGGGGCAGCACACGGGTCCCCAAACCCTTTTTAGGACAATAACTTGCATATTAGCTTTTAAAGTTCGCACTTTTGATTTCTCACGTTTCGAGTCCCATAGACTTTAAAGGTGTTCGAATGTTCACGCAAACTTTCGGTTCGTTCGCATGTTCTGGATGCGAACCGAACCGGAGGGGCAGTGGCGTAGCGTGGGTTGTCAGCACTCGGGGCAAGGCAAGTAATTTGCGTCCTCCCCCCAACCTGTGGACTTTTAGCACTCCCTGAGTCCCTTCAAATACAAAAGTACTGACCTACCTGATTCCTATACTGACCACTACACTGTCCACTACACTGGGAACTACACTGTCCACTACACTGACTACTATACTATACTGTTCACTATACTACACTGACTACTATACTGTCCACTATACTACACTGACCACTATACTGACCACTATACTGACCACCATACTACACTGTCCTTTATACTACACTATACTGTCCACTATACTACACTACACTGACCACTATACTACACTATACTGACCAATATACTGTCCACTACACTGACCATTACACTGTCCACTATACTACACAACAATGACCACTATACTGTCCACTATACCACACTACACTGACCACTATACTACACTACACTGTCCCCTATACTACACTGTCCACTATACTACACTACACTGTCCACTATACTACACTACACTGACTACTATACTACACTACACTGACCACTATACTACACTGTCCACTACACTACACTGTCCACTACACTACACTGTCCACCACACTACATTATACTGACCGCCATACTACACTGTCCACTATACTACATTACACTGTCCACTATACTACACTGACCACTATACTACACTATACTGACCACAATAGTACACTATACTGACCACCATACTACACTGTCCACTATACTACACTACACTGACCACTATACTACACTGTCCACTACACTACACTGTCCACCATACTACACTGTCCACCATACTACACTGTCCACCATACTACATTATACTGACCACCATACTACACTGTCCACTATACTACATTACACTGTCCACTATACTACACTGACCACTATACTACACTGACCACTATACTACACTACACTGTCCACTATACTGACCACCAAACTACACTGTCCACTATACTACACTACACTGACCACTATACTACACAGTCCACTATACTACATTACGCTGACCACCATACTACACTATACTGACCACCATACTACACTGTCCACTATAATACAATACACTGTCCACTATACTACACTACACTGTCCACTATACTATATTGTCCACTACACTACACTGACCTCCATACTAAACTACACTATACTGACCACTATACTAACCACTATACTGACCACTATACTACACTATACTGACCACCATACTACACTACACTGACCACTATACTACACTGTCCACTATACTGACCACCATACTACACTGCACTGACCACTACACTGTCCACTATACTATACTGACCACTATACTACACTGACCACCATACTACAGTACACTGACCACTATGCTACACTAAACTGACCACCACACTATACTATACTGTCCACTATACTACACTGACCACTATACTGACCACTATACTGACCACCATACTACACTGTCCTTTATACTACACTATACTGTCCACTATACTACACTACACTGACCACTATACTACACTATACTGACCAATATACTGTCCACTACACTGACCACTACACTGTCCACTATACTACACTACAATGACCACTATACTGTCCACTATACCACACTACACTGACCACTATATTACACTTCACTGTCCACTATACTACACTGTCCACTATACTACACTACACTGTCCACTATACTACACTACACTGACTACTATACTACACTACACTGACCACTATACTACACTGTCCACTACACTACACTGTCCACTACACTACACTGTCCACCACACTACATTATACTGACCGCCATACTACACTGTCCACTATACTACATTACACTGTCCACTATACTACACTGACCACTATACTATACTATACTGACCACCATACTACATTATACTGACCACCATACTACACTGTCCACTATACTACATTACACTGTCCACTATACTACACTGACCACTATACTACACTACACTGTCCACTATACTACACTATACTGACCATCAAACTACACTGTCCACTATACTACACTACACTGACCACTATACTACACTGTCCACTATACTACATTACGCTGACCACCATACTACACTATACTGACCCCCATACTACACTGTCCACTATACTACATTACACTGTCCACTATACTACACTACACTGTCCACTATACTATACTGTCCACTACACTACACTGACCTCCATACTAAACTACACTATACTGACCACTATACTAACCACTATACTGACCACTATACTACACTATACTGGCCACCATACTACACTACACTGACCACTATACTACACTGTCCACTATACTGACCACCATACTACACTGCACTGACCACTACACTGTCCACTATACTATACTGACCACTATACTACACTGACCACCATACTACACTACACTGACCACTATGCTACACTACACTGACCACCACACTATACTATACTGTCCACTACACTATACTGACCACTATACTGTCTACTACACTAACCACCATACTGACCACTATACTACACTACACTGACCTCCATACTAAACTACACTATACTGACCACTATGCTAACCACTATACTATACTACACTAACCACTATACTGTCCACTATACTACACTAAACTGACCACTATACTGCACTGTCCACTATACTGCCCCCCATACTGACCACTACACTACACTGACCTCCATACTAAACTACACTATAATGACCACTATACTAACCACTATACTATACTACACTGACCACTATACTGTCCACTATACTGACCACTATACTACACTATACTGACCACTATACTACACTACACTGTCCACTATACTGACCACTATACTACACTATATTGACCACTATACTACACTATACTGTCCTGCCTACAGTCTCTCTCGCCCCCCCCCGGCCAGTAACATGACTCTCACAAGGGAGTCTCACTCACCTTCTTATCCTGGCCTGCATCGATCCGGATGAGGAGGAGAAGACATCGGCGGCTCACATTGTTTCTTCTCTCCCCTGCGCTCTGCCTGCTGCCATGTTCAGTGTCCAGTGCCCTGTGATTGGGCTTATGGGGGGTCATGTGCGGAGGCAGGACTTCAGGAGCGATCGAGGACAGGCCAGCCCTACGCCTCACATGACCCCCATACGCCCAATCACAGGCCGCTGGACACTTAACATGGCGGCCGGAGCGCGGGGGACACAGGAATTTGAAATTAGGAGGAGGCAGCCAGTGACACATACTGGTGCCCCCCTAAATGTCGCGTCCGGGACCACGGCACCCCCTGCACCCCCCATGCTACGCCACTGCCGGGGGGTGTTCGGCCCATCCCTAGTCATAGGTAGAATCCTTGCTTTTCTGCAAATAGGGTTAGAGATGAAGCTGACCTTGACTATTATCAAAGGCCAGGTCTTGGCCTTATCGGTATTGTTTCAATGACCACTTGCTTCGCATTCTTTGGTCCGTATCTTTTTACAGGGGGTAACACAGCTTAATCCACCAGTTAAGCCACCCTTGGAACTTGAATTTAGTTCTGTCGGTGTTACAGAAGCAGCCTTTTGAGCCAATACTACATATGCCCTTGGTCCTTTTGACAAGGAAGCTAGTTTTTCTGGTAGCTATATCTTCTGCAAGAAGGAGATCAGAGTTGGCTGCTCTTTCTTGTAAAGAGCCATATTTAATAATTCACAAGGTTAGGGTAGTGTTGCGTCCTCATCCTAACTTTCTACCGAAGGTAGAAAGTCAGGTTTTCATTTAAACCAGGATATTGTTCTACCTTCATTTATTCCAGAACCCTGTTCTACGAAAGAAAAGTCTCTACATTCTCTTGCTGTAGTGAGAGCAGTCAAGGTCTACTTGAAGGCAACTGTTCAGATTCGAAAAACGGATGTTTTGTTTGTGTTGCCTGAAGGTCCTAAAAAAGGACAGGCAGCATCGAAATCTACTATTTCCAAATGGATTTGGCAAGTAATTGTTCAAGCTTATAGTTTAAAGAGGAAGGTTCCATCTTTTCAAATCAAAGCACACACAACCAGGACTGTTAGTGCTTCATTGGCAGTGCATCACCAAGCCTCCATGGCTCAAATCTGCAAGGCCGCAACTTGGTCTTCAGTCCATACATTCACCAGATTCTATAAGGTGGATGTAAAAAGGCATGAGGATATCACCTTTGGGCGCAGTATGCTGCAGGCTGCAGTATAGGTCCTCAAGTCTGATGGCGCCCTGTTTTTTGTTTCCCGCCCCTCAGGTAGCATTGCTCTGGGACTATCCCATATAGTTATTACTATGGCTCTGTGTCCTGTGATGTGCGATAAAGAAAATAGGATTTTTTTAACAGCTCACTTGTAAAATCCTTTTCTCTCCCCTCTTTGGTTACATGTGTATTGTATTGCTTGGCATATAGTTATTACTATGGCTCTGTGTCCCGTGATGTACGATAAAGAAAATAGGATTTTTATAACAGCTCACTTGTAAAATCCTTTTCTCTCCCCTCTTTGGTTACACGTGTTTTGCTTAGCTACAAAGCTGAGGTACTCCTGGTAATGGGAGGGCTTATATAGGGAGTGTAAGATAAATTGTAGCGATAAAACTCACTTGTATTAATAGTGAATAAAGTTCAAAGTGCATGTAGACATAATGTCCCAAAAAAGAAGGAATATATAATCCAAGTAGGATAACAGTCCGCAGTGAGATTAAATAATCCGTATATCAATCCTGTCTGCTTCCCAACCGTCAACTTGTATATCATCAACTTTAGCGAATAGATGGAATACGCTTACCAGAGGGGTTGGATTCTACTGCCATAAGCATAGAATCAATGCAGCTTGATGCCACCCTGGGCAAAGTGATTAAGTGTTGGAGGCAAGGGTAGAGCCTCTACCAGGCCTGGACGTCCCCTCTGTGTCCACCGAAGCAGAGCCAAAATGGATTCCAAAAAAGCAAAGTGGTTCCTCAGTACTCCAGGATATGTGGAAAAAGGAAGGAATGCTTCCACATAGTGTAATTCTGGGTGTTTTTATTCATAAAAAACCACAATACATATAAAAAGTGATCACAAAGTAAAAGCAGTGTATAGGGTCTATAAAAAGCCGCCCTACGCGTTTCGGTCCAATGACCTTCAACAGGGGAATGTGGGACCCTCATGTATTTTTTTTTCTTTTTTCCTTGCACATTGTATTCCCCCCAACAAGACCCATTTTCACTCTTTCCCATACCCCAGCCCCTCCCTCCCATTCCCCCCCCCTCCTTCCCCCCTACTCCAAACGTTACCCCCTCCCGCCCTCCCCCCCAGCGTTTGCGTTCGCTCACATGTTATTGACTCTAAGGGTTACTCTGTTAAAGTTTAAACTAAACCATAGCCGATTTTGTTTATTCTTTATCTGGTTGTCTGGGTGCCTTAAAGCCTCGTTCCCTGTAGGTTTACGGTAAATACTAGAAGAGATGTTGGGTGCTCATCTCTTGTATCCAGGGTCTCCATATTTTAATGAACTTATTGTAGCTGCCTTTTCTAGTGTATATGGTCTTTTCTGTCCATACCAAAGAGTTCATGGACCTAAGCCAGTCCTCTGGGGTTGGGGGTGTTGCGGATAGCCAAGATTGCGCTATAAGCTTTCTTGCTTGATATAAGCACTTTACTATAGCGGAGATTGTGTTGGGGTTCCCCGTTTCTCCCCCTACCAGCCCCAAAACACACGCCCTGGCTTCTAATTCCACTTTAACTTTGAACCTGGAGTTTATAGTTCTAACAATCTCGGGTCAGTATCTCGCTAATTTTGGACATCTCCACACCATGTGAATAAGGTCTCCTATCCCTGAACATCTAGGGCACTTGTCGTCTGGTCTACGGCCAAACCTATACAACCTCTTAGGGGTGTAATACACCCTATGAAGCAAGAAGAGGTGCGAGGCCCTCTGCGACGGAGAGACGGAAACCTCCAAACCATGTTCCAAAATTCTTTTCCACTGGCGGTCCGTCAACTCCCCCACGTCCGCCTCCCACCTCTCCCTGATCCCTGAAGCTGTTTGCGTGGGTATCATTTTATCCACTAACTGCGCATACACGGCTGCGATCAAACCTTCGGAGGTTTTAACTTTGACTATTTTATTAAGGAGCGGTACCTTACACATCTCCATGGGGCAGGTCCTGAATTGTACACCCATTGCATGCCTAATCTGTAGGTAACTGTAAAATGTGCTATGCGGGACTTCGTACTCTGTTCTCAGATCTGAGAAGGATTTCATATTATTATCCCTGACCAACTGGGCTACTCTGGTTATACCATGACGTTCCCATATAGCATTCTTCTCAACAGTTGAGAGCTCCCGCAGGGATTTATTGTGCCATATGGGTGAGAACTTGGTGATGCCCTTATACCCCATGATCTTCTTCACTGCCTGCCAGGTTTTAGTTACTAGCTTGTGTGTTGGCAATGTTCGCTGAAGTGTGCCTGCTTCCAGTGCTTCCACAAGGGATTTGTGCAGATTACCTTCTAGCATGATTTTGTTGCTAGCGTGCATTTCTCCCGGAGTATCGCACCCCCCAATATGCTGTAATTGGGCGGCCAGGTAATAGCTATAAGGGTGGGGGACTGCCATTCCCCCCTTACTAGTAGGGCCCTGCAGTGTTTGCAGGCTGATCCTAGCCTGTCCTTTTTTCCAAATTAATTCCCGGAACAGAGAATTTATTTTTGAGAACCACTTTCTCCCGATCCATATCGGGGAGTTATGGAGGGTGTACAGTAATTGCGGCAACCATATCATTCTGATCAGGTTCGTTCATCCCGCCATTGACAGGGGGAGTCTGCACCAGATGTCGCATTTTTTTTAAAGTTTTTCAAATAAAGGGGCCAGGTTGTCTCGAATATATTGATTAGGATCGTTGGACATTACCACTCCCAGGTATTTTATTTTATCTACAATTTTTAACCCGGGCGTACCCTCCGGGTGGGAGCTGACAATTGGATCAATCTGAAGGAGCATTGATTTCTCCCAGTTGACTACAAGGCCCGAGATCCTCCCAAACCCTTCTACCAACTGCATCGTTTTTGCTAAGGATGGTCCTGTGTCCCCCAAGAAAACCAGAACATCATCGGCGTAAAGTGCAATCTTTTCCTCCCCGTTTTTCCTCTTGAAGCCCTGTATTCCGGATGTACTTCTCACAGCCTCTGCCAGTGGCTCCATTGCCAGGGCAAAAAGCAGGGGCGACAACGGGCACCCCTGCCTTGTGCCCCTCTCGAGTGGTAAACTTCCTGAGTATTCATTATTAATCTTGAGTCTGGCGGTTGGGCGGTTGTATAGGATTTTCACCAAGTTAATGAAAAGGGGGCCAAAGCCGAATCTCTCCATTATTTCCCAAAGGTACTCCCATTCCAGGCTGTCAAATGCCTTGGCAATATCCAAGGACATGACAGCTCTGGAATCTCCGCTTTCCACTGGGGTCTGGAGGTTCAAGTATGCCCGTCTAATGTTTACACTAGTAGCTCTGTGCGGGATAAACCCTGTCTGGTCTGCATGTATCAGTTTTGCAATGCATTTGCTTAATCTAGTTGCTAATACCTTTGCAAGGATTTTAATATCCGAGCAGAGCAGTGAGATCGGTCTGTATGACGATGCTTCCAGTTGGTCCTTCCCTTCTTTTTGTATAAGTACAATATTAGATTCTGTCATCGAATCAGGTAATCTACCCTCTGCTACCGCCCCCTCTAATGTCCTCAAAAGGACGGGGAGCAAAGCCTCCCCATAGTACTTATAAATCTCAAGGGGCAACCCATCAGGGCCTGGGGATTTGTGGTTAGGCATACCTGCCACTGCATTTTTCAACTCCTCTAAAGTAATTGGGGATTCTAAGTTGGTCCTGTCAGTTGCGGATAGGGTCGGCAGTTCAACCCCCTCAAGGAATTTATCCACCTCCCCTCTCTCCACGTCCCTTTTTGATTTATAAAGAGTGCTATAGAAATCAAAGAATATCTCCTTAATCTTCACAGGGTCAGATGTTATTTCCCCATTTGGGGACCTAATCGTAGAGATCATTAAAGAAGGAGAATTAGTACTAACCAATAACGCCAACATTCGGCCCACTCTTTCCCCTTCCTCAAAACATCTCTGTCTCTGGAAGAGTCTTCTGTTTTCAGCATTTTTAGTTATTACCTCTTTATACTCTTGTTGCTTCCTAGTCCATAACTCCCGCTTTCCTGAGCTAGGATCCAGTACATATTGTCTTTCTAGCTCCGTAACCTCACTTCTAATTTGCTCTCCCTGCGCTTTTGATCTCTTCTTTACTCTTGTTATATGTTGGATTAGAAGTCCCCTTAGAAAGGCCTTTAAAGAATCCCAAACCACCCCTGTTGATGCAGTTCCTGTATTGTAGGCCATGAACTCTTTTAGGCCAAGAGATATTTCTTCCGCTCCCCCTATTACCTCTAGCCATACTGGGTTTACTGTCCATGGTCTCTGTATTTGTTTATCGTGTATGTTCACTACTAACTTCAGGGGTGAATGATCTGATATCCCCCTTGGGCGGTATTCTACCGTGTTCACTAGCGCGTGAGCTTCTTTATTAACTATTGCTAAGTCTATACGTGATAGTGTGCAATGCCTACTTGAATAGCAAGAGAATTGCCTGTTACTTGGGTTACGGATTCTCCAGAGATCGCACCATCCGATCTCCTCCAAGAACTGAGCCAACCTTCCCTCCCTCAGCCTTTCCGTCCGCGTTACAGAAGGAAGCCTGTCCTGACGACTATCAAGAACCGCATTGAAGTCCCCCACCACTATCATCTGGGTGCCCGCCCTGCTCTCCATATATTCTAGCAAACAGTGCAGAATCTCCAACTTAAATGAGGGGGGTATATATAAGTTAGCTATTACAAGTGCTCTACCTTCTATCAGGCAGTGTAAAAAAATATAACAACCCAATGTGTCAATTTTGACATCCCTGCAGGAGAACGCCATCCCTTTTTTTACCAATATACTCACTCCCCTTAAATAGGAGGAGTAGACTGAGTGGAATTGCGTTTGGAATATTTTATCCTTCATTAATACTTTGGACTCATTAGTCAGATGTGTCTCCTGCAAGCATATCAGCCCGGCATCGTGTGACTCCAGCTCTAGAAAGACCGCAGCTTTTTTTGGCGGGATTACCCATACCCCTGATGTTCCAGGAGCTTATTACAGCTGTTCTAGGCATCAGGGAAAGAGGCAGTATATATATAAAAAAGAAAACCAAAGAAACATTAGGCTAATTAAGAATTCAAGAAAAGAATAAATCAGATCTGGAAGAAGGGGTGGTCTTGCAAAATCTACCTTAAGTGATACAGTATACAAACCACCCCTTTGCCCAAACCACCCAAACAAACGTGTCAAATTTCTTGTTATGCAATTTATCAAGTGATTCATCTCTACCGTGACTTCAAACTTACCCAGCTGTGTCATTACTATAAAGAGAGGTGAGAGGGGTGGGGGAGGGGAACATCTTCCCCTCCCCCAGACCTCCCCACCCCCGTGAATTCCTCTTCTTTTCTTATACATGTGAAAGTGACTCAAAATCTTATGTATCTTTCTTCCCCTTTCCCACCCCTGCTTCAACATATCATAACAGTTGAATCTCACGTGCAGAACAACTGACCCTACCCCCAGTGTATCCCCCTCCCTCTCCCCATGCCTACTACGGCTAGCCCTAGGGACATTTTTTGTGGCCTTTGTGTACCCATCATCCCATTCTAACCCATACCTCCACACCCACTCTGACAATAACCATACCCCCCTATTTCCCTCTATTTGCCCTTTTCTACCTTCCCCCACCCCCCTTAAGCCCAATCTCCTAAGGAGGGGTGCCACCAAAACAACAACACCAAGCAAAAAATCAACCCACAACCTCAACCATGTGCCATCTTCCATTGAAAGCGTACACCTTCCAGCCCCTCTCCCTCCAGCCCCTGCTAAAAAAAAAAAAAAAAAACAAGAAACCAAAACAGCCCCTCTTAACATTCCCTTATTCAAGTTCCTTTTGTTTTCCTCAAGCCAGGTTGTAGCCCTGTCGACTGAATCAAAAAAAAGAACTGTCCCTGAAGCCTCTATACGCAGTCGTGCTGGATATAGTAGTGCGTATGGAATGTTATATGTCCGTAGAGCACGTTTAATGTCCACAAATCCAGCCCTTCTTTTTTGTAGATCTGGGGAGTAGTCTGGATATAGTGAGATCCTGGCGCCTTTATAGAAAACATCCCCCTTCTCTCTAGATTTTTGCATCAGTGCTACCTTGTCTTTATAAAAAAACTATTTAATAATCATAGGTCTGGGGCGACCCCCCGATGCTATAGGCCTAGTGGGAATGCGGTGTGCTCTCTCGATAGCAAAGAGATGTGAGAATGTTTCAGTCCCAAAGGTCTCCTTAAGCCAGTTTTCCATGAACGTCTCAGGGCAAGGGCCCTCACTTCTCTCTGGAAGGCCCATCACCCTCACGTTACATCTGCGTGACCTGTTCTCCATTTCATCCACCTTGTGCCTATGTGCGTCAAATTGTGCTTGCATACTCTTAAACTCCTTTTTTATTGGGTGTAGTATGTCTTCTACTTGGCTCAGTCTCTCCTCTACAGCAGAGGTCCTCTCTACCACCCTCTGAATTTCTTGACGTATAGTATGTAGTTCTTCCTTAAGGCCCCTAAGTTGATTACACAGGTCATTCAAGGATCCTTTACAGGAATTCACTGCGGCTAGTACCTCTTTTAATGTAGGCTCTGGTTCACTGGTTATACTCGAGTTAGAGGGAATTTCACTCATAGCTACAGCGCCCTTTGCCAGGGGATCTCTCTCAGGGCTATGCTTGTTCGTTGCTTTAGTACTAGCTGGCAAGGTGATTGATGATGCTGACGCTTTACCTATGCTCCTTCTATCCCCAGAGGGTCCTGCCTGTGTCTTCTCATGGGGCAACTGGTTGCCTTTAGATGGAGAGTGCAGGGGGGTATGCGCATATTTTTCTAGTTTTGCTGCCACTGTGGTTGCTGATGTTACTTGACTCCCCTTTTCCTTTGCCAAACGGGTAGAGTGTGTTGCTGGGTTTTCTTGGGGCTGCTGCTGGGGCTGCTGCTGGGACTCCTCACCTTTCTTCCTAGTCATAACGATAGTGCTGTGTAATGCCTAGGCGAATAATTCCTCCGCAAAGATAAAGCAGTTCCACTTGTTACTAGTTTTACCCCCTTTTGCTCCACACTGTTTTTGCATCACGCTGCCAGGTACTATAACTACTATTCTTGCCTTTCTTCCTTAGCTTTGAGTGAATACTACAATCAATAGAATGTGTCTGAGAAAAGTCCTGCTTCCCAAAGCTGAGACCAGGCGTTCACATACCTGTCTCAAGGCACACGAGGCTGGCGTGTCCCCTCTCTTCTCTGTCGGCGTCTGCTGTCCGCTTTGCTTCCCGAGCCGGATCGCTGCCGAGTCACGTAGTTTTCCTCCGCCTCCCGCGAGACTCCCACGAGATCCCCGGACGTTGCTAGGTTACAGGGCAAGGCAGAGACAGGGAGCGCAGGCACAGACAATACAGGATTGACTGCTTAGGAGATCCGGCAGAGAACCGGCTCCTTTACCCCGCTACTGCTTTTCAGCTACGACCGCTTTCACTCAGCGCCACTTCTTCCATCCCATCCAACACTGTAGGGGTTGATGAGGCAAGTTTGGCTGGGCAGAGGTGCTTTTGTTCAGGGCTGAGCTGCAAGGCTAGGCTGCTAGAGCTAACAGCATGAGGGCTGGAGCAGGGAGCTGGAGCACGGAGAGGGCTCACACACAACCACTCACACCAACATCCGGCCATGCCCCCCCGACCGATCCAACTTTAGTAATCATTTATATGCCTTGTATGTGTTCCAAAGCAGTCCCAACCATTAAAGATGCCAGCATGCAAACACTGTATACTTAGATCAGTATTAGTTACCTTGTTTCTGCTCTTCAATAGGGTGCTCTTCCCCTCTCATGGGGTAGAGATACTTACAGCCTTTGGGGTTTTTTCATTCAGCCGGGTGGGGGGGTACGCTGGGGTTCCGGAGGGGGGGGCATCCTGCCGTGTATAGTATCGCTCCTCAGTGCGCTGTCTCCTCCGCATCAGCTGTTCTCCAGCTAGTCTCCCGTTCCGTCTGAGGCTGTCTTATAGCGGAGATCGCTATCTTTCCTCCTGCGGGGGGCCGGTACCTCTCATCCCGCTGCTTGTATACAGGCTTCCCGCAGCTTCAGCGTCCCTACGTCCTTCTCTGCTCTCGGCGGCCAGCTGATACTTTGGAGCTCCTCCCTCCGTGACGAGCGCTACGTCCTCACGTCTTCTCCTCCCATCCCCGGTTGAGCTGATGGAGAAGGGTTCTAATACGCCAAGGGCGTATATGAGACCTAGTCTCAATGCACTCCAGTAGCCTCCTAGAAGAGAAGGCCACTGTACAGGAGCAGTCCTAAGTGTGGGGAGTAGTCTGACACAGCAGGGGTCGGAGGCTCCCTTTCCCGACCCACCTAGCAGTATTCCTGGAGCGAAACGTTACCGTGCATGCGGGAGTTCGTTATTACGGGTCAAATGGAAGACCAGCCCCGCCCGCACAGGGGCGACCACCATGTCAGCCCAGATTCAGGTGCGACCCGCCCCCATAAGTAGGACCCTGTTAGTGAGTAATATTTCAGGCACACAGATAACGCCCTGCTCTGAGTCTAGAAGCATAGCTATCAAACCAAATAACGAAGCACTTTAACCTGACATAGCAGAGCAAAAAGAAAAACAAAGAGAAAAGAAAAACACAAATCGGTAAAGTCGAACCAATTATAACACATTGCATATAAACATAGGCTTGAACATAGCCTCAGGCCCTTATATTGAGCCCCAGCCCCCCCAGCCCCAGATGGAGATGATTTGTCATGGTGTCACACGGCTCCCAACCCCCACACATCCCCCCCTCCGCAGGCAAGGGGGGGGCGGAGGCCCTAGTCCCTGCAAACCCTCCCCACACTTCGGCACGACCCAGACCGTGGTCTGGATCACAGTCAACCCAGACCCTCCCCCTCCACACACATATCTGCAGTAATGAAGGGGGTGCTGGGAAGGTCCAGAGGAATGAATCACCAGATTTTTGCAGGACCACTCCCAGGTGGGGGAGGGGAGCACAGGGAGGCCGGGGGGGAGAAGGAGGCAGGAGGGGGGAGGGAAAAAGAAGGTGGGCTGGAGGGGGGGAGGGAAAGAGGAGGAGGGGAGGAGGGAGGGAGAAGGGGAGGAGGGAGGGAGAAGAGGGGGAGGGAGGGAGGGGGGATGGAAAGAGGAGGGGGGGAGGAGGGAGAAGGGGAAGGAAGGGGGAGGGAGGAGAAGGGGGGGAAGGACAGGGAAGGAGGAGGAAGGGGGGGGCCAGCGCAGGGGAGGGGAGGATCGGCACGGCCAGCACATAGAATCACGTCAGGGTACTGGGCAAGTGATCAACAATGTTCACTAGGTTTCTTCTCACGTCTGTTCCTTGTGTTTTAGGGGCCGGGGCAACAACGGGGACAGGCAACTTTGCAAACTTTGTGTTAACCTAGAACATAATCAAGCACTCACAGATACTGGTAGTTTTAGCTCAGGATCTTGTACACCAACCGGCCGGTGGTCTCCTCTCCTCCGTCTTGCAGAGCGCCGGGTAAAGCCTGGTCCAGGGGCTGAAGGTGTTGAGCGAGCGTCCCTGGGCGGTAGTGGTTGCAACCAGTCAGGTAGGGGGAAAGGATCCATGTCCAGGAAGGAAGAACTGCCTTTGCGCACTGTAAATTGTAGCGGGAACCCCCAACGATAAGGCAGCTCAGCTCTCCTCAGCTTCTCAAGCAGAGGCTTTAACATAGCCCGTCTTATTAGTGTTGCCTGTGAGATGTCGGGGAAGATGGTAATGCTGGCTCCATCAAAATCAATTTGGTCTCTGGATCGGGCTGCTCGTAGCACTCGCTCTTTCTGCGAGTAGCGGTGGAGACAGCAGATCACGTCTCTGGGGCGATCTGGATCCTGTGATCGAGGCACTAATGCTCGGTGAACCCGATCGAACTCCATGTTGGCGGGGGGGGGGTCTGGACTTAGAACCTGTTGGAAAATTGCCATGATAGACTCCTGGAGGTTTTCAGGACCAGTCGTCTGGGGCAGTCCCCTGATTCTCAAATTGTTGCAGCAGTTGCGGTTTTCAAAATCTTCAGCCTGTAGCTGGAGATCCGTCATGTGCTCCTGGAGGGCTGTCTGTCCCCTCTCCAGCTGAGTGACCCGCAGCCCCAGTGAGCTCACCTCTGATTCTTCCGTGCAAAGTCTATCAATAATTGTGTGGACCTCATTATGGATTTCCTGGATTTCATGACTGTGTTTCTCCTCCATCCGTCTTACCAGTGCCTCGATGTCAGCTTTAGTTGGTAGTGCGAGTAGCAAAGTCCTGATGTCAGCGTCAGTCTGTCTCGACCCCGCTGAATCTTCCGATCCACTCGGGCTACCAGGTGGCGGTGCCAGAAGTGAGGGCAACCCCTCTAGTGAGCTTGATGCCTGGCTCCTAGAAGCTGCCATGGATGTGGAAGGTGAGTGCTCCGTCCCTCTTCCACCACGTGTAGCTGCGGGTGTTGCCGCTGTTTGATTTGGATATTGGAGATAGCGGCTGATTGAGGCTGCCAGACTCGCTCTAGTTGTTCCCCTGGTCCTTCCTCTTCTCTGGTATGTCATTGGCGGTGAGTCAAACGAGCTTGTACCGTCAGGCGGTATGGGGTGGAGATCTGTAAGAAGACTTGTGCGGAATCTCATCAGACGTCCTCAGATCGTGTACCAGGTTGGGAACCAGGGCCCCCGGAAATCGATTGCGGTCGCCGAATGACCGTTTCCTCAAAAGCCTCTTTGCAAAGAGGCTTTTGAGGAAACGGTCATTTTTCCGCACAAGTCTTCTTACAGATCTCCACCCCATACCGCCTGACGGTACAAGCTCGTTTGACTCACCGCCAACGGCCTGTGAGTCCACCATATCCGGTAAGGGCATCTTTTTGTCTTTCTTTCTCGGGGTTGAGACCTTCCACATGAGTCAAGAATTTGCCTGTACCCAAGGACCCTTCCCTAATAGCCTACAATCATCTGATAGGAAGACGGCTTGCGCCCAGATGTCTGTGGGACTGATTTAGAAGTTTTCTATCTGCCCATCAAATAACATTGTTTATTCCTATATGTGTATCCCTTTGTAGGGATTTTGACGCCCCCTTTCCTGGTTTCAACCTTAATGAACTACATTTCTATGTTGAGTTGTATACTCAGCACATGAAGATACCTTGCATTGCTATATATCTGCTATGTCACTTTGAAATATGGTTATGTATGCATGATTGTTTTTTCAACCACCATATAGGTTGTTACTGGGTATCCCCCTACACACCCTAGCTTTCACCATTACTTTATAGTCTTTACACCCTTTTGGGATGCCCTTCAAAAATCAATTACCTTTTATTTCACTAATTCACATTTCATTTATTATTTCACCTTTATAGAGATCACCATTACCTGATCAGTAATATGTGTCTCTTTACTCACTAGCGCCACACTTTCTTATTTTTATTTTTACTTGCAACGGTCAAATTGCTGTGTTGGCTGCTCCATTCCTTTATAGAGTTGGCGCAATTTCTACACCTTTTTGGTATGTCATTGCCAGTTAAAGAGGGTGAAGTACCGGTTTAAGAGCCGTTTTTGGCGGGTCGGGTGTCGGGAGCTCTAGCCATGAGCTTCTTCACTCCGCCATGTCCAAGCCACGCCCTCCGTGGTTAGTGATTCTAATACTGCGTACACACGAGCGGACTTCTCGTCGGACTGAACTCCGAAGGACTTTTCAACGGAGTTCCGACGGAGTTCCAATGAAATGGACTTGCCTACACACGCTCACACCAAAGTCCAATCGTTTTGAACGTGATGACGTACGACCGGACTAGAAAAGGAAGTTCAATAGCCAGTAGCCAATAGCTGCCCTTGCCTCATTTACGGTCCGTCGGACTAGCATACAGACAAACGTTTTTTTCCAATATGGATCAAGTCGGTCGGAAAGATTTGAAACGTGTTCTATTTCTAGGTCCGTTGGAATTTTTGACAGAAAAGGTCCGATGAAGCCCACACACGATTGAATTGTCCGACGGATTCGTTCCGTCGGACCTTTGATGCCGAAAAGTCCGGTCGTGTGTACGCGGCATGACAATCCACATGCTGAAAGTGTCACGAGAAATTCACAGACAAATACTGACGGTCCTGAGACTCATCAGTGGAGGTTACCAGCAACCATAATTTTCAATACCCTGCCTACAAATTGATTCCCCTGTAGGATACCAACATACGGGTAAATCAAAAAGGGGGGTATATGTCAGGATATTTCTATATAAAATTATAAAAAGTAATGAACTATGATTTTGCAATAACTGAATTTGCCCTTCTCATGAACCATTTAAGACAAGGACAGGAAGAAAGGCCTGGAGGAACTGGTTGTGCATACAATTAGGTTAACCAAACTTAGACAGTGCAAATGTGGTTTCAGGTTTATGTAACTATTCAACCCCAGTTGACAATGCTGGGAGGACCTGATGTTTGAGGTAAATAAAGTATTTGATCAAGGAAGATCAGGGGTTAAGATATTACAGCTCCATAAGAGAGATTGAACTAAAAACCATAAATCTCCAAGATAGTTAATTAAACCCTAATTTTTCCAAGGATGAAAATAAATCTCCCAGAGAAATACAGTGTTGACTTAGCTGTTTCCCAAAACAATGGCGGAGACACGCAGTTAATTGTACACCAAATGAAATCCAGTTTCAGCTCAAAACAGAAAATACAAAGTATATATATATATTAAATGACTATGCTTGCTATATACAAGAATCAATGTATGCCAGAAGTCATTCACCAAAAATAACAAGGTATGAAACAGACATGAGACTGCAAGGGGAGATTCCCATCATCCCCTTGACAGGCACCAGCACGGGCAGCGTGGGTTCCCAGTTGGGGTGTCTAGGTGCATGCACTGTCTATGCTATAGGGCACTCCTTGGCTGGGGCTCACATGGTAGCTGCATTTGGCTTGTGGCCTGGCTGTATTCCTGTTTGACCAGATGATGCACGGGCATTAAGGGGTGAAGCCATTTCTAGGCGCTGGAGGCTCTGTTTCCTATCTTCATTTTTGACAGAGGCTGGTGCCTTAATGGCAGGTCCTTCAAGCAATGGCTGTCAGGACCCTACAGGTGAGGGAGGCAATACAATGAATATTGCATTCTTCAATTCAGATTCTTCTCAGGCAGATACAGGTGCCCTTGGCACCAGCAGGACACAGGTAAGCTAGGGGCGCTGTACCTACTTGCTTTTACCTGTGTAATCTTTCACCTGGGGCTTAATGTTCAGGGCACTGTTGGACATCCCTATCAGAAAAAGTTTAATTATAGAGAAAAACCAACAGGTACGTCATCATGCAATGATCCTTGAAAATACAATTCACAATGAGCATCTGTCAAGGAAAATCTAAGCTTCTCCCTATAAGCATATAATTTCTTTGCGCTTAAAAGCACAAAAAGCTCTCTTATATAATGCCGGGAAAGCACGCCTTTCTTTCTCTCCAAGTAACACAAACAGATGTTGGTGTCACCTCAAGCTCAGTGCAAATCCTGAGCAAAATAGCCAAGTGACTTTTATTTATACTAAACACATGGATAACAAAAGAGGCTGCTGACTTCAGAATCAGCCAATCAGACACTTGTATTCATTAAAAAGATGCAATGACACACATGCATATAATCAAATAGAAATGCAGTAGTGACGTGTGCAGATGGTGGTGCGGCAAGCACATGGTTTTGAACACAACCGTGTGCACACTCCCACTGCTACCAGTGATGCGAACCATACTATACCATGGTCCAGTGGGCCATAATATTCTATGGTTATGCTATGGTTCCCATGTATGTAGACTTGCTTACTTAGGAATTGAAATGCGGTCGCCATGGAGTGGCCAGGTCCTTGGAGAGGCATAAACAGACATCCTTAAAAGAGCAAACAGATCCGCCGTGTCCACGGGAAGGTTTCCGCAGCCAATAGTCTTCCACCAGCGTCTGTATGTGTGAATACCCTCACAAGAGAGTATTACAGCAAAACTGACACTGGGGGGACATCTGACAACAGACATTAATAAAATTTTCCACAACAGCTCCTCCTCTTTGTTATATCCTCCCATGTGCCCCTCGATGAATCTTGATCTTCTTCTTACACCTGGAAATGTATCAGTCCTTACAGTCCATATGAGTCCAAAAAAAAAGGAAAACACGGCTTGACTTGTAGACTCTGTATTTCAGGAGGAATGACTTATAAGGAGGACATGACATGGTGAGCTGTAGTAATCGCTGGTCGGTCTGGGATCCTCTGTGTCTTGTACGTGGGCTGGGCTTCGGGGCGTCTCATCTCGGTGAGGAAGATGTGGTCATCTGCTCGGGCTCTGGTCATGCGTCCAATCAGGCAACAGGAACACCTCATCATGACATATAGAAGGAATAGAAATAAAAACAACATGAGTATATATAGCCCTACTTCCTTTAACCATGATCCGATGGAAAATAAAAAATCCCCCAAGTTTCCCAAACCCTTTAAAGGTTTCCAACCTTCACTAGCTATAGCTCAGGCTTTGCCTTGCAGGGATCTAACCTTATCCATATGGGCTGTCTGACTGGTGTGGAGCCTCATTTTTTTCCTCCAACGCATGGACGGCACATTACCCATGACGATTCAAATCACTTTTTTTGGCGAACTCTGCGTCCAGAGAACCCTGCGCTTTACTTTCGGAGCGGTTATCGTTTGCGCCATTATCGACCCCCGCATTCCGATTATCATACACGGCCTGAGCGAGGCTGTTAGCTTACTACTCCTCACGTTTATGCTAATACAATCGCGCACTGGAATTCCGACTATTATACACGGCTTGACCAGTCTCACGATATACAGCCTTCTAAACGTGTTTGTCCGACAACTACAAAAACACCATGAAATCCTCTGCTATTCAAAACAAAAACAATCTTATGGCTTCTCTCTGTACCTAGATATTACAACAATAACTTGGATGCCTCCTGTTTGCTCTCTACCCAAAATTGTATTACAGTATAAACCATAATTTAATTTAAAAATCAAAATGATTTTGTCCTTCCAAACATAAGTCAAAAGACCCCAAACCCCTCCCACCAACTTCATGTTGCACACCTGAGTAGGAAGAGGGAGGGGGAGGGGAAGCCTTGAATAGCTTCATATTTTGTCTATGAAGACATTAGAAAATCTATGGCTAACATCAACAATTGAAACTTTTGTCCAGGAGTGGGTGGAATAAACCCCCATATTGCAAATGGGAGGGAATCCCCCTTGAATCACATATCCCCTGGGAAGTCAAACCACAAGTTTTGAGACCGAAATACCACACAACAGTGTAACAAAAGCCAAAAACTGAAACTCCTGCAAAAAGACGGCTGAAGGAGGTCAACCAAAGTCTTTCCCTTCCACTGCAGGCCACAAACAATCAAAAACAAAAACAACACACACCGTTTTAAAAGTACAAAAAACTGAAAAGATTGAATTCACTTAAAAGGAAACGGTGTCTCTATAAACCAAAAAAGCAATTCCACCCAAACACAGCGGACACGAAATGGCAGCCGGGACAAACGAAAATCAAAACATGGCCACATGGTGACTACAAGAATGGAAAATGGCAGATGAAAGCCAGGCCACAGCAAAATGGCACCATTAACACATGAAATTTAGTTGTTGATCCCGCCAAAATCGAGATTTCTTCACTAGAAACATAAACTTCTTTAAAACACCTGGAATAAAAACCTAAATGATTCTACTGGAAATGGAATTCAGTACAAAACCAGAGACACTTCGCTCGAGACTAAAATCAGCAGAAACAAAAAGGCAGTTGCAGTAATCGAAAATCGGTCCACGGCAAAATGGTGACTGAAACCCGGACTACAGAAAAATGGCCGACATTAACAAATGACAAGACAAACCAGGATTTCTCGCTACAAAAACTGACTATACAATTGAGACACCAATATTTATACTTATCCCTAGACAAACACTTTAGGCTATGTCAATTAGGGCCTATACTGAAATATAGTCATATTTAACTAAACAATATTGGGTGTCACAGTGGTGTAGTGGTTAGCACCCCCGCCCAGCAGCAAAAAAAGGGCAGCTGGCTTGAATACCAACCACTACAATACCCGCCCCGTCTCTGCATGCTCTCCCTGCGCCTGCGTGGGTCTCCTCCAGGTACTCTGGTTTCCTCCCACACTCTAAAGACATGCTGGCAGGCCAACTGGCCTCCGTCCAAAATTGGCCCTAGTATATGTATGCAAACCGGGGACCCCGGACTGCGGGCTCCCCGAGGACAGGGACCGATGTGAGCATGCGATGCACGTGTGGAGCCCTGAGCAAACCGATGGCGCTATATGGGTATCTTTAAACAAATATGAGCATCTCAATGAGACACAATGCACAGGGACAGGGACAACCGCAGACACACATCCACACTCACTCAGGCTGAACTGGATGGACTGGTGTCTCCACTCAACCCAACCAACCATGCAATTATGTAATATATCCAAAAATGCCAAAGTTACATAAAATTACATAAAACTTGAAATAAAACGTCTTAAACAATACACGCTTGTCCCAAATACAACACAATATTTGACTCTGAGAGTTAGAAAGTCAACAGAACTCCCCCCATGCTATTACCTAGAAACCTGAGACCCCCCACAGGGTGTAAACAGCTCCTATTGTGATGTCCCAACAATGCATGGGCACTTGGATATGCGACTTCATCAATCACACACAATTTTCAGCTCATGACTTGCAAATTAAATGTTAGTAAATAGAAAAGACTATCATTCTGGCCCCAGCATTTTTCAAGCTGGTCAGCAACATTTTTGGCCACTACTGTCTAGTGATATGTATACATCACTTTTTGTATAAAATCATTGATTTGTAAGCAATTCTAACATCTAGTTAACATCATTATTATTAGGACAATAAATATGTCTAAAAAAGAATATACCTGACTCCAGCTGGCGCATCCACTTCTTCCAGGATGGAAGGCCCAGGTTGTTCCTCGTCAGCTTCTGCTGGGGTTGAGGGAACGGTGGAGGGAAGGCTGCAGGGAAGGTTAGAAAGTGATTCTCTGGCTTCAGTCTGTTCGTCCAGAAACTGCAGTTTGTTGAAGTATCACATACACCTGCGCTGCTGATGCTCCTGATCTGAGGGATTTCTTGATTTTAATATGCTCCTTCCTATACTTGTTCCTCAAGATCCCAATTTTAGTTTCCACAAACTTGATGTTTGCATTGGGGACCCGAGTCTCCAGAAGTTGCTCCAGCGATGAACTTCTAGCTGGTTTATTATAATATAAGCTGTGTTTCACCTCACACAAATTCCTCATCTCCCTGTATCTGTCTATGAAACTGCCCATGAATTCTGGCTCCCTAAAGGTATTCATCTTTGCTGTAAGACCATACACAAGACAAAAACACTAATGTCAGCCTAAACTCTCATTATCTATCCCAATATATGCCTCAATCTTGAAGCAGTTGGGCCACTGTGATGGGCCAAGTTCAAATTTTACCTTCGTTTAGCACGCTCGCCACTTCCGTTCGGTCGCCCCCACATGCACAGATCGTACGTACGACAAATGCGTGTTAGCTTTATATACACTCCGCATGCGTGAAACTCTGACAGTGTCGCCCGCCCCTGACGATTTTTTTTCAAGAATATTACCCGCCCCTTCTCTCTTTGGTGCGCAGTAGGAGCAACATGGCGGAGACACAGGTGGTTGCTAAATTTTCAACTAGCGAGGGGGAAAGCCCAGAGCCCCAAACGTCCAGATCCAGGAGAAGGAGATTTAAGGTGACTAACATGGCCTTTGAAGAAATGGTGGAGATGGTGGACATCTTGCGGAGGGAGGATTATGATGGGAAACATGGGCCATACACCCATCCCAATTTGCACAAGGACCAAATCATGACAACAGTTGTGAACGCTCTGGAGCAGAATTTTGGGGTACGACGCTCCAAAGACCAATTAAAGAAACGCTGGTCCGACCTTAAACTGAGGGATCCGGATCAGTATAGAAGTATTCAGTATTCTGAAGAAGGTGCTTCAAAAAAGTAATTACTTGTTGTGTGTTCCTAATATGATTATTACCTTGCATGCTGCTCCATGTGCTTTTCTTTACTGTTGTAGTTTTAAATGGTTACTTTCATGTTCGTGGGCACAGTAATCGTTCGTAGGAAACACATTGTTCGTTTGCAAATAAATACAATGTATTTAGCTGATACAGGGTTTTAAATACATTTTGTTCATGCTAATTTGTCTTATTAAAAGAAGTTTAGGAAATTGTTGTCTAGATGTCTTTGAAACTTGAATAAATTGCAAACTTGATTCAGTGAAATGTAAGGAGAGGACACTCAGCAGCAGTTTACACATCTGGACTCAGGAGCACTAGTGTGGGACACCAGAGCACATTTTTTAGGGTAACCCACGCACCTGCTCCAGTGGATACTTAGGGTGTCTCCATCTGTGAAACTTGGCCAGAAAAGGTAAGTATTCCATCTTGGTTAAAAGGGAATTAATCATGTCTTCAACGTGGATCTCTGCCCAAACAGACAATTGTACACCACTTCAAAGCAATGTTTCATATACCTATTTCTGGACTCAAATATCTGTGTGCTAAGTATACCTTTTGTTTCATTCTCATAGGGGAGAAAAGACTCAGACAAGCACTCAGAGGGCACCAGGGACCCCCGACACCGCCAACCAGATTGGCAAATTAGCCCAAGCCCCCCCGAGGATCTGGAGGAAGGAGAGCTGGAGGAAGTGGGCGAGATGGGCACCCCAACAGGTGAGTGTCTGACACCCCAGCTTCAGGTAATCTAAGTATGCCTGCATATTTCTAAAAACATGTTTTTTAACCAATTTTTAGGTGATGTGCTAGTTGTGGTAGAGGAAGCGGCGAAACCTTTCACTAGGGCCAGCACCCAAAGCCTCATCCAGGAAATAATGAAATGGAATGGGGAAATCGACTATATTAGAAATAGACTGAACATTATGGAACAGCAAATGAAGAGCATGATAGATGTGTTGGGGAGAATCTAAAGTTTTCCCTAATCACATCCTGTTTTTTTATTTTTTTAGATTCCCCAAAAAAGTTTGTTATTGTACATTTTAAAAGCCAAATTTTGAAGATGCACACAGTGTGTCAACATGTACTAGCTGCCATCAAGGGATCTCAATGTACGCGTTTTGTGGGTGCAACCCCTTCCTCGTAACTCTAGTAGGTGAGAGGAAGGGGTTGCACCCCCAAAACACGTCCATTGATCCCCCATGATGGGAGATAGCACATGTTGACATTACTCATTTGGACTCCCAAGTTGTGTACATCTTCAAAATTTGGCTTTTACAGGGGTGACATCACCTCATCTGATGAAGGCAATATCAAGACATTTTTGACACTATAATGTCTGATATTGCCTTCAGTTTTTATATGTTGAAGTTTGTTAGTTCCAGAGTTGTGTATGTTATGTTTTAAAACATGCCTGTTTATTTAAAAAAAATATATTGAGAAAAAACCAAAAAAACTTTTTTTAAATATTTTATAAACGCACATGTGAATGTGCACAGAGTAAAAATTTTGAGAAACAAAAATGTGTGGCTTCTTCTTTCAATGCTCAATACCAGTTTTGTAAGTCATTTTGTGTTTACAGTGACAACGGGGCTTATTTACTAAAGGAAAATCCACTTGGCACTACAAGTGCAATAGGAGAACCTAGGAGACAGCCAAAAAGAAAAGCAAGCATAAAAGAAATGTCAAGATTTTATCTGATCTTTTTTTTTATAAATAAAAATTAGACATTGTCTGGCATTGCAATGGTCCCCCTACCCATAAAATAATTTAAATATTTCTCCCGAACTTCACAGGTGCTTTGGGGGGCCAAGCCAGTACGGCCAGTATCCAGGCCCGTCAGAGAATTATCGGTTATAAGTCCAGCCTCAGGCCCAACTGAGGCTATATAATTAGTGGATTTTTTTCTTAAATAATTGTGCAGTATGCAGCATGATAGGATGATATGATTGAGTTTGTAGTCCGCCATATGGATTGCTGTCAGAAACAGAAGCAACCGGCTGGCCATTATCCCAAAGGCATTTTTAACAACTCTTCTCCCTCTGGCCAGCCGGTAGTTAAAAACCCTCTTCTCCGGGGTGAGGGTCCTTTGGGGGAATGGCCTCATCAGGTGCTCGCCTAGACCGAAGGCTTCATCTGCAATAAAGACGAAGGGGAGTCCTTCTACGTTATCCGCATAAGGTGGCAATATCAGGCCACCACTCTGGAGACGCTGGTAAAACTCCGTCTGGGCGAAGACTCCTCCATTCGACATCCGGCCATTCTTCCTCACGTCCACATACAGGAATTCATATTGTGCCAACACAACCGCCATTAACACTACACTATTTTTCAAATATAAGTTTATTCAAACGCAGGAAAGGGCAAGTGCCCGCTGTGTCATCATGAATATAAACAAGATTTGAGGACGCAGCCTCTTACAACATCATATCTGAAAACATGACATTATTGTCTTCCATTACAGAGTCATATATATATTACTGCAGTCTGTACAATAAGTTCAACCCTGCATTGGATCTCAAACAGGTCTGACTATCCCTGTCCTTCCTGCCATTTTCCATTTTCCAGAGCAGTAGTTATAGGAAAATAGTAGTAAAGAAAGAGAAAGAAGTCTGAGAAGTAGTGGGTGCAAAGCGTAGGGGAGACGGGGGTGTGGTACTAGGGTAGGGGAGCGGGGGTACACGGAGGCAGTGTCTGCATACTACTTGGCACATACCTGTCAAAAAATGTTGCCAGTTGGCTTCAGCTGTCTACTTTAATTCACGAGCCTGCTAGAAGGTTTTGACCCTCATTAGAGAATATGTATATAAGCCATTGCGACCAGGTCTTGGTGTATTGTTCATTTTGGTTACGGGCTGTGAGAATGGGATCCTCCATCTTCCTGATGTCTTCTACTCTTTTAAGCCACATACCCACAGTTGGGGATCTGGTAGTCTTCCACAGCAGGGGGATACATGCCTTGGCCGCATCTAATAGATGTCGGATCAGGGATTTTTTATATGTCTTTCTGGACATGGTAGAAGCATGTAATAAGAAGAGGCTAGGATCCGCCAAGATAGGACGATCCGTAAATCTCTGTATCGTCTGCTGTATGGACTTCCAGAACTGCTCCAACCTCAGACAGGCCCAAAAAACATGAAGAATTGTGCCCCGTTCCTCCCCCCATCTCCAAGGAAGACAGGAAAAAATTTTGTAGTTTGTCAGGGGTGTTGTACCATCTGGTAACTAATTTATAATTAGTTTCCTGCATTTTCGTGCATATTGAAGATTTAAATGTAAAGTGGAGTATGTTTTGTTTTTGCCGTGGTGTAAAGCTACACTGCATATCTCTTTCCCATGTCTCGAGGGTGGGTATTTAGTAGTTATCTGGTGGTGTAATCAACAGTTGGTAGGTGGCTGACAGGTGTGAGGTAGCGCTCCCTCTCCTGAGCAGTATTTTTCATATGTAGTCAAGGCCCAGTCAAAGTTTCCAGGAGGGGGTAGCATCTTAAGGAAATGACTAAGCTGTAGAGCTCTCCAGAAATCTAGATGGAACGGCCCCGCCAACCGCGTGAGCACATCCATGGAAGGCCACTGTCCGTTTGTAATGTAATGGGATGCTTGTGAGTAACCTGCGTTGCGTAGAGATCGAAATACTGAATCCGTACACCCTGGATTGAATTCTGGGGTTCCCAGAATCGGGCGTAGTGGGGAACTAAGGGATGTAAGGTGTAGTCTAGCAAAAAGAAATGAGCAAGTTTGTGTGGTGACACCTATCAGGGGGTGGTTCTTCATATTCCCAGGTAATAAGTCATGGCACCAGGGAGCTCTGTCTAACGGTACAGTGCATTGGGTTTGTTCCAGTTGGGTCCATAATTTGGTGGTCCGATGATGGTTCCAGTCGATAAATCTGGTCAAGTGGGTTGCTTGTTGGTATTTGCGAAGATCTGGTACTGCCAGACCTCCATATAGTTTGGGTAATGTGAGCTATCGTCTGCTAATTCTGGGTCTCTTATGTGCCCATATAAAGTCCAAGAACAGAGTATTGGTCTGGTCAAAGTAGTGAGTGGGTATTTGGATCGGAAGGGCCTGTAAAAGGTATAAAACTTTGGCAGGATGCATATCTTAAGGATGTTGCACCTACCAAACCAGGAATGTAGCCCTGTGCTCCAAGTTGTAAGTAGGGATTAAACCTTGGACAGTAATGGAGGGAAGTTCAGGGCAAATATCTGAGATAGTTTGGTGGGAATATACGTGCCCAGGTATTTCAGGGCTGTGGTGGTCCATTTGAATTTGAAACTCTCCTGCAGGGTATTGAGAAGGCGTGGGGGAAACTCAACACTCATGGCCTCAGATTTGTTAAAACTGATCTTCAGATTGGATATACTTCCATATGTTTTGAATTCTTGGAGAAGGTTGGGAAGAGAGAGATTATCGGATTTGTGAGAGTGAACAGCATATCATCCGCGTACGCGGCAATTTTCTGCTGTGTCTCAACCATAGTTACTCCAGATATATCTGGATGGGCACGTACTGTTCGCAGGAAGGGCTCCAGTGACAGGGCGAAGAGGAGCGGGTTCCATTCTTGATCTTAAAGGGGGCTGACAGGATCCCATTTGCCCTGGCTCACGCTGTAGGGTTAGTGTAAATCGAATCAATCCAATTTAACATCTTGTTTCCCAAGCCCACGTGTCGTAAAACCGGGGTCATGAAATGCCAATTCACCCTGTCAAAGGCCTTCTCCGCATCTGTGCTTAGAAATATGCAGGGGGTCTTATTTTGGTTGACTACATGCAGGATGTTGAGGGCTTTAATTGTGTTGTCCCTTGCTTCTCTGGATGGGACAAAACCATGTTTGGAGTCTAGTTGATAGTACTTTCTTGAAGACTTTAAGATCGACATTGAGAAGCGAAATTGGCCTATAACTCCCACATATCGTAGCATCTTTCCCTTCCTTGGGGATCACTGCAATATGTGCTGTTAGGGTGTCTCTGGGGAAGTGTGTGTTAGAATCCAGTGAGTTAAATAATTTATGCATGGGGTCACCCAGGGACGGTAATAAGGTTTTGTAGTATAAGGTCGTAAAGCCGTCCGGTCCCGGTGCTTTCCCTGATTTCATGGACACAATTGCTTTCTGGATCTCTTCCATGGTAATAGGCTGTTCTAGTAACTCACTGAACTCAGCTGATAGTGTAGGCATGTTAGATTTAATCCTCTATTTGTGATTGCAATACAGGTTTCTGTTTTAAGTTATAAAGGGAGGAATAAAATTCCCTGAATTCCATTGCTATCTTCTGCAGGAGTGTAATCTTCTGGCCAGAAGACGACATAATGTGGGGGATGTAATTCACTTGCTCCCTCAATGATTTGGCTAGTAACTTACCACATTTATTCCCTTAATTTTTACGTCACACGTCGACAGATTTTAACACGGTTTAACACGGCTCAAAACTGCATTAGATCAGTAATTTTGTGGCGTAGAAGCGTAATTTCCGCCTCCCCCGTCGGTGTCTGTGCATGTTTGTGTCTTGCCTCTGCCAGATGTAAGTCGTGCAGAAGGGTTGTCATCTGGGCCGATTTTAATCGTTTAATGCATGCCCCGTGTTTTATTAGGACTCCACGGATCACCGCTTTGTGTGCCTCCCAGACAATTCCAGGATCACTATCAGGGGTATAGTTAGTTTTGAAGTAGAAATCTAATTCCGGCTTGACATCTGTAAGTACTTCATCATCTTTCAGGATACTTTCATTTAGTCTCCAGGTCTTTGGTCTGTCAGTAGGGTTGTCAGTCAGGGCGTAGGACAGGAGCGTGATCTGACCACGTAATGGAACCTATCTTGGAGTCTCGAAGAGCATGTAATTGGGCATGAGGAAGTAGAAAATAGTCAATCCTGGAGTATTGTTTGTAAGGATTAGAGTAAAAAGTGTAGTCTCGTTCGGTCAGGTGGAGGAGTCTCCAAGTGCCCTGGATATTCGTTTCCTAGCGTTGGGGGTGATAGAGGAGGACCCTGAAGAAGTGTCTTCAGAGGGAATTAGCGGGACATTGAAGTCACCCCCTACTATAAGGTGGCCCCTAGAAAATTCCAGCAGGGCCTCTAAGGTCTTAGCAATAAAGTGGTCTTGGTGGTTGTTAGGCGCATAGATGTTCGCCAGGGTTACTTGTGCCCCTCCGATCTCACCTCTGAGGAACAGATATCTTCCCTCTGGATCAGATATCATGTCTGCGCATCTCCAAGGCACCCTGCCGGAGATGAGTATGGACACTCCACGAGTCTTAGTAGACCCGTTGGTAGAGTGGTATACCGTTGGGTAAAATTTGTTTTTCAATATAGGAAGGTTTCCACAATTAAAATGTGTCTCCTGAAGTAGAGCCAGATCTGCTCTATTGCGTTTTAGATATTGTAACAGCATTCGTCTTTTTTCCGGCACGTTTAAGCCATTTGTGTTTAATGAGAAGACGTTTACCGCCTCCATGTTTCCTGAGGGTAGGAAGGAAAGGGATGGGGAAGGTCGGAAGAGTAGGGAGGGAAGTAGGGGAGACGAAAGGTAGAGTAGAAAAGGTAAGTGAGACAAAAAAGAGCTAGAATCTAAGGCGTACTAGTTGAGTACAATATGTTTGTTCTAGAAGAATTGCACAATAGTGCTATGACGCTCACCAGGACAGGTCACTGAGCGTTGGCCTAATTGGGGTTGTGTAGAGAAATAGCCAGTAAGGAGTCCACCTGCTACCCCTCTCTGTCCCTGTGTATGACGTTATATGACTTGTTAAATGTGGTGACGGTCTTAGTGCAAGTTAAGAGAAGGCAGAAGCTAGGTTTTACATAAAAAAGGGTTCAGATTATTGGAAGAGATATGAAAGGAAAAATTATAAAATAAAATATTGTGTGCGTATATATGTTGTCTATAGTAATTTATACGTAATCCAAGCAAAAGCATATTAACAGTAATAAATTCTTCATCCCTGCATAGTTGCTAAAACCATGAACTTAAACTTGTGAACCCACTGGCCTGCCTTATCTGTAGAGTTTCCCCCGTTCCCGGAAGGAGGGCCCAAACAGGGAACAGAAAAGGGGAGGAAACCCAGAGTTTCTAGCTAAGCCTATTACCTCCCATGTGGCTATAGATCCTCTCCCTCCCTCCTGCACGCATACAGTAAAAGGCATAGATATGGCTCTCCTCTAGGAACATCTATGTCATATAAATAAACCACTCCAGTACCTGTGACCTTTCATATACTTGAGTCCAGGAGAGGCCAGCGAGAAACAGTCCCCCCCCTCCCCACCCACCAACAACACCCAGTTCGAATATTTAGATCGGGTTAGAGTCAGAGGCAGGGGGGATAACCGCTGGCCCCCACTCCCGGGCCAGTGGTAGTGTCTCACACTCAGGTATTCTCTCCTGCAGTTCCCAGCTTGTGAGCGTTGTCTGATGTTCGTACAAGAAGAAGAAATCGCCTTTGCTCTCTTGGACTGATGATGCTGGGCTCATACCAGTGTGGGTCCGTACATACTCAGTGGAGTCTATGCGTGAGAGAGGGAGGGGGAGCTCGCGCTGCAATGTAGTATAGTCAGCTTCTTCTAGGGAGTTAGAAGTGTTCTAAATATTGCAGGTCATCCATTATAGGCGTGTGGAACACAGTCAACAAGACAGGGGTAAAGAAAAACTAAGTGAAAGCGAACATATACTGATGCCTGGTCAGGGAGTATACTTCATGGTCACATCTCCCGTGGACCCTCTGTGGAAACACACTACACTATTAAACCCCTTATAGTTATAATAGTAAGACCCCAAATGGGTTGGTGGCACAATGTGGACATGCTTTCCATCTATAGCCCCTCCACAATTGAGAAAGTCCCAGCAGTCAGCAAAATGGGAGGCCACAGTCTGCCATTCCTGTGGCGTTAAAGGAAACTATGGAATCAAACAAGAAAACAAATATAATTACTTTTGCACATAACATTGCAAGCAGATTACACAAAAAACATTCTTGAACAACATCAGTATAACATTTATTTTAAGGAGTATTTAAAGACAAAAATATAAGTCCCACTTATCAGATTCCTCACCCCCTCTGATGGCCAATTGATAAAATTGTATGGGGGGAGAGGGGAAGGGTTTGAGGTGACTTTGGGAGCCAAAAAAAGCCTCCAGCACTCTGCCTGAATTTAAGGACACACATAACATTTGGACACATTTTAGAGGGGTGGGGGAGGGTTATAAATGAATTTAAGGACACACATAACATTTGGACACGTTTTAGGGGGGTGGGGGAAGGTTATAAATGAATTTAAGGACACACATAACATTTGGACACATTTTAGGGAGTGTTTTGGAGAAAGCAGTACAATGGAGCTGACAATATACATTGTTTAAGGGACTAGGCTATAGGTGTATATGGGCCCAGGATAGCATGCTGGGGAGGTTAGTGAAGGCAAATATGCATGTAGGCCAAAAAAGGAGCATTAAAAGCTTCCAGCATGCATGAGGATAAAGGGGACATTCACAGCATATTCCAATCATGGTAATTAGGGAATGATGAAATAAATGCAATACATTAGCAAACATTAAATACATATAATGTGATGTTAAAGGAGAACACTTACCTTAATATAGTTCTTCTGCAGGACCTGAATGACGGCAGAACAGGTCTCTGGAATAATGATCCCCAGAGCCTGGGGGAGATGCCTGTCGAGAACTTGAGGTCCTGCAGGCTTCTCCCAGTCGCCAAGTACCGCAAGGTGGCGACTAGCCTCTGCTCTGCTGATATAAGGGGTCAGCAAAGCCAACAGATGGTGAAAAACGGGGTCCATCATCCTTAGATAATTCCTGAAATCATCAGGATTATTCTCATAGATCTCACAAAGCAAAGGCATGTGCGAGAATTGGACACGCTGGAGTAACCAATTCTTGGTCCATGAACTCCTCCCCACCCTGTTCATGGACTGGGCTTGGGTCAAAGAATGAACCCCAACACCAAGCCATCACAAAGCACGAACTCTAGGATGAGTACGTACACGCAACATGGCTTCAAAACGGTCGGCTGGTCAGAACAAACTTTCAACAGAACACACTGAAGAACAACAAGGCCTGTGAAGAACGAGCTGAAAATCAGCAACGAGCGGACAAGAACGCACTGACAAACCAGATACGAACTGACTACACACACTGAAAACCAGATACAAACCCACAAGCACAAACTGAACAGCGTAAAACAATCTGAAAAAGCTGGAGTCTGAAAAGCGTGAATTGTCTCTAACCAAACTTCTACTAACACGAGGTAAACACGAGATTAGCAGAAGGAGCCCAAAGGGTGGCGCAGTGGCTATTGTACTTCCTTTCTCTAGTCCCATCGTACGCGCTGTACATCACCGCGTTCTGGATGGTCGGACTTTGGTTTGACCGTGTGTAGGCAAGACCGCTTGAATGGAATTCTGTCGGAGTTCTGTCTGAGAAACCTTCGGAGTTTATTCCGACAGCAAAACCGGTTGTGTGTACAAGGTATTAAGGTTTGACCTCATAATATATGGTTTTGGTAAATCTGAAAACTGTCTGCAGAAAATTGAATAGTGCGTATGGGGTCTTAGACATAGGATCAAGTCTTAGATGAAGTACAAATGTAACCAGCAAAAAGAAAATTGTACATTATGCCATATCCAAGGAATAAGGATGGGCTATCTGTTCAAGTCGAACATGAGTTCAACTCAAACATTGGCTGTTTGCCCGTTCGCCGAACAGCGAACAATTTGGGGTGTTCTCGGCAAATTCGAAAAGCCGCGGAACACCCTTTAAAAGTCTATGGGAGAAATCTAGAGTGATAATTTTAAAGGTCAATATGCAAGTTATTGTCATAAAAAATGTTTGGGGACCCGGGTCCTGCCCCAGGGGACATGTATCAATGCAAAAAAAAGTTTTAAGAACGGCCCTTTTTTCGGGAGCAATGCTTAAAGTGAAACAATAAAATTGAAATATTCCTTTAAATTTCGTACCTGGGGGGTGTCTATAGTATTCCTGTAAAGTAGCGCATGTTTCCCGTGTTTATAACAGTCCGAGAGCAAAATGACATTTCTAAAGGAAAAAAAAGTCATTTAAAAGTACTAGCGCTAGTGCCGGCTATTAATTAACTTTCGGTCCCGACAATACACATAAAAGTCATTGAAAAATAAAAATGTGTGGGGGTCCCCCAAAATTCCATTACCGGGGCGTGGCTTGGATGCCTTCCGGATCGAACGTTTCTCCCTGAAGGTCCTGGCCAGGCCTGCCTGCATACCGCTAAAATCCACATAATAACGCCGGCAATATGGGCAAACCCCGCAAGAACAAAGAGGTGGACCCCAGGGGACATGCTACGAGGTCTTCCTCGGCTCCCCCACCGTTCATCACAGGGTACTTTGGGCACGGAGTTCCGGCTGGACTATACAAGGCCAATATGGAGCTGGCGCTGGCTCCAGCCCCATGCTCTGCAGTCCTCTCCTCTCCTCCATCACGGGCTTCTCCGGGACACAGGACCAACAGGTATGCCTCTGAGGGGGACCTGCTGTCCGCTCATATCCCAGACCCCCCAGCTACCGCCCTGATCGGTCCCCCTGCTCCCTCTTGGGGACACATGCTGGGAAGCCTGTCACAGCCGTTCCCCCCTGCTTTGTGGAGCCCCCACCATTAGCACTCACCGGCCAGGCATCTCCCTCCTGGGACTCCTCTGCTCTTGACTGGGATCCCCGCTCCCTTCCACAACGAACCCAGGCTTCCAGGGACAGACTCCCCTCTCTTTCTCCACAGTACAGAGAATTATACCAGGCCCCAGCGCCTCCCCAAGCTCCACAGTCATCAGAGCCTCATGGGGCTTATTCACATACTGAACGCCCGCATGGAGCAACCAAAACAATGAAGCTTAAAACCACTACTCTTCCACAAACATCCCAGGGAGGCTATCCCCCATCAACCGCCTACTTGGTCACAATGCAGGACTTTCATGACCATACTGCAATGAACTCTGATCCTGAACTCGAGGCGTGCACATCCTGGCGAGATTATGTACGCTGTATGCCCACAAAGCAGGACTTCCGCATGCTCATTCAAGAAGTGCACGAAACATGCAGATCTGAGATTAACATGCTACGCACCGACCTCCACCAGCTATCTACCAAAGTCGCATCTCTGGAGGAGGACGCATGCGACACTAAGCTCAAACTCTCGCAAATACACAACCGCCTGACCTCACAAGCCTCTACTCTCAGAGACTTTCAATGCTATCTCGAAGACCTCGACAACAGAGGCAGGCTTAACAATATCAGGGTCCGTGGCCTCCCAGAGGCTACCCAGGATGAAGATTTGCATGTTACTCTGCAAGCTATTTTCAATAATATACTGGGCCGCCCGGAAAACCAGAGAGTCAAATTGGATCGAGTGATTTGCAGGGTCCACAACTACACCCTTAAAGAAGACATAATGAGAAAAGCGCGCAATATTGCACCATTGACTTTGATGGCGCCTCCATACAGCTTTTTCCGGACCTGTCGTGGATCACCCTCCAGCAACGACGCTCATTACAACCACTTCTCACCTCCCTGAGAGAACATGACTTCTGCTACCGCTGGGGTTTCCCCTTCAGTCTCACGGCGATGGGAGGTCCACCACCCTACAGTATCCTAAAGACCTCCACTCTTTCTGCAGAGAGCTGGATATCCCGGTTCCACCCACCCCTGGTTGGGATCCTCTTCCGACCCCTCCATCTCGCCCAGATCCCTGGATCCAAGTGAATGGAAGAAAACGCCCGAGGCCGCATCCCGCTGGCCCGCCCTCGTCATCCCACCAGAGATGAATATCTACTCCTTGAAATCCTTTACTATAGTGATGGTCAGTTTGGTTCTCCCCACCCAACTCCTTTTGTAGGGCTCCTGGACAGGTCCTACTAGTTCCCTTACCTATTTGTTTGGATATGCCTAATAAGACTGTAGGTTTATGGTCTCAACTTGTAGACTGTTATGATTACAGCCATTCAATAGCACTTTTTCATGCTACCGAGGTATCCCCCCATCCATCTCCCCCCCCTACTTCACCCCCCTTTTCCCCCCTCCCCTTCCCCCTTCCCTCCCCCTCCCCCATGCTTCTCATACAGGAGGGTGACATACTAAGCCTGGGAGGACCTCTCCATCCCTCAGGTGCTCCTTTACGGAGCGCCAGGATGGGTGATATGCTTCTCTCATGATATGAGGCCTCTAGACTATTCTTCTCTCCTGAGCAAATAGTTATACCAGTTTTTCTCTTCTTCTTCACCGGGGTTATAGTTATGGTTATTGATGTACCGGTTATCAGTTGATAAAAGCAGGTTCCTTGTTCTACTTTCTTGTGCTTCATACTCAATCTCATGCTTCATACTTGCTCTCCTCCCCGTCCCTAACTACCCTTAGGGAACTTACAAGCGTTAGGTCTGGTCTAAGGGACATAGACCTGGGTAAGATAGAGAAAGCGCTACTTAGGTTAAGACAGACCTACTACGACAAGGCCAATAGACCACATACGCTTTTAGCAAGACAACTTCGTGAGCGAGCAGCGATCGCTTCAACGTACCACCTTAAAGATGAGAGAGGTGTCCTTCAATCCCATCCCACCAAAATTGCCCAGCTCTTCCATGACTTCTATGCGACTTTGTATAATGACCCGACTGTCCCACATAACCCTCCTCCACCTCAAGCAATCCACTCCTACCTAGCGGACTGCAATTTACCTAAGCTCTCCCCTTCTGCCCTAACGACCCTCAATTACAGAGGAGGAAGTCACTGCTACGATTAAATCCTTGCCAAATAACAAAGCCCCAGGATACCTCTACTACAAAACCTTTTTACCACATTTACTTCCCCACATGACAAACCTGTTTAATTCATTTCTTTCTGACACACCTGTCCTGAGGTATATGCAAAATTCCTTCCTCATGTTGATTCCCAAACTGGGTAAAGACCACACTCTACCATCCAATTATAGACCTATAGCACTCCTCAATACAGACTTGAAAATTTTTACGAAATTATTAGCAAATAGATTAAACAACTTAATGCCGTCACTGATCCATAAGGACCAAGAGGGATTTATTCCCCTCCGCCAAGCTGGGGACAACACCCAGAGGGTCATTGATCTCGTAGAGGTTGCCAACAGGACCAAATTAGAGGCAATACTGCTCAGTCTTGACGCTGAAAAAGCCTTTGATAGGCTGAACTGGCCCTTCCTGTTTTGCAACTCTCCACCGGGCTGGTATTGAGGGCTCTTTTCTCCGAGCCATTTCCCAGTTATACTCGCCCCCCTCAGCTCTGGTCCGTACCCAATTCGCCTCTTCCTCCACCTTCCCGATATTCAATGGGACACGACAGGGCTGCCCACTCTCCCCTCTTCTTTATGCCCTATGTATTGAACCCCTAGCAGCCCATCTTATAAAGAATCCAAATATTCACGGTATTCCAGTTCGTATCAGAGACTTTAAGATCTCCCTATACGCAGATGATGTCCTCCTCACCCTCACACAACTTCATGTCTCTCTCCCGAACCTACATGTAGAGCTAGACCGATATAGCACCCTTTCAGGGTATAAAATTAATAACTCAAAAATGGGAGCCCGGGGCGTGGCTTAGCTATGGAAGCGTGAGGACGCGTCGCCGGGAGCTCTGCACTGGAACGGGCCGTGAATCACCCATAGCACTGAGCAGCTAAGCCATTCTCACATGCCAGGGGGCCGCAAACACCCACAGGCCACTGAGGAACGGAGGGGACCTGAAATATCCCACTATTTCCTGAGGCAACAACAGATTTCCTCGCCGGCCGGACGGAGCAAGATGGCGCCGCCTCGAGTCAGCACGGCGAGCGCTGCATCCACAAGTAAGAAGGGCACACATGCAATAACCTCCGCAGCGGAGGAGGACTTCCCCCCTTTACAACGCAGGGCACCCTCACCTATATTGTCCCCGGCTCTCATGCCCACAGATATTCCGTTGCCTTCAGACAACATAGGGGACCTAAGCGGCCTAGTTGAGGGCTCATTGCGGGGCATAGTGGTAGGCCTCCCCACCAAACAGGACTTGAACGCCATGGCCACTTCTATTGTCAACGTCCTAACCAGAGAATTGCATGACTTAAAGCAGCAAATGGACATTGTGGAAGAGAGAGTAACCACAATTGAGGCCTCCCGGACGACCACAGAAGCACGCATCACAACACTAGAATCGGAGCATAAGGCCTTCCGCCGCCATCTTGTCGATGTTCAGCTGCGTCTCGACGACGGTGAGAATAGGAGCAGACGGAACAATCTGCGCCTCAGGGGGATTCCGGAGGCCACCATGGGCCCAGACCTCCGATCTACAGTCATTGCCATCCTAAATCAGGTCCTAGGCAAACCACCGACTGCTGACCTGGAACTGGACAGGGTGCATCGCATCCCAGGCCCCAGAGCCCCCCCCTCCACACAGAGATTCTCGTCCGAATTGGACTTTCCCCGTGATGTATTATGTAGGGTGCATTTTTTCACGATCAAGGAGGACATTCTATGCCTAGCATGGGAAAAGGATTATATAGATTTTGACGGGGCTCCCATCAGGATCTTCCCAGACATCGCTAGACAAACACGTGTCATGCGCGGTCTCATGCGACCCTTACTAGAAGTAATCCGCGAAGCTGATGCCACCTACCGATGGGGTCACCCCTTTCATCTCATAGTCAAGAAACAAGGAGCGGAATTCTACCTCCGCACGCCGGACCAACTCCCTGCCTTATTTAATTTCATTGCCAGACCGGTGATTGATGTGCCTAACTGGTTTGACTATTTGCTCTCCCAGGATACACAAGGCCCAGCACCCCCCAGACAACAGAGGGTCAGGCGCTCAAGATCTCGCCCGCCAAACCGAGAAGTTACATCAGAAGTGCATCCGACCTCCTCTGAGGACTAAACGCTCTCCACCCTACGGATCTCGGTAAGACTTTTTGTATCTCCTGTCAACAGGTGTCCCACACCCTCCCCCTACTTTGGCGATCCTTCCAGGAACACTACAGCTCACGCACAAGGACCTTCTTACGCCTGGGGGACTTGCTTTATTGGTCTTTTCATCATCCTTTTACTGTCTTGCAAGGTCCCCAGAATATTTTTACAGTTGTCATTTTTGTTTTTCTGAAGGTACCTCTTTTTTATTTGGTTTAGTTTCTCTCTCTGGACATTGGGGGGGGGGGAGGGGGGACGCATTATGTATGATGTATTCTTGGTTTGTGCTGGGTCTCATGCATTCCCTCCTCTATGTTTTTGATGTGAAAGATGTTGCTGAGGATGGGGTGCATGTTTCCATGCTTCTCATCTGACCTTACAGCCTTGATGCACTGACAGGCGGGCTGTGGAGGACCCCACGTAGACTGGTCTAAGAGATGGGCGAGCTGACACGGGAGTCCCTTTGTCTTAAAGCCGCTTCTGCAGTGCACCAACGCCAGATGATCTTAGAAGATAGAGCTCTACCAGGATGCACCTACTTGCCTGAAACACAGTGGCGCCTCTGGGTGTTACGCCTAGGTTTGTTACATATCTCACTTTTTTTAAGATGGTTACTATGGTTTTTTTTTTCAGTATATATGATTCTGAAGGTCCTAACCCAGCGCATCTCCCATCCACCAAACAATTTTATCTTGCAATCCTTGTTACCATTGGTTATATCAATAACTGATACATAGCGCTCCTCGCTGCATTGACCACCCCCATTTAGGGCGACCTCCCGGTTGCTGCACTTCTTCTTCTGTGTTTCAACCGGGAGATCACAGAGTAATTATTTTACTAACTTAGTTCCCTCCCACCCTCTTCCCCTCTTCTCTCCCCCCCAACTTTCTCCTCTCTTCCCCTCCTTCCCACCCTGTCTCTCCCCCCCCCTGTTTGCCTCTTTCTTTCGGTGCTGTTGCCCCCCGGCTAGGTGGGGAAGTGGACTAAAATTGATTGTCTTCCTCGCCTTGTCAACAACTCTCAGCGCCACGGCTGCCATAATGGGTCTCCTAAAGGTGACCTCCCTTAATGTACGTGGCCTCAACGTCCCGGAAAAGCGTTCTCAACTACTAGCTGACCTACGCAGAACCAAAACTCAAATTGCCTTTTTACAGGAAACTTATTTTCATGGTGACCGTATTCCTAAACTGACTAACAGTCTGTTCCCGACGGCATACCACAGTATCTCTTAGCATATTGGTGGCAAAATCTGTACCATGGACGTTTGAGGCGCAGCAGGTAGACCCCCAGGGCCGCTTTCTCCTGATCAAGGGAATGGTGTTTGACGTGCAGGTCACTTTTGCTAACATCTACCTCCCCAATACTGACCATGCACAATTTCTACGCGGGTTAATACCTAAACTGCTAGAGTTCACAGAAGGGATGCTTATCTTTGGGGGCGATATGAACTTTGCGATGGACCCTCTGTTGGACACATCACGGGGTGCCTCCCATCTCTCATATGCCCGCCTTAAGCGAATGAAATCTGATCTTCACTCATTAGGTCTGATAGACCCGTGGCGCCTTTTACACCCTAAAGATAGGGACTACTCCTACTTCTCACAAGTACATCATACGTACTCGAGACTAGACTATTTGCTCCTGTCCCATAAGGACCTGCCAAGGGTAGTAGAGTCATCCACAGAAGTAATTTCCTTCTCAGACCACGCTCCAATACACCTGACGCTTCAATTGGGACCAATGTCTAAATCCCCACCTTCGTGGAGACTAAACAAGTCGCTGTTACAATCTGCGGAGACTCACGCTGAGATCCAGGCCAAGCTACAGGAATACTTTGCACTAAACGAAGCCTCGGTTTCCAACCCCTTGGTGTTGTGGGAGGCGCACAAGCCAGTTATCAGGGGCATCTTAATTAGCATCAGGGAGAGTCTTAAGAGGGAAAGAATCCGTAGAACTGAGGAGCTTCTTCTTCAGATTAAGACTCGCTCTGTTTATCAGGAGTTACTTAAAGCACGCGAAGAGCTTCGCTCGCTTCTATTGCATAAAACAAAAAAGAAGCTGGCCTGGTCACGTCGCACGATGTACGAATTTTCTAACAAACCTGGCTCCATCCTGGCCAGAGCTTTACGAGGCCCTCGCACCAAAACTTACATTTCCCACATCCTGCCCCCTTCGGGTCGGAAGGTCTTTACCTCATCAGATATGGCTGAGGAATTTCGTTCGTTTTACAGCGGTCTCTATAATTTAGACAAACCCCCCTCTGATGATCCTAACTCCACCGGGGGATCCACCCCATACACATATTTAGCCTCTTCTGGCATGCCATCCCTATCGGCCGATATCGTGGAAGGAATGGAAGACCCCATTACGGTAGAGGAGTTGGGGGTAGCATTGGCTAGCTCCAAACCAAAGAAAGCCCCAGGCCCTGATGGCTTCACTCCAATCTATTACAAAACCTTCTTTGAGACGCTCTCTAAACCGCTAGTAGCTGCACTTAATTCGGTTACGAAAGGCAACTCCTTCCCTATAGATTCCCTCAGAGCTTACATATCTCTCATCCCTAAAGAGGGAAAGGACCTGCTTCGGTGTGGGAACTATCGACCGATAGCTTTACTGAACACCGATTTGAAACTGTTCGCCAAAATCTTGGCGAACAGATTGCTCCCACACATACCAAGCCTAATACACAAAGACCAAGCAGGCTTTGTTCCCCAACGAGAACCCCGCGACAACACAATTAGGGTGCTCAACCTTGTACATGCCGCGAGGACCTCACGGTGACCCCTTCTCCTGCTGTCAACAGACGCGGAGAAGGCTTTCGACCGGGTGGATTGGACATTTGTCAAGGCTACTCTAGAGCATATTGGTCTCCGTGCATCGATGCTCAGTTGGATATTGTCACTCTACTCCAACCCCACAGCCGCGGTTAGGGTTAATGAAACCAGGTCGAGTTATTTCAACATTCGGAATGGCACCCGGCAGGGTTGTCCCTTATCCCCCCTAATCTTTATACTTACTCTGGAACCTCTGCTTTGTAAGATACGGGCAAACCCCCATGTTGAGGGCTTCCGCAAAACTTCAGGAGCTAATAAGGTCGCCGCTTTTGCAGATGACCTTATCTTCTTCTTAGCTGACCCCATTGCCTCGCTCCCCGTTCTGCTCCACTCCTTGCGGGAATATGGGGCCTTGTCCCTATTTAAAATAAACATGTCTAAATCTTCTATGCTCAACATCACACTGGGCTCGCATACTATCTGACAATTGCACTTGGAATACCAGTTCCACTGGGCAACTGATACCATTCCTTACCTAGGAGTGGCCATCACCTCAGACCCTGCCAACCTCTACCAAGCAAATTTTGCCACCCTACTTCACAGACTCAAAACAGATCTGCAGCATTGGCACTCCCTCACTTTAACGTGGTTTGGACGATGTAATGCCATCAAGATGACAGCACTCCCGAGGGTGCTCTATCTGCTGCAGGCTCTTCCCATACGTCTCCCACCCTCTTTCTTCAAGCGCATTGACGCATTGTTCCGAGAATTTGTCTGGTCGCACAGGCAGCCACGCATCAAATTACAACTACTCTATATGGCGAAACGCAGGGGAGGGGTGGGACTCCCAGACGTGAAAGCATACTACAGGGCAACGCATGTTACCAGACTAATAGACTGGTATTGTCATGCAGAGGCCAAACAATGGGTTACAATGGAGTTAGAAGACTCCGGTGGTACAGCCAAGAGTTGGCCGTGGCTTTCCACTGCGATCCCGAAGACCATTGCCGATCACCCAACCCTAGGAAACACATTGCAAGTTGCCAGAGAAACCTTTCGTAAAACCTTAGTATCACCCATTCCCTCTCCCATGGTGCCGATTCTAGGTAACCCAGACTTCCTTCCAGGCTGCCAGGGTCCAATTTATAGATCCTTGTCAGGAGAAAATAGATGGCCTCACCTTCACGACTTTCTGGGTCCCAATGGCCGGCTCGTGGCGGCTGCCGGATTGGAAGATCTTGATCCGCCATTGGACTTTTTGAGTGGACTCCAACTGCGTAACTTTATACGGCAATGCGCTTGGACTCTGGGTCCCCCACGCCCACTTACGGAGTTGGAACGTATATGTCATCGCAGAGAGCCCATACGCCACTCTCTTTCCTTGATCTACTCATCTCTGATTGCTCCGGCAGAGGGCTTTGTGCCCCCCTTCCTCGCCAAATGGGAGACCGAATTGGGAGTTTGCTTTGATGAAACACAAAGGGAAAAGATTTTACATTTCGCCCAAAAATCCTCTTTGGCCACAAGGGTTCAGGAGACATGTTACAAAATTGTGACTAGATGGTACAGAGCACCATCCACCCTACATCGGTTCTTCCCGCAGGTTCCAAGTCTGTGCTGGCGTTGTAGAGCAGGAGAAGAAACAATGTTCCACATTTTCTGGGACTGTCCCAAGATTAAACCTTACTGGCGGGAGGTGACAAGTACGATCAAGCATTTGACAGGTGTCACTTTAGAGGGGGATCCTGGGGCGTGTCTGCTGCACCTCTCTAGACGTCCAATTAAGAAGTATAAAGCCTCCCATTTTCAATTACTAAATGCTGCTAAGGCCTGTATCCCTCTATTTTGGAGATCAGAAACCCCACCAACGAAGGTCCAGTGGTATGCCAGGGTTAACGAACTGCGTGATATGGAAGATCTTACGGCCACCTTGCATGACAGGGAGGAGGCCTTTTGGGAGACATGGCGCCCCTGGCAACACTTCATTTATTCCGAAGCTTACCTCCGAGAGGTAACTTAGCTTGAACATCCCCTGATACAGGGGCCCCGCCTGGCTGGGGGGTTGCACCACCGCTTCTCCTCTTTACCCCTTCCTCTCCTTCCCTCCTCTCTCCCTCTCCTACCTTTGTTTCTCCCCCACTTTCTGCCTCCATGATCTTTATCTCCAGTTTCCTCTAGCCCCTCTCATCCCTCTTGTGTTTTTACCCACTTTTCTACACTCCTCCGGCTAAGGGAAGGTCTGGTCAGATATACTGTATATCATGGTTTACATTGCACTATGGTAGTTACCCTCTGCTGGACTCTACTGATCTGCGAGGGATATTTTTATCCCTGGTCAGTGGAGACTTTTCTTCGTTCTACTGTTTTACTGTATTACTTGTCGATTAAGGACAATTGCACGATCTGATAGACCGTAAAAGGCCAATCTCAGGGAATTACTTTTATATGGGTATTAAGATAGTTATTGCATTAGACTCATTCATTCAGTCAGGCTCCATTTCGACCCCACAGATTGTGTAATCAAGAGGAATGTTTTTTTGTACGTCATTATCGACATCAGATTCTGTTAAAGGCCTATCCTTCAAGTGAAGTGAACAGCATGAACCGTACAATCAACAAGAGACGCCGACTCTTGTTGATTGTACGGTTCATGCTGTTCACTTTACCGATGTTTTGTAAGTGCAATTCTTTTTAATAAATCGATTGTGGAAACTGTATCACGCTATGGATTGTCCTCTTGTTTTCCAATCCTGAGATATCATCTGTCGCTTACGGGTACCATTTGCTGAGGTTGTGGGGAGCCCCAAATTCCCTGTGCCGTTTATGACTGCTGTAATAGCAGTCATCGGGATCTGGTAAGCATATCTGATATTCCATCTTGGGTGTGAGGAACCATAGAAGATTTCCCCATCTGCATCTTCATCTTCTTTTTGGCACTTTCTGGCACTTTTCCTTTTTTATCACGGATTTTTCCTTTTTTTGGACTTTAATAATTCACTTATTCACGTATATGTATTTTTATTTTACAATTAATCAACACTAATTTTTGGGTATCAGCGTATGATTTTGCCTATACTTATCTCATATTGGTTTTTATTTGTGATTAGTGTTTAATTTTGCATATACCTCTATGGTTATTTATATTAATTCATTTTAGTAGTTCGTTCTATTATGTTTTAGCGCCGCATCTTTTTTGCATTATTTTATAGGATGAGATTTGGAGACTAGATTTGGTGCAGGCTGCTTTATTTTCACTACACGTTTTACTCTCAATCCTGAGCGCAGCTTTTTTTCTGTTTTTTCTATCCTTACTTATGTTTTACACTATACATAAAAATGATATGTATTTCGATACTATGTACATCAAACTGTAACATGCACTGTTGGAAAATAAAGGAATTAAAAAAACAAAAAACGGAAGCCCTCCCCCTTAATATACCCAGCCAGACAATAACGGGCCCTCTCGCAAACATTTAACTACTCTTGGAAGACCTCTTCCTTAAAATACCTTGGGGTCCACCTTGCTCCCACATAGGATACTCTTTATAAAGCCAACTTTCCCCAACTATAAACCTCCATCAGAGCCTCCTTGGCCAAGTGGAAATCCCTAAAGTTGTCTCTTTTTGGCCGCCTTGCGACCTTAACCACTTCAGCCCCGGAAGGATTTACCCCCTTCCTGACCAGAGCACTTTTTACAATTTGGCACTGCGTCACTTTAACTGCTAATTATGCAATGCTGTACCAAAATGAAATTTGTGTCCTTTTCTTCCCACAAATAGAGCTTTCTTTTGATGGTATTTGATCACCTCTGCCGTTTTTATTTTTTGCGCTATAAACATAAAAAAAGACAGAAAATTAAAAAAAAAAGATATTTTCTACTTTTGTTATAAAAAATATCCAATAAACTCAATTTTAGTCATACATTTAGGCCAAAATGTATTCAGCCACTTTGGTAAAAAAAATGTCAATAAGCGTATATTTATTGGTTTGCGCAAAAGTTACATCGCCTACAAACTAGGGTACATTTTTGGGAATTTACACAGCCTTTAATTTATGACTGCCTATGTCATTTCTTGAGGTACTAAAATGGCAGGGCAGTACAAAACCCCCCCAAATGACCCCATTTTGGAAAGTAGACACCCCAAGGAAATTGCTGAGAGGCATGTTGAGCCCATTGAATATTAATTTTTTTGTCCCAAGTGATTGAATAATGACAAAAAAAAAATTTACAAAAAGTTGTCACTAAATGATATATTGCTCACACAGGCCATGCGCATATGTGGAATTGCACCCCAAAATACATTTAGCTGCTTCTCCTGAGTATGGGGATACCACATGTGTGGGTCTTTTTGGGAGCCTAGCCGCGTACGGGGCCCCGAAAACCAAGCACCGCCTTCAGGATTCCTAAGGGCGTAAATTTTTGATTTCACTCCTCACTACCTATCACAGTTTTGAAGGCCATAAAATGCCAAGGTGGCACAAACCCCCCCAAATTACCCCATTTTGGAAAGTAGACACCCCAAGCTATTTGCTGAGAGGCATGTTGAGTCCATGGAATATTTTATATTTTGCCACAAGTTGCAGGAAAATGACAAACTTTTTTTTTTTGCACAAAGTTGTCACTAAATTATATATTGCTCACACAGGCCATGGGTATATGTGGAATTGCACCCCAAAATACATTCTGCTGATTCTCCTGAGTACGGGGAAACCACATGTGTGGGACTTTTTGGGAGCCTACCCGCGTACGGGGCCCCGAAAACCAAGCACCGCCTTCAGGATTTCTAAGGGCGTAAAGTTTTAATTTCACTCCTGACTACCTATCACAGTTTTGAAGGCCATAAAATGCCCAGATGGCACAAAATCCCCCCAAATGACCCCATTTTGGAAAGTAGACACCCCAAGCTATTTGCTGAGAGGCATGTTGAGTCCATGAAATGTTTTATATTTTGACACAAGTTGCGGGAATGTGACATTTTTTTTTTTGCACAAAGTTGTCATTAAATGATATATTGCTCAAACATGCCATGGGCATATATGGAAATACACCCCAAAATACATTCTGCTGCTTCTCCTGAGTACGGGGATACCACATATGTGGAACTTTTTGGGAGCCTAGCCGCGTATGGGGCCCGAAACCAAGCACCACCTTCAGGATTTCTAAGGGCGTAAATTTTTGTTTTCACTCCTCACTACCTATCACAGTTTTGAAGGCCATAAAATGCAAAGATGGCACAAACCCTCCCAAATTACCCCATTTTGGACAGTAGACACCCCAAGCTATTTGCTGAGAGGCATGTTGAGTCCATGGAATATTTTATATTTTGCCACAAGTTGCAGGAAAATGACAAACTTTTTTTTTTTGCACAAAGTTGTCACTAAATTATATATTGCTCACACAGGCCATGGGTATATGTGGAATTGCACCCCAAAATACATTCTGCTGATTCTCCTGAGTACGGGGATACCACATGTGTGGGACTTTTTGAGAGCCTACCTGCGTACGGGGCCCCGAAAACCAAGCACCGCCTTCAGGATTTCTAAGGGCGTAAAGTTTTGATTTCACTCCTGACTACCTATCACAGTTTTGAAGGCCATAAAATGCCCAGATGGCACAAAATCCCCCCAAATGACCCCATTTCGGAAAGTAGACGCCCCAAGCTATTTGCTGACAGGCATGGAATATTTTATATTTTGCCACAAGTTGCGGGAAAATGACAAACTTTTTTTTTTGCACAAAGTTGTCACTAAATGATATATTGCTCACACAGGCCATGGTCATGTGTGGAATTGCACCCCAAAATACATTCTGCTAATTCTCCTGAGTATGGAGATACCACATGTGTGGGACTTTTTGGGAGCCTACCCGTGTATGGGACCCCAAAAACCAAGCACCGCCTTCAGGATTTCTAAGGGCGTAAAGTTTTGATTTCACTCCTCACTACCTATCACAGATTTGAAGGCCCTAAAATGCCCAGATGGCACAACCCCCCCACCCAAATGACCCCATTTTGGAAAGTAGACACCCCAAGCTATTTGCTGAGAGGCATGTTGAGTCCATGGAATGTTTTATATTTTGACACAAGTTGCGGGAAAGTGACAATTTTTTTTTTTGCACAAAGTTGTCAAACATGCCATGGGCATATGTGGAATTACATCCCAAAATACATTCTGCTGCTTCTCCTGAGTATGGAGATACCACATGTGTGGGACTTTTTGGGAGCCTAGCCGCGCACAGGACCCCGGAAACCAAGCACCGCCTTCATGGGCCAAAATTTGTAGAGCCTATCATATTCAGGGTCTTCACGAGGACAACAGAGTTCATTGTTGTTGAAGTGCATGAACCGCAAAATCTGCTCGGATCGTGCCCTGGCCATGGAGGCAGAGAACACGGGCATATGGTAAATTGGGTCAGTGGACCAATATGATCGCAACTCACTCTTTTTATATAAGCCCATGTTGAGGGAAAGGCCCAGAAAGATCTTAAATTCGGAAACCGTAATTGGTTTCCAATCTCTGGCAAGGGAGGACTGGGGAATAGTGGCGATGTGTTGACCAGCGTACAAATTGCTTTGGTCCACAATAGATCTATAGAGATCTTCGGTGAAAAACAGCGAATAAAAATCCAGTGACGTAAAATCAACTGTTTCCACCTGAATGCTGGGTTGGCCAGTGAATGGGGGAAGTACGGGTGCTGCAGAAGTGGTGGGTTCCCAATTCGGATTGGTGAATGCAGCAGGAAGGGCACTATGGGCACAACGGGCCTGTGTTCGTCTTCTTGGTGGCAGTGGGACACTACTTGTGCTTGCCACCTTGCCAGCTTGAACTGCACTTATGGGACTCGCCACATCACCAAGTGTTACTGCAGTGCTGGATGTATGACCAGGGTGTACTAGGCCGCTGGTGCTCGCCAGTTCACCAGAAGGAATAGTACTTCTCTGCTCCATACGAGGGACCTGCGGTTCTTGCACATCAAGGACAGAAGAAGAAGTTTGGGGTCTGGTACGCCTGACCTTGGCAGGGACCACAACTCCGAGCTATCTGTCATGGAGCCGCTGTCCTCTACAGGATCGTATTCTGAGCCTGATTCTGACAGATGAGTGACTTCCTCTTCACTATCTGTCATGCTCAGAAACGTGTAGGCCTCTTCACTAATGTACCTTCGATTTGCCATTTTGGGCTCTAAATTTAGTGGTGCACTAGTGAGACTCACAGGTAAAAAAGCTCCTGACTGTTAGCACTGTATCAAAACGCTACCAAAAAACTGTTAGCGATCGCAGGGATCAGGCCTGACTCTGAAAACGCTGCAGTTATGGGTGTTTAGTGTTTTGTAAGTGACAGTGATTGATCGATACTGCACTTGGGTGGGCTGTGCTGGGCGGAGGGACAAAACGCAGGTGCTAGCAGGTATCTGGGCTGATCCCGCTAACACTGCATAACTTGTATCACCTGCCGGGTGATCAGGGGGTTAAACCTTTATTAGGTAATAAATGGCAGGTGCCCTGACACTATAAGAAACAAACTAACTAACCAGCGTCACCCGTAACAGTTATACGGTGATCACTGGTGAAAGGGTAAACAATGGGGCAATCAGGGGGTTAAAACCTTTATTAGGTAGTATATGGTTGTCCCAGTCGCTATAAAACACTGACGGCGAACCTATATACTTTCCTCCCTAACTAGGGTCACCTGTGTCACTAATACAGCGATCAGATAAACGATCACTTAGTGACACTGGCGACGGGGGGTGATCAAGGGGTTAACCTTTATTAGGGGGGTTAGGGGGGTATCCTAGACCTAAAGGGGGCTAACCCTAACTGCCCTACCACTTATAACTGTCACAAACTGACACCAATGCAAAAAAAAACCTGCTATTGGTGTCACTGTGACAGGGGGTACAGGGGGGTGATCGGGGGGTGATGGGGGGTGAAAAGTGTGCCTAGAGTGTTCTACTGTTAGTGTAGTGTTGTGCAGACTTACTTGATGTCTTCTCTCCTCGGCGCCGGAACGAAAAGACCAGCTCGAGGAGAGATGACATCACTTCCTCTGCTGATGTTTACAATACAGAGGCAGAGGAAGGATTTAATTGGCCGGGAGCGATCGCGAGGGGGTGGTCAAGAATGGATGGCCTCCCCCTCACTTCCGATCGCCGGGGGAGAAATACCGACCGCCTCGGGCACCGGGGGGGTCCGATCGGACCCCCCACCTGCGGGAGGCAAGTAACGTACCTGTATGTTACTTTGCCTGCCCGTGCCATTCTGCCGACTTATATCGTCGTGAGGGTGTCGGCAACTGGTTAAAGATGACAATGCTACCTCAACTTTTATATCTCTTTGAGACGCTACCCATCCCCATCCCATCCTCGCACCATAAGGGGCTCCAGGGCGACCTGATAAATTTTTTCTGGAATTGTAAGAGGCACCGGATCGCTAGATGGGTTCTATACACTACCCGCAACCAAGGCAGCCTGGCATTTCCTAACATAGCCAAATACTATTTGGCTGCCCAGTTACGCCCTGTAGCCTCTTGGTGCACTCTCCATGCCTTTAATCGATGGACGCAAACTTAGAAATTACCACCACCTCTTCTCCAGTCACTTCCTTCCTATTCACACCCAACATCCCAGACAGCTTGACCTCACAGATGTCACACTTCTGGATGGATAGAGCCTTATTCCGATACAGCCAGTTTATAGACCCTAGAACCAGATCGCTAAGATATTTTCAAGATCTGCAAAACACCTTTCATATCCCTAGACAGGCTTTCTTTAGCTATTTGCAAATACGACATTATGCACAATCTCTAGTAATGAATCTTCAAATCTCCCCTTTAACTGAATTTGAAAAATTATGCTTGGAGGGCTCGTCCCCTAATGCCGCGTACACACGAGCGGACTTTATGGCAGACTTTGCCCCGGCGGACTCTTCGACGGACTTTACGACGGACTTTCTGAATGAACGGACTTTCCTACACACACTCCACCAAAGTCCGTCGAATTCGTACGTGATGACGTACGACCGGACTAAAACAAGGAAGTTCATAGCCAGTAGCCAATAGCTGCCCTAACGTGGCTTTTTGTCCATCGAACTAGCATACAGACGAGCGGACTTTTCGACCAGACTCGATTTCGACGGATTGATTTAAAACATGTTTCAAATCTAAGTCCGTCCAACTTTTGAGAAAACAAAGTCCGCTGGAGCCCACACACGATCGAATTGTCTGACGAAATCCAGTCCGCTGGGCAAAGTCTGCCGTAAAGTCCGCTCGTGTGTACGCGGCATTAGGGTATGATCTCGCGCACCTATCAGCTTTTGACCATGGATCTATCGCCAGCCGGACCGCGACATGCCTATATGGGTAAATGGAAGCGGACCTTGGGTGTAGACATACCTCTGAACACATGGCAGCTCATTTGGTCCCAGGCCTCTAAGAGCTCCATTTGTACGCTCTATAAAGAGAATCAATACAAGATTCTATTTCACTGGTATCAGACCCCGGACCTGCTCCGCTCCATTTACCCCTCGGCCGATCCCCGATGCTGTAAGGATAGGGGGACGCTATTTCATATTTATTGGACTTGCCCTCTAATCATCCCCTATTGGTAAATGGTGCACTCCTTGCTCCAGTCCATCTTTGATACCGATATGCCCTTTGATCCGAAGGCCTTCCTTTTAGGTCTCCCACCGATCTCTCTCTCTCTAAAGTGTCAAAAAAACTCATGTCACATATCTTAACTGCAGCGCGATGTTTGGTGGCCCTGAAGTGGAAACAGAGGGAACCCCCCTCGATATCCGAGCTGCACTCCAGGATCAGAGATGTCAAAAGAATGCAGTACCTGACAGCCTGTCTAAATGACACTCTTGAAAAGCATAATCAAATATGGGAACCATGGTTCCTCTTGGAGAATCCCATATCCTAACGATTTGTTCCCCCCAACCACTTCTAACAGGTCTTTGTCAAGGGAATCCGGGCTCTGGGGGCGGATGGTTGTCCTTTCTTCTTCTCTACTCTCTATTACTCTCCTACTCTTCTCAATCTTTCTATTTTATCCTTCCCCTCTCCCATTTCATTTTGTTTCTTTATACGGGGGTTAAAAATGCTGTACTATCTGAGTAACACTATAATTTTTCATACATCCAACGGTTGTAAGTCAAGCTAGTTATGCACTGATCTACATCATTATTCATCTGTCTGCTGATTGTTTACCAGAAGTATCTGTTCTACTACAAACTGTATTTCCCTGCATTCTATGTTGTCAATTCCTTTCTCTTAAAAAATCAATAAAAATTGTCAGTTCTAAAAAAAAAAATTCCATTACCAGGCCCTTCAGGTCTCATATGGATATTAAGGGGAACTCCGCGCCAAAATTTAAAAAATAATTGCATTGGGTTCCCCCCAAAAATCCATACCAGACCCTTCAGGTCACCCATACACGTCACTGGGTAACCCCGGCGTTTTCTCTTGTCAGAGGGGGACGGGGTCACGTGATGGGTGGCTCCGCCCTCAGCTACATAAGAGCTGTCAAGCTAGTGCTGCATCATTGGCTGGGTGCCTCCGGTGGAGGCAGGATCCTGTGCGTGTTCCTCGCTGGAGCCGCTGGAGATCATCCATCGCTGGAGATCGAGAATTGGATTACATTGCTGGAGTAGAAGCATGGATTTATTGGATTACATCACTGGAATCTCTTTTTTATTTTTTATTTTTATTTTTTAATAAAGGACTTGTCCCAAGCCGTCTCCTGTGGTTATTATTTAACATTTTGACACTTTCTTTTTGTGAAATGGTAGGGGTACAATGTACCCCTTACCAATTCACATAGGGGGTGCCAGGATCTGGGTGTCCCCTTTGTTAAAAGGGGCTACCAGATTCCGATAAGCCCCCCGCCCGCAGACCCCCACAACCACTGGGCAAGGGTTGTGGGGATGAGGCCCTTGTCCCCATCAACGTGGGGACATCCTCCCCATGTTGAGGGCATGTGGCCTGGTACGGTTCAGGAGGGGGGGGCACTCTCTCGCCCCCCCCCCTTTTCCTGCGGCCTGCCAGGTTGCGTGCTCGGATAAGGGTCTGGTGTGGATTTTTGGGGGAACCTCATGCCATTTTTTTAAAATTTTGGCGCGTAGTTCCCCTTAATATCCATACCAGACCTGAAGGGCCTGGTAATGGAATTTTGGGGGACCCCCATGCATTTTTTTAAATTTTTCAATGACTTTCAATGACTTTTATGTGTTTTGTTGGGACCGACAAAATAGCCGGCACTAGTGCTAGTACTTTTAAATTACTTTTTTTTCCCTTTAGAAATGTCATTTTGCTCTCGGACTGTTATAAACACGGAAAACATGCACTACTTTACAGGCATACTATAGACACCCTCCAGGTACGAAATTTAAAGGAATATCTCACTTTTATTGTTTCACGTTAAGCATTATTAAAATCACTGCTCCCGAAAAAACTTCAGTTTTTAAAACTTTTTTTTGCATTGATACATGTCCCCTGGGGCAGGACCCAGGTCCCCAAACACTTTTTATGACAATAAATTGCATATTATTAATCAATACAGAGCAGCACTACCCCCCAAAAGATATGAGGATGATACAGTGAGGATCAAACAAAAATTATAAAAAATAAATTGAATGATGATAAAAAATGAAACGTTCAGTAAGTCAATTGTGATCAAGATCAGAACTAAAAGTCCATCTTCTTAATTCCACAGTAAAAAAAGCAAGGTGACAGGCGTCAAACTGATGACAAAAAAACAATATAACTGTGTATAAAGGAATAACAAAAATAGTGGTCCACGGTAAGTGAAATCAACCTCCACCACACCTCCAGTGATAAGAAGAATGCTCGCTTACCAGATGGCAAGCAAATAATGCTTGAGGCCTAAACCCGGCCATGGCCTTTCTCCAAAGTCAGGACACAGACCGGCCAGGTCCTTTTCCATCCTAGATTCCCCCAGAGGTTCTCCCCCCAGTGTATAGATTGCATTCATATTTTTGCCATCCAAATGCATTATTTTACATTTTTATATATTGAACCTCATTTTCCATGTAGTTGCCCACCCCATTAATTTGTTCAGATCTTTTTGCAAGGTTTACACATACTGCGGAGAAGTTATTGCCCTGCTTAGCTTAATATCATCTGCAAATACAGAGATTAAACTGTTTACCCCATCCTCCAGGTCGTTTATGAACAAATTAAATAGAATTGGTCCCAGCACAGAACCCTGGGGGACCCCACTAACCACCCCTGACCATTCCCAATACTCCCCATTTATCACCACCTTCTGAAGGCACCCTTGTAGCCAGTTTTCAATCCATGTACTCACCCTATGGTCACTGCCAATGGACCTTATTTTGTACAGTAAACGTTTATGGGGAACTGTGTCAAATGCTTTTGAAAAATCCAGATACACCACGTCTACGGGCCTTCCTTTATCTAGCTGGCAACTCACCTCCTCATAGAAGGTTAGTAGGGGGGGGCGTGACCGGATGCTGGAGTGAGTGGAGGCGAGCGTGAGCTTTCCCCAGCCCGATACCTCCGTGCCTGTCTGTTCCGCCCGGTGTTCGGAACCTGTCTGCGTGAGCTCTCTCCCCCTGTGGCGTCTTGACCGGCTGCTTGGCTCTACCGTCCGCCTGCCTGAGTCGGAGTGTGACGCTGGAGTAGCAGCGCAGCCGCCCGGGAGAGGACGCGACCCGAGCCCTCGGGGCGGGGAGGAGAGGGTCGGGCTCTCTGCTCGAGCGGTCACCCGGGCAACGATCTCATCACCAGCGGGAGGAGGCGGCCGAGACGGCGTGTGTGAAGAACAAAAGGAGCCACAGCCATCGCCAGGAGCGTCAATGTGCTGGTAGCACTAAGGTACCAACTACCAATTACTGAGCCTATCAAAAAGTGGATCATCTCTCCCTACTTCCCGAGGGTCGGGTTACCGCCGCGGACGGGGGGGGTGAAGACACAGGCAGCCTGTTACACGGACACTCAGTGTTCTTATATTTATTTGGAGATAATATACCTCCTGTCAGCTGGCGGAGGGCTGTGTTAGTGGAGTGGACTCTAATCCAGTGTTGTAGCTTGGAGTGCTGACAGTGCAGTGATATCTGCTGACTTTTGGTTGGTTGGCTGTCTTAGCGGCTGCTTGGAGGATACTGCTGGGTCTGAGACGATACTGAGGGAGGAGAGAGGAGGAGGGGGGGGGGGGAGGAGAGGTGGGGGAAAGTAGAGGAGGAAAGGAGAGTATAGAAAAAAGCTGTAGAGTATAAAATCCACGCGTGGTCAAACCTTCTAATATATCCCTCTGACTCATATAATAAGTCATGACTAGGAAAAAGGGAGAAGAGCTGCAGCAACAGGAGAAAACTAGCTCCCAAACGACCCGCACTTCAAAAGAGAAGGGGAATCAGGCAGCAGCGGCAGCAGCGGCTAAACTTGAAAAATTTGCGCACTCCTCTACCTCATCTCCATGTAAAAATACTCAGCACCAGCAGGATAGACCACAAGCAGGAAGCTCAGGGGACAGGAAGAGCCTAGGAAAAGGATCGGCGGCAACGCACACAACAAAAACAGCGAGCAGTAAAAGCTCTGAGGGTGAGTCCGCAGGATTAGCGACTAATAATGCTACTGCGCACAACGCACCAGTAGAAGCGGAACCCACATTGAAAGAGGTTCTATGCGCTGTCAACTCCTGTAAGGCCTCCCTAAGCGATCTGTGCGTCCAACTAACAGGGCTAAAGGAAGAGTTAATTATAGTAAGCCAAGAACTGCAAAGGACTATTGCCAGAACAACAACACTGGAGGAGAGAGTGAGTCAGGCCGAGGACGATCTAACTCCATTAAAACGAGAGCTTAAGGTGTTAAAAACGCAGATGGGTCTACACAATGCTAAAATGGAGGAAATGGAAAACAGGTCCCACAGAAACAACGTAAGGGTGGTAGGACTACCGGAGCGGTGTGAGGGTCCCCACCCCGAGGAGTTTATGGAGAAATGGCTCAGGGGAATATTTTCGGAAACTTTCTCCCACCTTTTTGCCATTGAAAGAGCCCACAGAGTGCCAACTAGGGCCCCACCATCAGGGGGATATCCCAGACCAATAATTATGAAGCTCATTAGCTACAGGGATAAGGTAACCCTGATGCGTAGGGCCAGAGAGCTGGGAGATATTTTGTATAACGGAGCTAAGATTTTATTTTTCCCCGACTACTCCCCAGACCTCCAAAAACGAAGGGCTGAATTCAGGGACATTAAGCGCAACCTGCGGAAGTACAAATTAGAGTATGCCCTGCTGTATCCCGCACGATTACGTATCACTGCCCTAGGGACTACCCACTTTTTCGATACAACAACAGGGGCAACAAAATGGCTGGAAGATAATGAAAAGGACCTGCAGAGCTAGGGGTTGAAAAAGGCTAGTCAAACTTGGAAAGGAAAGGAGGAAAATGTACTTTTTTTTTTTTTTTTTTTCCTTTCTTTTTTTTTTTCTCTTTTTTTCTTTCATTCATTTGTTGTTTTCCTTAGAGCAGACGACACGGGGGGGGGGGGGGGGTGTGATAGATGGAAGCACGAACAAACGATGTGATCTCACGGGTTATGAATGTTTCAAGTGTTGTTTTGAGGGTTTGGAAGAGGGTAGTGGGAAGGGGGGAGGGGGGAAAGAGTGTGATAGTAAGTCACAATGCATTTTACTTTCACATGAGAGGGGAGTTGTCTCCAGAATGGTTGGGAGGGGGGGAAAAAAAGGTCACAAGTGCAGCCCCCAGGGCTAGCCTAATTAGGCAGGAGGGGGGAGTCACGAACAAGGGTGGTGGGGTGGGGGATGAATATAGTGGAAGGGGGGGGGGTTTGTAGTGAGACATAGGGCTGGGCAATGGGGTGCATGTACATCACACATAGTTAGGAGGGGGGGTTTACAAAGGCAACGCATATTGGCACACGTGATTTGAATTTGCAACTAAGGGATGCAGAGGGGGGAGGGAGAGATCCCTGGATTCGGGGGCTCCTTGTCCCTCCCCACTCTCTTTTCTTTCTTCTTTTTTTGGTCAGCACAATCACAGAGTTGGCAAGTTTTGCATTCACTAACTCACAAAGGAATTGTCTTTTTTTTCTTCTGGCATTTTCTCTTCCCTTCTCCTTTTCTCTTTTATTCTTCATTTTAGTTAGATGTCTTTAAAAAGGCTAAAAATAGGTTCCTGGAATATTAGGGGCATGAGCGATCCGGCCAAAAGGGCAGCGGTGTTCTTGGCGATGGAAGCTTATGGCATTGAACTGGCTTGTCTGCAGGAAACTCACCTCACCAACAATACCAAATTACATGTTCGGAACCATCAATTTCAAGAACAGTATCATTCAGTTTACACCTCATACTCAAGAGGGGTGAGCATATTGGTGGGCAGAGGTATTTCATTTTCCTGCAGGGAATCCAGAATAGACGCGCTGGGTCGCTATGTATTCTTGAGCTGCGTTGTGGAAAATAGACCTCTGGTGCTAGCAAATATCTATGTCCCGCCTCCGTTTAAAACAGAGACCATTTTGGATCTGTTGGAGTTTGTGGATAATAAGGCTGATGTACCGATAATATTGGTGGGGGACTTTAATACAGTCTTGGATAACAAAATGGACCGATTTCCACCAGTGAATCGTGCAGAGAGATTATCAGAGGGGCGTTTAGGCCAACTCCTGAGAGAGGTTGGGTGGTGTGACCTATGGAGATCTCACAATCCAAATACCCGGCAGTACTCCTGTTATTCAGGGACACACTCCACTCTCTCGCGCTTAGACATGGCATTAGGTAACAGCGAAGCCCTGCAATTAGTAGGGAACATAGAGTAAAAGCCGAGGGGAATCTCAGATCACTCTTCCTTGACCTTGACCTTGAACCTAAACACTAGAATTGGCCGGAAAAGGTGGACAATAAAGCCACTCTGGTTGGACCTAATTAGGTTGGACCTAATAAGCAGCCCAGTTTTAAAAGAATTTGTAACATTTAACTCAGGTACAGCACCTGCGGGGGTAGTGTGGGATGCCCTAAAAGCGTTCCTTAGGGGATTATTACACCAACAGGTCGCCATAATAAAGAAAGCGTCAAGGGAATGGGAGGCGAGGGCTAGCAGGGAAGCTATGGAGTCAGAAGCGCAATACCTGGCGGATCCAACCCCTGAAAAGCAGGAGATCTGGCTCAACCGACAACAAGAGTACAGAGAAGTAATTAATAGAAGAGCAGAGAATAAAAGACTTTTCCAGAAACAAAATTATTTAGGTGAAGGGGAGAAAGTAGGCCGGATGCTTGCACTTATAACGAAGTCCAACCTATCTCCATCGGCCATTTTCTCAATCAGGACACCGGCTGGAGAGATCACTTCCGATCCCGCCGCGGTCCTAGAGACCTTCTCTGCGTTCTATAGGGATCTGTATAGGTCACGCCGAGGGTCGGACCGGCGCATTATGGACAGGTTTATAGAGGGGGTGGATCTGCCCGTTCTTTCGAAAAGGGATAGGAGTGCGATGGAGTCTCCCCTGACCTTGGAGGAGTTGCAAGGGGCTGTCATGGAGTTGTCAGGCCAGAAATCTCCCGGCCCGGATGGTTTGCCACTGGAGATTTATAGAAAGTACGGGGAGGTGCTGCTCCCGGAGCTCTTAAAGGCACTGGAGCAGTCGTTCAAGGATGGGAGGCTGCCCCTATCAATGTCAGAGGCTGATATAATAGTGATTCCAAAAGAGGGGAAAGATCAACTGGAAGTCATCTCATACAGACCGATATCATTGCTGTGTTCAGATGCCAAGATTGTTGCAAGGGCGCTAGCATCCAGATTGAACAAATGTATTGCAAATCTGGTACATCCAGATCAATCAGGGTTTATCCCCGGTCAGTCCACCAGTACTAATATTAGAAGGGCCTATTTGAACCTCCAGGTACCGACCGAGAACGCAGGGTCTAGAGCCATATTGTCCTTGGACACTGCCAAGGCCTTTGATAGCCTGGAGTGGGAATATCTCTGGTGGGTGCTTGAGAGGTTTGGATTTGGCCCTGTATTTATTGGCTGGTTGAAGATCCTTTACAAAAATCCTAAGGCAAGACTTAAACTAAACAATGATTACTCGGAATGTTTCTCCCTCGAAAGAGGGACGAGACAGGGGTGCCCCTTGTCTCCCTTGCTGTATGTTTTGGCTATGGAGCCACTGGCGGGAGCGGTGAGATCATCACCCGAACTGCAGGGATTCCTTAGAAAAGGGGAGGAAGAGCGAATAGCGCTTTTCGCGGACGATGTCCTATTTTTCCTTGGGGACACGACTTCCTCACTGGAGAAAGTCATGCATCTAGTGGAGGATTTCAGAAAGTTCTCAGGATTAACTATTAACTGGGAGAAATCATCGCTCCTGCCGGTTGATCCATTGGCCAACTCGACTCCGACGAGCCTGCCCCAACTGAAAGTCATGGAGAAAATGAAGTATCTCGGCGTTGTGTTATCCAAGGACCCCAGCGTGTTCATTGAGGACAACTTGGCCCCCCCTATCAAAATTTTTTTTAAAATGCGATATTTGGAGCAGACTCCCCTTGTCTGTGGCGGGTCAGGCCAACCTGATTAAAATGGTTTGGTTGCCCCAGTTGTTGTACTTGCTCCACAACTCCCCAGTTTGGATTGGGGAGAAGTGGTTCCAAAAAATTCAATCCCTTTTTAGGGAATTAATATGGAAAAAAGGGCAGGCCAGGATAGGTCTACAAAAACTGCAGTGCCCCACTATGGAGGGGGGACTGGGGGTGCATTGCCACAAAGGGAACATTGACAGCATATTACAATCATAGTAATTAGGGAATGATGAAAGAAATACAATACATTAGCATACATTAAATACATATAATGTGATGTTAAAGGAGGAAACTTACCCGAATATAGTCCTTCTGCAGGACCTGTATGATGGCAGAACAGGTCTCTGGAATAATGATCCCGAGATGGGGGGAGATGCCTGTCGAGAACTTGAGGTTCTTCAGACTTCTCCCCCCGTCGCCAAGTACCGCAACGTGGTAATTTGGGGAATATTTGTACTGTCTTGGCATGTTATATATATATAGTCAGTCTCAGTCTCATGTGTATATATATATATATATATATATATATATATATATATATATATATATATATATATATATATATCCACTGTATCCAGTTTAGCTAGATCTGCAGTCCATTCCTGGTGTACTGTTTCTAATATACTTCAGGCAGGGGCAGGTGATTCAGTTAGCTGCAGTGTATTTAATATATGTATAGAGTCAGTCTCGTATATATATATATCCACTGTATCCAGTTTAGCTAGATCTGACTGCAGTCCATTCCTGGTGTACTGTTTCTAATATACTTCAGGCAGGCAGGTGATTCAGTTAGCTGCAGTGTATTTAATATATGTATAGAGTCAGTCTCGTATATATGTATATCCACTGTATCCAGTTTAGCTAGATCTCACTGCAGGCCGTTCCTGGTGTACTGTTTTTAACATACTTCAGGCAGGCAGGTGATTCAGTTAGCTGCAGTGTATTTAATATATATATATATATATATATATACAGTCAGTCTCATATATATATATATATATATATATATATATATATATATATATATATATATTTATCCACAGACAGTACAAATATTCCCCAAATTACCCCTTTTTGGAAAGTAGACAGTCCAATGTATTTTGTAAGAGGTGTGGCAAGTTTTTTGAAGCTGTAATTTTTCCCCACAATTCTTTTGAAATTGAATAAATTTTTTTTCCCACAAAAATGTCATATTAACAAGTAATTTCTCACACACGACATAGACATTTTTGAAAGTATACCCCAAAACACATTCTGCTACTCATCCTGAGTATGGCGATACCACATGTGTGAGACTTTCACAGCCTGGCCACTTAGAGAAGCGCAACATCCAAGGAGTACTTCAGGCATTTATCCACTTTAAGACCAGACCTTATTCCGACACTTTTTGTTTAAGTAAAAATCTGTATTTTTTGCTAGAAAATGACTTAGAACCCCCAAACATGGTGTTGGGGTTTTCTTGCTTTGACCCAAGCCCAGTCCATGAACAGGGCGAAAAGGAGTTCATGGACCAAGAATTGGTTGCTCCAGCGTGACAAATTCTCTCATATGCCTTTGTTGCTGCGGGAGATCCAGGAGAATAACCCTGATGATTTCAGGAATTTTCTCCGGATGACAGACCCCGTTTTTCACCATTTGTTGGCTTTGCTGTCCCCTTATATTATGAAGCAGGACACCTGCATGCGGCAAGCCATCACTCCCGAGCAGAGGCTAGTCACCACGTTGCGGTACTTGGCGACGGGGGGAGAAGTCTGAAGAACCTCAAGTTCTCGACAGGCATCTCCCCCCATCTCGGGATCATTATTCCAGAGACCTATTCTGCCATCATACAGGTCCTGCAGAAGGACTATATTCGGGTAAGTTTCCTCCTTTAACATCACATTATATGTATTTAATGTATGCTAATGTATTGTATTTCTTTCATCATTCCCTAATTACTATGATTGTAATATGCTGTCAATGTCCCCTTTGTGGCAATGCACCCCCAGTCCCCCCTCCATAGTGGGGCACTGCAGTTTTTGTAGACCTATCCTGGCCTGCCCTTTTTTCCATATTAATTCCCTAAAAAGGGATTGAATTTTTTGGAACCACTTCTCCCCAATCCAAACTGGGGAGTTGTGGAGCAAGTACAACAACTGGGGCAACCAAACCATTTTAATCAGGTTGGCCTGACCCGCCACAGACAAGGGGAGTCTGCTCCAAATATCGCATTTAAAAAAAAATTTTGATAGGAGGGGGGCCAAGTTGTCCTCAATGAACACGCTGGGGTCCTTGGATAACACAACGCCGAGATACTTCATTTTCTCCATGACTTTCAGTTGGGGCAGGCTCGTCGGAGTCGAGTTGGCCAATGGATCAACCGGCAGGAGCGATGATTTCTCCCAGTTAATAGTTAATCCTGAGAACTTTCTGAAATCCTCCACTAGATGCATGACTTTCTCCAGTGAGGAAGTCGTGTCCCCAAGGAAAAATAGGACATCGTCCGCGAAAAGCGCTATTCGCTCTTCCTCCCCTTTTCTAAGTGGCAAACCATCCGGGCGGGGAGATTTCTGGCCTGACAACTCCATGACAGCCCCTTGCAACTCCTCCAAGGTCAGGGGAGACTCCATCGCACTCCTATCCCTTTTCGAAAGAACGGGCAGATCCACCCCCTCTATAAACCTGTCCATAATGCGCCGGTCCGACCCTCGGCGCGACCTATACAGATCCCTATAGAACGCAGAGAAGGTCTCTAGGACCGCGGCGGGATCGGAAGTGATCTCTCCAGCCGGTGTCCTGATTGAGAAAATGGCCGATGGAGATAGGTTGGACTTCGTTATAAGTGCAAGCATCCGGCCTACTTTCTCCCCATCCGTTTACCTATTTTCTGGCAGCCCAGCTACAACAACTGGGCGGATGCGCCATTGATGGAGGGGGAAGTAAGAGCGCCCAAATTATTTTACAGGGAAGCCCACATAGTTCACTGGTGGAAGCACTGGAGGCAGAGTCACTACAAGGAGAGATCCGGACACTTAAAATGATTACTAGGGTTTGGCAGACAACCAAGCGAATAATGGGGTATAAAGGAACCTCAGAATATTCACCAATCTGGAATAATAAGAACTTGCAGGAATTACTATCTGTTGACAGCAACAAGTTGTGGGAAAGGTGTGGGATAAGCCGGTTGATACAGCTATATGAGGGGAATACCCTGAAATCTTTTGAGGAACTGAAGCATGAGTACGGGATGCCAAATCGTGTATTCTATAGCTACTTACAGATTAGGCATGCCTTGAGCAAGCAGTTCGACAGGCAACCCCCCATATGGTGTAGGATTCCACTGCTACAAACAATAATTAAATCAGAGACCTCTAAGGGGTTAATCTCAGAGATATACACCCAATTAATAAAGCGAACAAATATGCAGGTAGGCCTCCCTGGGGGTAGGGACAGATGGGCGACCGATGTGGGGGAGATAACGGACACAGAGTGGAAAAGGATCCTGGAATTTGGACCAGAGGTGTCGGTCTCACCTTCACAAAAGGCCTCCCATCTGATGCTACTACACAGATCTTATTATACTCCAAAAAAGCTTTTCAGGTTTGGCCGCAGAATTAATGATGAGTGCCCTAGATGTAGAAGAACAGGCGACTTAATTCACATGGTATGGAGGTGCCCAAAACTAGTCAGGTACTGGTCCGAGATTTTAAAGAAAATAAATACAACGTTTAAAATTAATTTAGAGCTTGATCCCAAGACTTGTGTGCTGGGACACGTTAACAACGGGCTGAGAGACAGGAGCACAGCGGTAGCGGTAGCAAGATGTCTGTTCCAAGCTAGGAAATTAATAGCACAGCTTTGGCAATCAAGAACTCCCCCGACTTCGGAAGATTGGATTGGAACAGTCAACTCCACAGTGTGGAGTGAAAGGACGTTCTATACTAGGGCAGGCAACTATAACAAGTTTGTGAGGTTGTGGAATCCGTGGGTCCAAGCAATGCCATGTCCGCAATCAGTGCTACTTTAGCGCTGAGAGTACTTATTTCCTCAGCAATGGGGCGTGGCCGTACTAGGTGTAACTTAGAGATAAGAGAGAACAACGCACAGAACTGACGCTGTCCATCAGGTGCGCCCGGGTACTACGGGGGTCCAATAAGGGAGGGTCACAGGGGGGTGGGGGGAGGGTTCAATTAAGAGAAAAGTAACAACATATAAATATGTATAACGGTAACGATAGGATATGCGGCCAATAGGCCCTGAGGTATAAGCCGCATGATATGTGACCTGTAGTTTGGGACTATTGTTACCACCTACATATTGAAATGCAAATTGTAATACACTACTGTTAAAAAAAAAAAAAAAAAAAAAAAAAGGGGAAAAACTTTGAAAGGCCACAATGATGTGACTAGATTAGAGACGTATATGAGTATCATTCTGAAAGTTGTCTCTGGATAAAGTTGACTGATCTGGCAAAAAAAAAAAAAAAAATAGAAGGTTAGTAGATTTGGCAAGAACAATTCTTCATGAATCCATGCTGAATATTGCTAATGATACCGTTCTCATTACTAAAATCTTGTATATAGTCCATATATATATATATATATATATATATATATATATATATATATATAAATACGCTGCCTGCCTGAAGTATATTAGAAACAGTACACCAGGAATGGCCTGCAGTGAGATTTAGCTAAACTGGATACAGTGGATAAATATATATATATATGAGACTGACTGTATATATATATATATATATATTAAGTACACTGCAGCTAACTGAATCACCTGCCTGCCTGAAGTATGTTAGAAACAGTACACCAGGAACGGCCTGCAGTGAGATCTAGCTAAACTGGATACAGTGGATATACATATATACGAGACTGACTCTATACATATATTAAATACACTGCAGCTAACTGAATCACCTGCCTGCCTGAAGTATATTAGAAACAGTACACCAGGAATGGACTGCAGTCAGATCTAGCTAAACTGGATACAGTGGATATATATATATACGAGACTGACTCTATACATATATTAAATACACTGCAGCTAACTGAATCACCTGCCTGCCTGAAGTATATTAGAAACAGTACACCAGGAATGGACTGCAGTCAGATCTAGCTAAACTGGATACAGTGGATATATATATATATATATATATATATATATATATATATATATATATATATATATACACATGAGACTGAGACTGACTATATATATATAACATGCCAAGACAGTACAAATATTCCCCAAATTACCCCTTTTTGGAAAGTAGACAGTCCAATGTATTTTGTAAGAGGTGTGGCAAGTTTTTTGAAGCTGTAATTTTTCCCCACAATTCTTTTGAAATTGAATAAATTTTTTTTCCCACAAAAATGTCATATTAACAAGTAATTTCTCACACACGACATAGACATTTTTGAAAGTATACCCCAAAACACATTCTGCTACTCATCCTGAGTATGGCGATACCACATGTGTGAGACTTTCACAGCCTGGCCACTTAGAGAAGCGCAACATCCAAGGAGTACTTCAGGCATTTATCCACTTTAAGACCAGACCTTATTCCGACACTTTTTGTTTAAGTAAAAATCTGTATTTTTTGCTAGAAAATGACTTAGAACCCCCAAACATGGTGTTGGGGTTTTCTTGCTTTGACCCAAGCCCAGTCCATGAACAGGGCGAAAAGGAGTTCATGGACCAAGAATTGGTTGCTCCAGCGTGACAAATTCTCTCATATGCCTTTGTTGCTGCGGGAGATCCAGGAGAATAACCCTGATGATTTCAGGAATTTTCTCCGGATGACAGACCCCGTTTTTCACCATTTGTTGGCTTTGCTGTCCCCTTATATTATGAAGCAGGACACCTGCATGCGGCAAGCCATCACTCCCGAGCAGAGGCTAGTCACCACGTTGCGGTACTTGGCGACGGGGGGAGAAGTCTGAAGAACCTCAAGTTCTCGACAGGCATCTCCCCCCATCTCGGGATCATTATTCCAGAGACCTGTTCTGCCATCATACAGGTCCTGCAGAAGGACTATATTCGGGTAAGTTTCCTCCTTTAACATCACATTATATGTATTTAATGTATGCTAATGTATTGTATTTCTTTCATCATTCCCTAATTACTATGATTGTAATATGCTGTCAATGTCCCCTTTGTGGCAATGCATGCTGTAAGATTTTAATGCTCCTTTTTTTGGCCTACATGCATATTTGCCTTCACTAACCTCCCCAGCATGCTATCCTGGGCCCATACACACCTAGCCTAGTCACCTAACAATGTATTTTGTCAGCTCCATTGTAGTGCTTTACCCTAAACACCCCCTAAAATGTGTACACATGTTATTGTTGTCCTTAAATTCATGCAGAGTGCCAGAGGCACTTTTTTTTGGCTCCCAAACTCATTTAGAACCCTCCCCCCCTAAAATTTTTACAATGGGCCATCAGAGGGGGTGAGGAATCTGATAAGTGGACCTTATTTTAGTCTTTAAATACTCCTTAAAATAAATGTTATACTGATGTTGGCCAAGAATGTTTGTGTCTAATCTGCTTGCAATGTTATGTGCAAAAGTACACATTTTTTTTTAATGTTTTGACTCCACAGTTTCCTTCAAGGCCACATGAATGGCAGAATGTGGCCTCCCAGTTTGCCAAGTGTTGGGACTTTCCTAACTGCGGAGGGGCAATCGATGGGAAGCATGTCCACATCATCCCACCACCCCATTCGAAGTCATACTATTTTTTTTTTTTTTCTTTTTTTTTTTTTTTTTTGTCACATTCAGTCGACCATATAGAGAGGCGTTAAATCAACTTTGCAGTTCATTTATCTTCCGGCCCACTCTCCTTTGTCTCATCATCGTGACTATTGCCATATAAAAAAAAGAAGATCATAACAAAAACAGGCCCCTTGAAATCCCCAATGTAATTCCTCCCCTCTCTTACATCTATCGACTGGAGAGGTCCCCTAGAGAACTCCTTCTATCTAGTAACCTTCTTCTCTATTTAACCCTCTCCCCCTCCCCACTCCTCCCTCCCTCCCCCCCCCCCCCCGTCTATCTCTCCAAGGTCTAATTTTTCTCTGGTCACCTTCTATGAGCCAGGTTTTAAATCTTGTATACTACACCAGTTTTTTTTAAATTTCACCCAACATTCCCACACCCCTGAGCTCGCATTTCTAGTTTCCTCTTCCAGGGCTATCCTAGTTTCCAGGTGGAAAGTTTCTTCTACGGCGTCTATCCATTCCCAAATCTCCGGGCTCTCCTTACTCTGCCAGTTTTTTGGGATAGTTCGCTTTGCAGCATTCAGGAGGTGGGGGATCAGAGTTTGCTTGTACTTTTTAGCATCTCCAGCTCCCCCATGGAACAGTACCTTCCATGGGTCTCCTGGGACTTCTATTCCTGTTATTTCCTTGACCAGGTCAAGTACCCTACTCCAGAAATATTTTATTTTAGGGCAGGTCCACCAAAGGTGCGCCATCGTTCCGATCTCCTTACAACCCCGCCAACATAGAGCCGAGTTATTTTGGAATTTGCTTGTTATCTCTGGAGTAAGGTAACTTCTGCTAATAAGCTTATAGTTCATTTCTGCTGTCCGTACATCTACTGCTGAGTTACAGATCATTTTAAGAATTCTTTTAATTGTGTTTTCCCCTTTCTTTGTGCCAAATTCCCTTTCCCATTTACTTATAAATGGGGGTATCTCCAGACGGTCCGCCCTCATCAAAGCCTTGTAGATTTTTGAGACAATATTTCTCGCATCTTCCATGTCACATAGCCTTTCGAAGTCCGTCAAATTATCTCCTCCCCTTATCGGGGCTGGGAGTTTATTTACGAAGTGTCCCAACTGGAGGTACCTCCACTCATCCAACCTACGTGTCTCCCTCCCATTCCTAATTTCTTGTAGTGACAAAATTTTACCCTCCTTTATAATGTGTCTTAATTGTGTCTTTCCCCATACTGCTTCTTTCCCCCCCATGGTTTCTAGGCCTGGTGTAAAAAAATTGTTATCTATCAGTGCTAATAAAGGTGAGTTATATTCCCCATTTAAATTCTTATATACCCTGTCCCATATTTTAAGTGCGTTGCGTGTTCTTATATGTGTGTTTTCCCCTAATATTCTAGCATGAGGGGGGTTCCATATCAAACTTCCTAGTGCTGCTTTACTAAGGTGTACTTCTATTTTTACCCAGCGTTTTTCGTTCGTTCTCTTAGCCCATTCTACTAGTCTGGCCAGCACTGCTGCCTTGTAATAGTTCTGAACGTCTGGTACAGCCAAACCACCATGTATTTTCTTTTGTTTTAAGGTCCTGAAAGAAACTCTTGGTTTTTTATTTTTCCAAATGAAGCTCATTATTATATTTTTTAATTTTCTTAAATAATATAGGGGTAGTGGTAACGGTAACATCTGGAATAGGAAGGTGATCTTGGGAAGTAACATCATTTTAAAGGCATTAATACGCCCTATCCATGAGATGGCTTTTTTTGCATAGTTTTTACACTCAGCTCTAATTGTATTCAGCAGGGGTATATAGTTTATTGTAAATAATTTTTTTGTTGAGTTGGCTAGCTTTATACCCAGGTACTTCAATTCTTTAGTCCATCTAAAACTGTAGCTTTTTTTTAATATACTAATTTCTTTTTCCTTTAAATTTATGTTTAGTATTTCTGATTTTGCCATATTTATTTGAAAATTAGACAGTTCCCCATACTCTTTTAGGGCTTTAACTAACTTGGGCATTGTAGTTTCAGGTTCCGATACATAGATTAGTACGTCGTCGGCATAAGCTGCGACTTTATGTTCGTCTTCGCCTATCTTGATACCCCTAATACCCGGGTCCGTGCGAATCGCCGCCAAAAGGGGCTCCATAGTAAGCACGAATAACAGCGGGGACAAGGGGCACCCCTGTCTTGTACCATTCCCCATCTCAAATGGCTGGGACATACATCCGTTCACCCCCACCATTGCCGTCGGGTGGTGGTACAAGTTTTTGATCCTCTGATACATTTGGGGACCCAGACCCATGAACTCCAGGGTCTGGAACATGAACCCCCAGTCTACCCTGTCGAAGGCCTTTTCGGCGTCAACCGACAGCAGTAGCCCTGGGGGTTCACCCTCTCTTATTTTTTGTAACAGGAGTAATGTCCTGACCCCATTGTCCTTCCCTTCCCTCCCGGCAAGGAAGCCCACCTGATCCGGGCTAACCAGGGCATTCAATGATCCCTTTAACCTCTCGGCCAGTATTTTAGCGTAAATTTTTGTATCGATATTTAGTAGAGAGATAGGGCGATAACTTGAGCAGAGTGTTTTTTCCCTTCCCTCCTTTAAGATAACCGTAATCGAGGCTCTTAAAGCCTCCTGGCTCATGTCATATTCCTCTCCTAACCCATTAAAGTACTGGCACATCCTAGGAATCAATATTTCTTTGAATTTCCTGTAATAGGACAATGTAAAACCATCCGGGCCAGGGCTTTTCCCGGATGCCATACCTGCTATTGCTTTCCTTATTTCCTCTTGAGTGATTGGGGCTTCCATGTACTCTCTATCATTCTCTGGGATTTTAGGTAATCCTGCCTTCTCTAGGTAGTTTTTTATTCTCTCCCTCTTGTTTTTAATCGGGGTGTCCTGTTTGTGTACTGCATATAGTTCTTGATAATAATTTTTGAAAACCTCCGCCATTTCTTTGGAAGAATACTTAATTTGTCCCTCTTTGGTCTGAATTCTTTCTATAAAATTTCTCGCTTTCCTTTTCTGCACTATGTTCGCTAGAAGCTTTCCAGGCTTATTGGCCCAGCGATACCTGTCACCCATTGTCTTTCCATACTTTACTCTTACTTCTTGATCCATTAGAGTTTTTAACTCCGCTCTTTTAATGACTAAGTGTTTATATAGTGCAGAAGTGGATTGTCCTATTTGAGCCTTATGTTTCTGTTCTAGTATGGCCAGTTCCTCTCTTAGTTTTTGGGTTTTCTCTGCTCTCTCTTTCTTCTTTCTTGCCCCTATCTCAATAAAAACTCCCCTTATACAGGCTTTATGGGCATGCCACAATGTGGACCCTGATACTTCCCCCGTGTCGTTGCGCACAAAGTAGTCCCTTAGCTCTTTACTAATTCTATTGAACCCCTCCTCCTCGCAGATCAGGTCTTCATTTAAGCGCCATTGCCCCAGAGGTCTACTTCTTTCACCTATTTTTATTTCGATAGTCAGTGGTGCGTGGTCTGAGTATGTTATATTGCCTATCCAGGAATCTACCATACTTTCTATTTCTCTATGGTCTATCAATCCATAGTCGATCCGGGAGTACGACTCGTGCACAGGCGAGTAGAACGTGTAGTCTCTTCCCCTTGGATGTTGCACTCTCCATATGTCCACCAGCTGTAGGCTGGTGATCTTTTGTTTAATCTTACTTACTTGTACACTGTTCCGCGCCTGTGTCCGAGCCGTACTGTCCAATCGCGGATCCATACAAAAGTTAAAGTCTCCCATTAATATCAGATGCCCTTGTCTAAACTTTATTAATTTCTCTAGAATTTTTGCTACATATTCTATCGGATTCTTATTAGGCGCATAGATGTTAGCCAATGTATATTCTTTTTCATATAGTCTACCTCTTAGGAATATATATCTCCCTTCTGTATCAGCTAACCTCTCTTCTAACACAAACCTGGTATTTTTTGCAAATCCGATGGCCACCCCTCTTGATCTACTTGAGATAGTATCTCCTTGGTACCAGACCGGGTATTCACTTGAGAATAGTCTCAATCTAGATTGATATGAGATATGTGTTTCCTGGATGAACACCACCTCTGGTCCAAGTAGTCTGAGCTCATTGAAGATACTTCTTCTTTTGTTGGCCATATTTAGCCCCTTGACGTTATACGTTATACATTTTATTGTATTTGGTGTCATTTCACTACCTCCAATTCACCCCATTCTATCTTAGACCCTGGAGAGATACCCAAAACCCCCCCCCCTTTCACCCCGTCCCTTCCCCTCCCCCCAATCCGCCCCCCCTTCCCCCATTCTGGTCATCTCTAGACCCTCAAGCCAAAGTGGATCGCGTATATCGTGATCCTTCCTTTGGTATCCAACTCCTAAGGTGGAGCTGTCAGCGTGCCCGCTTCTCGGTCATCGCTGTCTCGGCGGCGGGGTGTTATAGTCAGCTCCTTTTACAATCTAAGATTGCTCCTTCTTTTGTAATTAATTTTCCCGCTCCGCCCCCACCCTCCGGCCCCCCCCCCTCCACTCACATCACCCCTATCCCTAGCTCCATCCAGCTTTCAATGGACCAATTTAACGTCTCGGGCACCCGCAAACCCAATCTCCCACAGAAATCTTCCAACTCATCAGGAAATCTTAGCCTGGCTGTTCTACCCTCTTTACTACCAATTAGGCAGGCCGGGAAGCCCCATGAGTATTTTATGTTCTGGGTTATCATTTGCTCCAAAAGGGGTTTCAACAGACGTCTTCTCAATAATGTGTCTTTGGCCAAATCTGCAAAGACTAGAATATTAGCATCTTCATATTGAAGTGGGGTTTGCCCCCTCAATTTTCTCCATAATTTCTCTTTATCTGTGTAGAATCTAAACCTGACAATTATGTCCCGGCTTCTTTCTGTTCGGCTATTATCTAGTCTGCCTATTCGATGCACCCGTTCTAATTTAGGGAAGTCCTCTCCTCTCAACTCCAAAAGTGGGGAGAAGATGTCCTCCACTGTTTTCTTCAGATCCTCCCCTCTTTTTTCCGGCACTCCTCGGATTCTTAGGTTCTGTCTGCGGCTTCTGTTTTCCTGGTCCTCAATTCTATAACAGATTTTTATCTGATTTTGTTGCGTTGTTTTAATTTGATTTTTTAAATCCAGGATCTCCCGCTCCTGTTGGTCCATTGTATTTTCTACTTTCTCCACTCTGGCCAACAGGTTTCCTAAATCTATCCTCAGGTTACTAATTTCAGTTTTAATCAATTCTTCTAGTGCTTTAAACATCTCTGCCATTTCTTTTTTTGAGGGGGGTTCTAATTCCTGTCGAAGTTCCGTCATTCTAGATGATTCTTGTGGGTTTTCAACTAATGATGACTCTCTAGATTGGTCGGGTGTCTGGTCCCTTTTTTCAGTCTGACCTTTCTTCTTCTTGTCTAACGCGGAAGACAATTGAGCTTCTTGGTGAACGCCCCCCGGGCTCCCCCCAGTGGCTAAGTATTGTTTAATTGAGCTCCCGCTTATACTACCGGAACTATTGTCCTTTGGTGTCTTCGGTGGGGCACCTTTCCCTGCTTTGGTTGTATTTCTACTCATTGTTTCTCTCAGGGAAATCTATAGAATAAATATTAAAGTCCTTGGGCTGTCACTGGGGCTAATCTTCGGTGATCCTATATTAGGGCGACACGGTATCCCTTTAAGCAAGCAAGCACGTCTTGGGATTTATCCAGGAGGTTATCTTGGCCTACCGAACAATATCCGAGTAAGTTACCCATATACCGGGGGGCGAGCCCCTAATTCGTGAGTGCTTACTCCCGTTTGGGTTAACCCTTCTATATGGTCCTGGGGAAACCGCTACATAATTATCTGTATTTATCCAAGGTAAATATTGCCGTGTACAGGGGTGTCTCCGTCACCAATGGTGTCACCCTATTACATATTACATATTACATGTCCATAAGACACCATATGGATCACAGTTGTTATGCCTTCAGTTTACCCCCGGATATAGACTGCCCACAGAGCCAGCTAGGGTACAGAGAGCTCATACGGTGTCCAGACACCTTAATTTCACTGTGGTATATGAGAACTGGGATAATATCTGCATATGCATCAGGTGTGGGTGTCAATTTACAAACTTTCAAAAGTAGCTGAATAAACCTCAAAATTCCAATAGATTTGAAAATCAAGTGACCCTTTTTATGCTGTTTAGGTGCTTTCATACCTTAAGGTTCCGCTCTTGGTAAATTTCATACTTTTCCATGCAGTGTTTCCTTACCTCAGGGTTCCAGAGAAAGGCGTATCTCTTACCAATTTGCCACCTTCTGTGTGACCTAGTTTGGATGGAGGCGTCCCTGCTGCTTGCTGCTTTGTTTTCCTTTATTACACCATAGACCTGTGGGATGCTCGGAGAGGTGGGTGAGCGGAGCGGGTCAACCGGATCCCCCCCCTCCCGCCGTCACCATCGGGCTCAGAGAGAGAGGCAAAGGGGACAGAAGGGAGTTCGCCAGCGTCTTCCGGGTATAGCACCGCCGGCTCCTTGTCAGCGCCGTACCGCCACTACCCGGCTTACCCTTCCGATGCCGGGCATCAGCTGCTTCGCTGTTCCCGTCCACGTGGAAGCTCCTCCAGCTGACGCGGCCGCCGAGACGCCGATTCACTGACACAGAGACAGCTCCTCCTCTCCCAGCTGACGCCTCACGTCATCTCCCCGAAGTCATACTATTTTAACTATAAGGGGTTTCATAGTATCATGTTGATGGCGGTGGTGTCGGCGACATATGAGTTCCTCTATGTGGACGTGGGGAAGAATGTCAGATGGTGAAGTCTTTGCCCAGACCGAGTTCTACCGATGTCTCCAGAGTGGTGGCTTGGGATTGCCACCTGATGAAGAGAACGTTGAAGGACTCCCAATTTTTTAAATCACTGATGAAGCATTTGGTCTGGGTGATCACATGATGAGGCCATTCCCCCAGAGGACCCTCACCCCGGAGAAGAGGGTTTTTAATTACCAGCTGGGCAGAGCCAGAAGAGTCATGGAGAATACCTTTGGGATAATGGCCAGCCGGTTCCGCCTATTTCTAACGGCAATAAATATGGCGGAGTACAAACTTAACCACATCATTTTATCATGCTGCATACTGCACCACATTTTAAAGCGAAATGCTCCTAGTTATGTTGCCTCAGTTGGGCCTGAGGCTGGACTTCATGAAACGACACTGATGGCCCTGGAATCTGGCCATCCTGGCTTGCCCCCCCAAAGCGCCGTGAAGTGCATCAAAAATATGTGGACTATTTTTCGGGTAGGGGGGCCATTGCTATGCCAGCAAATTTGTAAAAATGTACTATTTTATCTGATAAAATCTTGATTTTGATTTACTGCTTGTGTTTCTTCCCATCATAGTCGGCCCTCTTCAAGATGTCTGCCATCTCTACAAAGGACATATTGGAGGCCTTATATCTCCTGTGGGATTGTGACGTTTCTGGCTCCAGGCTTTCCTCCTCATTACTGCTATTACGCACCTGCTGTGTCTCTGCCATGTTCCTCTCTCACTGCGACAAAAGCGAAGGGGCGGGGAATATTCTAGAAAGAACGTCGGGCGATGCGGGTGGAGTTTCACGCATGCGCAGTGTATATAAAGCTAACATGCGTGTGTCGTACCTACGTTCTGTGTGCGGAGGAAGGAGGACAGGAAGTGCCGCACGTTCTAACAAAGGTAATATTTTAACTTGGGACATCAGTGGCCTATACTGATTCGAGATTTGGGCCTATATTGGGATAAGATTAGGAGAGTTTAGCCTGATATTAGTGTTTTTGTCTTGCAGCAAATATGAAACAATTCAAAGACCCTGAATTCATGGGCCAGTTCATAGATAAATACAGGGATATGCGAAATTTGTGGGAGGTTAAAAACCCCTTATATAGAAATAACCCAGCTAGGAAGGCATCGCTGGAGAAATTGCTGCAATTTGTGAAGACGCAGGTGCCCAATGCAGACATCGAGTTTGTGTAAAAGAAAATTGGTAGCTTGAGAAGCACATATAGGAAGGAGCTTAATAAGGTCCATGCTTCCATGAGATCAGGAGCAGCAGCAGAGGACGTGTATGTACCTAGTCTGTGGTACTACAACAGGATGCAGTTTCTGGAAGACCAGATTGAAGCCAGGGAATCACTTTCTACACTTCCATTCACCCTTCCCTCAACCCCAGCTGAGGCTTCCGAGGACCAACCTGGGCCTTCCATCCTGGAAGAAGCTGAGGAGCCCAGCTGGAGCCAGGTATAGTATTTTTTCATATACAGTCAGGTCCATAAATATTGGGACATCAACACAATTCTAATCTTTTTGGATCTATACACCACCACAATGGATTTGAAATGAAACGAACAAGATGTGCTTTAACTGCAGACTTTCAGCTTTAATTTGAGGGTATTTAAATCCAAATAAGGTAAACGGTGTAGGAATTACAACGGTTTGTATATGTGCCTCCCGCTTTTTAAGGGACCAAAAGTAATGAGACAATTGGCTGCTCAGCTGTTCCATGGCCAGGTGTGTGTTATTCCCTCAGTATCCCATTTACAAGGAGCAGATAAAAGGTCCAGAGTTCATTTCAAGTGTGCTATTTGCATTTGGAATCTGTTGCTGTCAACTCTCAATATGAGATCCAAAGAGCTGTCCCTATCAGTGAAGCAAGCCATCATTACGCTGAAAAAACAAAACAAACCCATCAGAGAGATAGCAAAAACATTAGGTGTGGCCAAATCAACTGTTTGGAACATCCTTAAAAAGAAATAATGCACCGGTGAGCTCAGCAACACCAAAAGACCCGGAAGACCACAGAAAACAACTGTGGTGGATGTTATGCAATGGCCAAGTCAATCACCTGACCTGATTCCGATTGAGCATGCATTTCACTTGCTGAAGACAAAACTGAAGGGAAAATGCCCCAAGAACAAGCAGGAACTGAGGACAGTTGCAGTAGAAGCCTGGCAGAGCATCACCAGGGATGAAACCCAGCAGCTGGTGATGTCTATGCGTTCCAGGCTTCAGGCTGTAATTGACTGCAAAGGATTTGCAACCAAGTATTAAAAAATGAAAGTTTGATGGATGATTGTTAATCTGTCCCATTACTTTTGGTCCCTTAAAAAGTGGAAGGCACATATACAAACTGTTGTAATTCCTACACGGTTCACCTGATTTGGATGTAAATACCCTCAAATTAAAGCTGAAAGTTTGCAGTTAAAGCACATCTTGTTCGTTTCATTTCAAATCCATTGTGGTGGTGTATAGAGCCAAAAAGATTAGAATTGTGTCGATGTCCCAATATTTATGGACCTGACTGTATATGGACTTCTAAAGTTACCAATTTTTATGTACAAATAGTTGATGTCTGACCTGGGGGCCAAAGGCTTTGCAAATGGCAGCAGTTTCTCCAGCGTTGCCTTCCTCTTTATTTTCTTATTATGAGCCATAATAAATGGAGATTTTTGGTTATGAAAATACTTGCCTATGTGTTTTTCTTCAAATAGGACAGTCTGTTTGTGAGTAGGCAGGTACATTTCCAAAATACAATGTCAACTTAACAAGGGACACCAACCAACCTCCTTGAGCTTTAAAAATACAAGAAAATAATGGTGTTGTGAAAACTTGATACACACAAAAAAAATAAAATCATGGAGATCACTAGAAAATAATTAAAAAAACAAAAACCAGGAGATCTTGATTAAAAAAAAAAAAGATGACTATAAAAAATAATTCTAAACATTATTGTGGAGATCTGGCTTTAAAAACAAAAAGATTATTCAGGAAATCATGAGAATTAATAAAGAAATAAGTGTGTGAATATCAGCAGCAAAACACATTCATTATTCTAGCATTATAAAGAACAAAAGAATGCGCTTCATTAAAAGATCCAATAATTTGCAGCGTGACGAATGTGCTATTTCCATTAGGAATGCTAGTTTTACCAGACCGAGCGCTTCCGTCTCGTACTTGATTCTGAGCATGCGTGTTTTTTTGCGAGTCGGATTTGCATACAGACGAACGGTTTTCCGTCGGAAAAATAGAGAACCTGCTCTCAATCTGGCCTTTGCTATGACAGTCAGGAGCAAATTCAAGTCCCAAGGACACAAGAGTTGCCTGACTGGTGGAACTGTCTAGATAACACGCTGTATGCATCCAGGAGTGAGAAACAGGAGTGAGAAACAACGGCTTTTGTAAAAAAAGGGATAGGGACGAACTCTGACCCTTAACAGTACTTAAGACCAATCTCCTCTCCCCTACTGATTGGAGATAGAAAAAGAAGGGTCGTGGCTTCTGCATATGACTCAGTGAAGACGCACTTCCCATGAGCTCCTCCGGAGGTTTCCCTATCAGCTCCATTAATGGCGTCTTTTGCTGAAACACACCTGCTGCCACAATGGGGAAATGAACAGGTCGCTCCCTGGCAGCTAAAAGCTCTGCTTCAGGCTCCATCAAACGGTTCCTGGCCATAGAACTGGAGGACTCGCTGGATGCAGGAGAATCAGGCCGCTCTCCGCATAGCGCTGGTGCCGCCTCCCGCCAGAGGCCTACATCCAGACACAGCTCCCCAGCCTCATCGTGCGGCCCAGACAGAGGAGCCTGCATTCCCCACCGATCGGAGGTGTGTTGTGGAAATTTCATAACATGTATTTTAATATGTATCGTCATAAGAGTCTCCCAGTGTTAGAACTCCCGCAGGCCGCTCTAAAGAGCTGACTGGGGCAGACTGATGCTGGTTGAGATCCGTTTGGTAGTGAAAAAGCTCTTTGGGGATGTAGAGAAGTGTTTGCGGAGTGGGGACATGTCCACCAGCTAAGGGCCCCTGTGCGATGCACAGAACGATCGTCTTGTGGGGGTGTGTTCGCTCTGCAAAGACATTGTCGGTTTAATGAGTATGTGCTCGTGTTGCCCCTGTGTGCTTGATAAACATATTTGTGGCCCCATGAGTGTACACCTGGCGATAATCTCTCGTCCACAAAGACAGTAGAATAATCCAGGTATGCATTGTTCTCTGGAACAATGCATAATACGGATTCCTATCAGCGGAATTGTAGTCATCTCTCATTGGTTATTGTACATTGTATCATTTATTCTGTGTCATGTCTTTATTTGGTAATGTCCTGTGACGTCTACATCCTGTATTGTTACATCCTTATTTGCTCATGTCTTTATTTGGTAATTTCCTGTGAGGTCACAAACTTTGTAGGAGGCGTTTGGCTGTTGGAGGCACACCCTCAAGTTTGGGATTTCCTGCTGATATGTAAATAAAAGCAGATGCCCGCGCAGGGAGGCAGGGATGCTGACCAAGCTGAGAACGTAAGGAATGGTGGTAATGTCTGTTTACTTGGATGAGTGGGTTTTTAGGTAAGATGCATTATATCATTAGACAAAATGTGTGCTTATTAGAGACAGGAGATTTGGCTGTGTGTTCTACGTACACCCTAATTTCGCTGACAGAATGGCAGGCCACGGTAGGAGTGAACAGAACCTCCTTCGCAATCGGATCATTAAGCTGTGTGATGTTTTAGGCAGGTTCTGCTTTGCAAAAGAACTGATTTTTCGTCTTTTGGTATAATGCTGGAAGTTTGATCGTATGTGTGTGTGTGTGTGTGCCTGTGCGTGTGTGCCTGTGTGTGTGTGTGCCTATGTATGGGACAAGTAGATTGCATGAGTCTTGTAGAGTGTTTATCTGACTCAAGCCACAGATGGTTCAGTGGACTTTGATGGTCCTTTAGAAAAGCTTAAAATGGCTGCTGCCATGTGCTTGAACAGGAAGGGGCGATGTTCTGTTCTCGCTACACGTTTGCCCCTGGCGTGTATGTAGCTCAACATACAGTTTAAACCTTGAATCCTACAATACCCAGAATGTCTGTAACTTTGGATCTTTATTATAATGAACAGGTGGTGATCATATAAGAATAGGATGTACACATGCGCGGTGAAACTAGGAATAAACAGACAATGAACATATATAAGAATTACATGAACATAACAAATGTCTACTAGGTATAAAAATAAACAGTCTTTAGCATACCAGCGATGCTGCCCTAGAAGGACTGGGAATTCCTGTGAACATATAGTACAGGCTTAGCTGGCTCAATTGCAGTCTGTTCTCCTCATGGTAAAAATGAAAAAGTGCAATAGGAAGTGGGCTAGTTTCTAGTGTTATGACAGGAAATGTCTATTGACCATAGAACACTACCCATCAATAGTCCTTTGTTGAGAGTGGCATCTAGTGGGCAATGTTGATATTGCAAGCCCAGAAGATATTATTTTTCCTTTATAGGCTGAAGGCATGACACTCCCCGCCTGATATCATCAGATACCACTATTTATTCCTCAGATGACAACAAAATTAGCTATATGGATAAGACAAGAAATAGCTCGAACAAGCGTTTTCCATTTTGAGAGCTGGCAGTCTGAAGTTGCAGTCTGAAATGTTGAGATCTCAGGAGGGATGTCAGTATCTGAGTCTGGATCTACTAGTTCAATAGTGTCACTCTTAGGAACAGTCTGTTTTGCATTGTACAAGAATACAGGTCCTGTAAGCCATGTTGTGTCTTTAAGGTTACATGCAGAAACAGCTCTTGTAGCATGGTCTTCAGGATTATGGTCAGTAGGTACATAGCGCCATTGTGTTGGACGAGTGGATCTCCTAATCCTCAACACTCTGTTGTTGACGTAAACATAGAAACGTCTAGTATCATTGTAGATGTAGCCTAGCACTACCTTGCTGTCAGTGTAGAGCTGGATATCCTTGAGGTCAATGTCCTGTTCTGAGGTTATTAGTTCTGCTAGTTCAACAGCCAGTACTGCAGCACAAAGTTCTAGCCTAGGTACAGTGTGCTCAGGGTGTGGAGCTAGCTTTGCCTTGCTCATGACGAATCCTACGTGGCATCATGCTGTAGTGTCGACAGTTCTTAAGTAGGCCACAGCAGCTATTGCCTTGATAGAGGCATCACAGAATATGCAAAGGTTTTGGCTCTATGTCTGTGTAGAAGGTATGGGAGCATATGGGCGTGAAACATGGAGATCCGATAAGACTGATAGAGAGTTCTTCCACTCTACCCAAGAGTTCCTCTTATCAGGGGGTAGTGGGGCATACCAGTCGGATGTTTCATGAATCAAGTCTCTAAGTAGGGCTTTACCTTGAATTGTAACAGGTGCCGCAAATCCTAATGGGTCGTATAGTCTATTGATTGTGGACAAGACACCATTGCGAGTGAAAGGCTTTTCTTCTCCATTTATTTGGAAGGTAAAGGAATCAGATTTCAAGTCCCAAAGTAGATCTAGACTGCGCTGTACAGGTAAAGAGTCTGTACCTAGATCTAAGTCTCTTAGATCGTTAGAATGGTCTTGAGCAGGGAAAGCTTCTATTACCTCTTTGCTGTTGGAAGCAATCTTGTGAAGACTGAGATTACAAGTGAGCATATCCTGTGCTCTTTTAATAAGACAGATTGCAGACTCACTGGAAGGTAAGGATTTCAAGCAGTCATCTACATAAAAGTCTTTCTCTACAAATTGCTTTACATATGAGCCATACTCAAGTTCACCTTTTTGGGCGGAATGTCTGAGTCCGTAGATAGCGACTGCAGGTGAAGGGCTATTTCCAAAGATGTGTACCCTCATGCGATACTCTGAGATGTCTTTGGAAGGGTCATTGTCTCTGAACCAAAGGAACCTTAGAAAGTTTCTGTCTTCCTCTCTGACCAGGAAGCAATGGAACATCTGTTGGATGTCAGCTATGAAGGCAATAGAATATTTGCGGAAGCGTAAGAGCACTCCCAGGAGTTTGTTGTTGAGGTCTGGACCTGTCAAGAGGACATCATTCAAGGAGACAGCCTTGAATTTGGCATTAGAGTCAAACACTACTCTGATTTGACTTGGCCTTTTAGGATGGTACACTCCAAATATAGGGAGGTACCAACACTCTTCAGAGTCTTTAAGGGTGGGAGCTATCTCAGCGTGACCGTTCTCAAAGATCTTACCCATGAAAGAAAAGAAATGTTCTCTCATCTCTGGCTTTCTTTGTAAATTACGTCTGAGGGAAGCGAAACGTTGTAGCACTTGTTTTCTGTTATTGGGTAAGCGTTGTCTCTGTTGTCTAAAAGGGAAGAGGTGCGACCCAGCTGTTTGTGCTATCTTTGATTAGTCCTTGCTCCATACCTTCTAAGAAGAGTTTTGCCTCAATAGACATTGCCACACAATTTTCATCTTTAGTTCTTTGAAAGACTGTGCACCCCAAATGGTCTCGGTCACTGTCACAGGCGAAGTTGTCACTAGTGGGGCTTGTGAAGGGACAAGTGGGCGGTGTAGGGCGATTCCTTAACAAGGAAGTGGTTGTGGCATGGCTGGAAAAGAGAGGGATGCCCATTCTCTAGGGTATTTGGGAGCATACTGCTAACGGAGTCAGGTTTGTGCACGCTTCCTAGACAGACATCTCCAATGATGAACCATCCAAGGTCTAACCTCTGAGCATAAGGAGCGTTGTTGGGAGCATTAATTTGAGCTCTTGATTTGTGGACTCGTAATATATCTCTCCCAAGGAGTAGGATAATCTGAGCCTGAGGATCAAGTTCTGGTATCAGATGCACTATGAGTTTCAAGTGTGGGTGATGAGCAGCCACGTCTGGTGTAGGAATTTCAGACCTATGGTTGGGGATCTGGTTGCATTCGATAAGAGTTGGCAAAGATAAGCATGATTGTCCGTCAATGGACTCGACTTGCTCTCCTCCCCACCGTCTCCCCTATTCCTGCACAAGTTTTAAGGAGTAGGGGATGCTGGGGCTTTTAATGCCAAATATGTCAAAGAAGGTTGAGCTGGCTAATGACTTGTTACTTTGGTCATACAGAGTTGCGTAAAGCCTAATAGCTTTGTCTTTTTGGCCTGCTAGGTAGACTCTGACTAGGCAGATTTTGGAGCAGGACCTACCACCTATGACTCCTTTGCAGACCTCTGTACATTGTGAAGTGATCTCTGAAGTAGTTGTAATGGTGTGCTCTTCCCCCCCACCATGCGCCATGTGTTGTGATCTGAGCTGTCACATTCTGTGCATTTTAAACTGACCTTACAGTCCTTGGCGAGGTGAGACGTGGAAGAGCAGCACCTGTAGCAGATGTGGTTCTCCTTGAGGAAGGCCTTGCGGTCCTGCAGGGTTTTCTCTCTAAAGGCTCTGCATTTTAGGAGAGGATGTGGCTTCCGATGCAAGGGACACTGCTTACCAGGATCTTTGACCTTTGTCTCCGAGTTAGAGAAGCTGGCAGACCTGTGAAAAGAATCTGGAGGAGTCACGTTAGTTTTGTGTACTGCTACTAAAGGTTTACGGGGGTTAAGTCCTGAAGGAGCAGCGCATGACAATGTAAAATCAAAACTTGGATCATTTCGTGTCTGACACACAAAGTCCACAAAAACAGAAAAAGGAGGGAATGGAACATCATGCTGTCTTTTAAATCGGGATCCATGTGTAATCCACTGCTCTTGCAAGTTATAGGGTAGCTTTTGTACAATGGGGTTGACACCTCTGGCTATGTCAAGGAATGCAAGTCCTTGTAAGTCCCCCTCGGATTTAGCTACTTGAAGTTCCATTAACAAGTCACTTAGCTCCTTAAGTTTCTGATAGGCTTTGTTAGGTATTTTTGGGAAGTTATCAAGTCTTTTGAATAGTGCGCTTTCTACTGCTTCTGCTGAACCATAACACTCATCAAGTCTATCCCAAATCATTTTAAGACCAGTGTCTGGGTAGTTTATATTTATTGTCCTGATTTGCCTAGCGTGCTCGGCAGACTCGTTTCCAAGCCATTTGATCAGGAGGTCTATCTCTTCACTGCAAGACTGATCTAAGTCTCTAAAGGCATTTTGAAAGGAAGACCGCCAGGCTCTGTAGCTTTCAGGGCAGTCATTAAACTTTTCAAGTCCTTTGGTGACTAACTCACGTCGTGCAAAGAACCTTGCAAAGTCTATGGTGGCTTGGTTAGCCTGCTGTGTGTTGCCATGGTGAGATGGCTGTGTGTAGTCATACTTTTTGAGGATGTCGAGCTGACCTCTGTCGTACCGTTCTGACTTGAACATTGGTTCTGGAGGACGATTAGAAGGCTCTGTTATCTCACGTTTAGGGAGTCTTTCGTAGGAGGCTTCACTGTGCATGGATTTCTCCTGTTTGCAGGCTTGAGGCTTATCGCTGACTTGCGGCGGTACCGTGTAGTGTCTTTGGCTTGTCTCTTTGACGTCATCTTTGTCACCGCTTGGCTTAAAATGTTGGTTGATGTATTCTGAAGTTCGTTGTAGAGAATCTTGAGTTTCAGCGTCTGGGTCAAGAATATTGCTGCGTCTGCTGCATTCACTTCTTGGGTATACAGCTAATTCTAAGGCCTCAGCTTTGGCTATGGCAGCTGCTGCTTCCTTCTCTTCAGTAAGTTTCTCTAGGGTTACTTCTAGGAGGGCTTCCTCGGCCTCTAACTGTGCCTTTTTAATCTGCATTTCTTGCTCTAACTATTGCTGCACTTTCTTGGCCTCTAACTGTTGCTGCGCTTTCTCGGCCTCTAACTGTTGCTGCGCTTTCTCAGCCTTCAGCCTCACTTTCTCTGCCTCTAACTGTGCCTTTAGCCTCACTTTCTCCTTTTTAATCTGCATTTCTTGCCCAGCAAAGGCTGCTCGGGCCTTGGTGGCTTCAGCTTTTGCAAGTGCGATAGCAAGTGCATTGCTTGCGGAGGAAGATCTAGAGGAGCCAAAAACTTGGGACCTTGTCTTGAGTGAGGATGCCTGGCTATGTGACATGTTGCTTGCAGGAATGCTTGACTGTGTAGAGACTGCTGTATTGCCGTATGCAGGTGACTGCACCGACAGGGTAGCAGGCCTCTGTGTACTCACTGTCCTAAATCCCACTTGCTGGATAGCCGCTGTTTCACTGTTATGTTCTCGCTACACGCTTGCCCCTGGCGTGTATGTAGCTCAACATACAGTTTAAACCTTGAATCCTACAATAACCAGACTGTCTGTAACTTTGGATCTTTATTACGATGAACAGGTGGTGGTCATATAAGAATAGGATGTACACATGCGCGGTGAAACTAGGAATAAACAGACAATGAACATAACAAATATCTACTAGGTATACAAATAAACAGTCTTTAGTATACCAGCGATTTAGTAAGAACGTGAAAGTAAGGGTTACAGAGGGTTTAGTTATTATCAGTTTTGAGGAATGACAAGTGACAATTTACCACTGTACACAAATGTTGTTTTGTTTACCATTCTTTGCAGGTTAAATATGAAGGATAGAGTGATAACCTTTGTTTATAAGTATCTTTTCAGGTCCAAGGATTTTTTGAAAGTGTATGTACATAGAAAGCAGGTGTATAAGAAGGTAAAAAGGAGGAAAGAGGAAAAAGGGGGATGAGAGTGGTGAGAATGACAAATTTTCAAACCAATAATACTAACCGCTCTAATTCTAACCAAGTTTGTGCCAAAACTGTCTTTCTTTGATAGAATTTGAATTAGCAAGCAGCAGTCTGGTGAAGTAGGCTCCCATCCCAGATGCTAAGAACCTTTATGTCAATGGTTCCAGGTATTGCACCCCAGATGGTAAGCCACGCACAGGTTATGCAGTGACCACAGTCCCGATGTCTGGGTTATTGTCATATGAGGTTTGTTTTAGGTCAACCAAAACCAGAGTTGTACTTTCCTCATTAGCTGTCACATACATTCTCAGCTGATGGAGTAGGTGCAATCACTGTAACATGAACTTCAAAAGGTTCACCATAGGGTTCACGAGTCCCTCATGGACCCTGACACAATAACCAGTTTACATTCTTTCCAACCAGGTGACTGGGTCATTGTAAAGAAGCTTGACCCAACCACACCAAAGAATTGAGGAGTATCTTTGTTTATTTATATTTTTTGTTTAGTAAATTTTAGCAAGGGTAACGATGAAAAGCATCCCAACTAGCTAAGAAAGCGAACAGGACACATGGTTGGGTCTACTAGTGCCCCAGAGATGACAGCGGTACATGATAAATAGGATGTTCATATTGGTGTGAGGAGTTTTGACAAACTAGTAAAGACTCCAAACAGACACTTGTCAATGGAATTTAATGATACATTTCTAGAGGGTAAAATTGGTTATAATTTTAACAATAGCTCTGGTTCTTGCCAGTTTTGGACAACTAGGTAGCCCACAAGTGTGTTTCAACTTTAGTTTGGTATTAATGCGGATCTACAGCTTATAAGTTAATTTCCCCTAATGCAAGAGGTTCATGTGTGCTGGTGAAACTCGAACCATCATCTTATGTCGCGGCCGATCGTGAGGATCTGATGGCGTGAGAGAAGGTAAGAATGACAGGGACAGCTGGAAGGGAATTGCTTGTACACGGTGGGGGCTTGAGCTTATGAAACAATTGAACAATTTCTCATCCATTGAGGATGGGATGTTTCATGTAACTGTTGAAGCTACAAGGAAGTTCCCACAGTCCAAGGGGGGTTTCTCTGAATTTATAAGTAAAGATTGTTACACCTGGATCGGGGATACCAGTGACAAAGTTCAGGCCCATATGTGTAAAGCTAGATCCCTGCAAGGCAAAGCCAGAGCTATAGCTAGTGAAGGTTGGAATCATTTTAAGGGTCTGGGAATCTGTGGGGATTTAATTTAATTTTTATTTTGCAGTGGATCATGGTTGAAGGAAGTAGGGGTATATATACTCATGTTGTTTTTGTTTCTATTCCTTCTATATGTCATGATGAGGTGCTCATGTTGCCTGATTGGACGCGTGACCAGAGCCCGAGCAGATGACCACATCTTCCTCGATGAGACGCCCCAAAGCCCAACCCACCTACAAGACACAGAGGATCCCAGACCGACCTTCGATTAGTACAGCACACCATGTCGTCTCTCCTGAAGAACAGAGTCTACATGTCAAGCCATGTTTTCCTTTTTATGGACTAAGAAGAAGAGCAGGATTCATCGAGGGACACATGGGATCATATGACAAGAGGAGGGACTGTTGTGGATATTTCATAAGATGTATTTTAATATGTATTGTCATAAGAGTCTCCCAGTGTTAGCACTCCCACAGGCCACTCTAAAGAGCTTACTGGGGCAGACTGACGCTGGTTGAGATCCGTTTGGTAGTGAAAAGCTCTTCGGGGATGTAGAGAAGTGTTTGTGGAGTGTCCACCAGCTAAGGGCCCCTGTGCGATGCACAGAACGATCGTCTGGTGGGGGTGTGTTTGCTCTGCAAAGACATTGTCGGTTTAACGAGTGTGTGCTCGTGATGCCCCTGTGTGCCTGATCAACATATTTGTGGCCCCATGAGTGTACACCTGCCGATAATCTCTCGTCCACAAAGACAGTAGAAAAATCCAGGTATGCATTGTTCTCTGGAACAATACATAATAAGGATTCCTATCAGCGGAATTGTAGTCATCGTTCATTGGTTATTGTATATTGTATCATTTATTCTGTGTCATGTCTTTATTTGGTAATGTCCTGTGACATCTACATCCTGCATTGTTACATCCTTATTTGCTCATGTCCTTATTTGGTAATTTCCTGTGAGGTCACAAACTTTGTAGGTGTTTGGCTGTTGGAGGCACACCCTCAAGTTTGGGACTTCCTGTTGATATGTAAATAAAAGCAGATGCACGGCCCAGGGAGGCAGGGATGCTGACCGAGCTGAGAATGTAAGGAATGGTGGTAATGTTTGTTGACTTGGATGAGTGGGTTTTTAGGTAAGATGCATTATATTATTAGACAAAATGTGTGCTTATTAGAGACAGGAGATTTGGCTGTGTGCTCTGCGTACAGCCTAATTTCGCTGACAGGTGGCAGCACTGGTGAATGGCCTCCCAACCATGACGGAGCTTGCCTCCATGCTCCTTAGTCTTGAACGCGCTATAAAAAAAGAGGTCTCAGCTGTCCGCTCTGACCTATCGTAGGTCCTGATTAGAGTGGAGGAGTCGGAGCAACGCCTAGATACACATGCGACCACCAATAAAGATCTCCAATCCAATGTTCGCAGTCTGACAATGGCACACAGGATGGCCATGTACAAGCTAGAAGACCAGGAGAACCGTAATAGACGCAACAACATTAGGGTCCGGGGTCTTCCGGAAGCGACCAGGGACAATGACTTACAGACCTCGATCCGGGGTATTTTCAACAAATTACTGGGTAACACCGCTAAAGCTTGACAGGGTCTACAGGCCTCTCCGCCCTCGCAACATGTCCTCAGACACCCCAAGGGACATTATTTGCAGGGTCCACTACTTTGAAGAAAAGGAAATTATTATGCGCAAGGCCAGGGAAGCCTCTTCCTTAGATTTTGATGGCGTCATATTTTCCTTCTTTCCAGACCTGGCTAGAGAAACCCTAGACAGTCGTCTTGTCTTGCGCCCACTTACTGACAAACTGCGCAATTTACTCATCTCTTACAGATGGGGCTTCCCAGCCTGCCTCATTGCAAACAGAGATGGCCGCACCGCTACGCTACACTTATCTGAGGATTTGGAAAAATTTTGCCTAGATCTCAATTTTTCCCCTCCTGAGCTTCCAGCATGGCAAAAGGACATCCCTATCATGGAGTCTTCCATCGAACCACAATGGCACAAATCTACAAAAAGGTAACGCGCTACCACACCTTGATCTGCTCATAAGCATGGATGAAACTTCACAAATGGAAATCTTTGCAGAGTCTTAGAGGCCTAACTCCATGGTCTCTCTAATCTCAACCTTCAATGTCTGCACTTCTCACAGGTTCAGTATGTTCAATGTTGAGTACCTGTTCAGTATGATTTCAAATTACTTAAATTTAAATGTTTACCGTTACTGGTTTATTCTTCAACATTTCAACCACGCACAAGTGCTCCTATCCCAGTCTTCAGTGTGACGGAATATCCCAGAGAATCTCCCCTAATAGAGATATAATGTGGTAATCTGTTAAGGTCATAGTTTACAATTGGGAACTTGTAAGAGGTTTCCTTTCAGGTTTCCTACAGGGGGGCAATCCCTTGAGTTCTAATTACCCCTATTTGATCCCCCCAGCTCTTTTGAGCCAATCTACACCACCCCCTAACCCCCACACCTAATACAAGGACCTCTTCATCCTGGGCTCATTTTAGTATACTCAGATTTGGAGTGTATTGCAATGTATAACGGGGGCTAAGTACTTCCCTATTCTGCACAGCATTTCTATGAGTGCCTTATGGTTGTATATTAACTTACTGTGTATCATACGGTGAATTTATTATCTTGTTTTTTCTCACTATGCTTTCCGCTCCTTTTTTCTTTCTACTCTCGTACCTATTCTATTCCCCTTCCTCACCCTCCCCTGGCCAGGTCCTTTTTTCGACTTAATGCGATACTGATGATGCCTTCACGTGACACCCATGGCGACTATTAACATTGTTTCCCTCAATGTTCGGGGAATACATGCCTCAGGTAAATGTTATAATCTCTTCAGAGAACTTAAAGGGGTTGTAAAGGTAAAAGTTTTTTCACCTTAATGCATTCTATGCATTAAGATGAAGAAACATCCGACAATACTGCCCCCCCCAGCCCCTCGTTTTACTTACCTGACCCCTCGAAAGTCCCGCGCTCTCCCCCGACATCCTCTTCGTCGCTCAGCCTGGCCGTCGATTGGCGAGAGTGGATGGATTAAAAACAGCACAGCCATTGGGTCGCGCTGCTGTCAATCACATCCAATGACGTGGCTCACCGGGGGCGGGGCCGAGTGATACAGTGAGCTGCTATGACCGCCAGATGTATCACGGGAGCGCGCCTGCAAGCACTCAACACCATGCCAGGGAGCTCACATGAAGGTGTTGAGTCCTTGCGAGTCGAGACAGCCGCCGAGGGACCCCAGAAGACCAGGTTCAGGGCCACTCTGTGCAAAACGAGCTGCACAGTGGAGGTAAGTATAACATGTTTGTAATTTAAAAAAAATATATCTTTAGTGATCCTTTAAGACTTAGATGTGATATAGCTATCCTCCAAGAAATGCACCTTACCCACACCACCTCCACTAAACTGTTTTCACCTGACTATCCCACATGGTTTTATTGACTCTCTGAAGTTCATAAAGTAGAGGGAGTCACCATTGGTATTCATAGGGGGCTATCATTTCAGTGTGATTCTAGAATGGTAGACAATTGTGGCAGGTATCTTTTCCTGAAGGGCACCCTTGGTAACACACAGTGTACTTTAGCGGCCTTACAGTGGGGACAGAAAGTATTCAGACCCCCTTAAATTTTTCACTCTTTGTTATATTGTAGCCATTTGCTAAAATCATTTAAGTTAATTTTTTCCCCTCATTAATGTACACACAGCACCCCATATTGACAGAAAACACAGGATTGTTGACATTTTTGCAGATTTATTAAAAAAGAAAAACTGAAATATCACATGGTCCTAAGTATTCAGACCCTTTGCTGACACTCATATATTTAACTCAGGGGCTGTCCATTTCTTCTGAACATCCTAGAGATGGTTCTACACCTTCGATTGAGTCCAGCTGTGTATGATTATACTGATTGGACTTGATTAGGAAAGCCACACACCTGTCTATATAAGAGGTGTAGAAATTGCGCCAACTCCTAAAAAATATGAGGTGAAGCAGCCAACACAACAATCTGACCGTTGTAAATGTGGAATGAAGTTCCAAATCATAGACAAATTCGTTCCACACTGGAGGGGGGAAGCAAATGTGAGGGGTGTGTCCAAACTAGAAACTTTTTGGATACACCTCATGAAATGTTATGTACCACACGGACTCAATGTTGATTGGGATATCAACGCTTTTATTAACCAGTCTTAAGCGTTGGTATCCCTCTCAGGGTTTATCCAAGATTCCCTAGGACCACATTGAATTTCCCTGGATCATTTAATTTCTACATTTCTTTTTCCACATCCCCCCCCCCCTTTCTAGTTTTAGCTCTTCAGTTTTTAGTTTTACTTTTATTTTTCTTCTAATATATTTATTGGTATAATTTCTAGGTGAATCCCCCCTGATTCCACCTGATTGGGGATCTGGAGCGCTTTTTATCAAGCCTCTGGTGGGGATTTATTCTAGCACCGTGGAGCTTAATACTTTTTCTGGACTATTTCTCAAATATAACCTTTTTCCATATTGCAACATTATTTGAGCCACTGAACACTATATGTAACAAATCTCTGCATTTTCTTCATTATGTATTTTCCCCCATACAACATTAAAACCTTTCCATCCCCCTTTCTCCCACGGATCATTCTTCCTTGAAATTTTCATCTTTTCAAGGGTATGTTCCGGGTTGTGATATAGATGTACATATCTCCCCCTACCCATTTCAAAGGCTATATTGGTCTTCACCCTGATATTTCATATATTGTATATTTTGACATATTGTATATATATGTCTATATACATATACATTTTATGAATTAATCCTATACAGGCTGTACATTATGGCCTATTCCTTGAATATAATTCTGTATTATAGTTCATTCTTGTATATTCCATATATACCTTATTTTACTCTATTTTTAACCACAAATGTTTGGTATGTCCTTTTCACCACTGTATAGCAATGCGGGAGTAATATCTATTCTTATGTGTTTTCTGTATGAGTAGAGTTTTTGTTGATTACTTTTACCATATGTTTTCTACATAAATTTGTAATCAGATATTGTTTAAAGATTTCCAGGATGCGGACCGAGTCACATGCATTCAGATACAAAAATATGTCACTATCCCGGACCGCCGCAATATTTGCGTTTCCTCGGACTGGCAAGCCCCCACTTCCTATCTCCCGTGATACGCAGGCTACGAGCGGCCCGTCGTCACTCCTCACAAAACAGATCACATGATCGACATGTGACTACAAAGACGAATAGGAATGACGCAATGTTGATTGGAGAACGGAAGTGAGGCTTGGTTCTTGACCAGCTCTATGGGGATATGATTGGCTGCAGAATTATCACATGACCGCTTGTCATCGATGACGCCGCTAAACCCGGAAGTCATACAGTGCAACAGCGCGAATCAGCTGTTCCACTTGATTTTAGGTTAGAATATATAAAGCGCAGTGGATGGGGGGCTAATTCACACCCCAGCAGAAGTCTTTGAAGATGAAACGCGTCGCGTTTCTATGACTATACCCCCACCATCACTTACTGCTCTGTTTTATACCATCTTTTATCTTTTTTTATATTGCTTTGTCATTTTTGAGCCAAGTTTTTACTGCCCCTTTTTGTAACTTTTTGGAAATTATTCCCCAATAAAACGTTACAACATTTTCTAAAAAGGATTTACACTATGTGGAAGTTTTTTCTCCTCTGTTTACTTGTCCATGTGATGGGCCGTTGAGGAAACGATTGCCCGATGACCGAAGTAGAATCCTGGAGGTTTCCGATTCCGATTTGGCACACCATCTGATGACATCTGATGAGACTCCGCATAAGATCATCATACGGATCATCGCACCATACCGTTTGACGGTACAAGCTCGCTTGACTCACCGCTAAGGGCCTGTGAGTCCACCTTGTCTGGTAAGGGCATCCCTTTGCTTTTTCCTCTGTGTTGAGACCGTCTGAATGAGTGAAGAATCCTTCCATACTTAAGGATCCCTTCATACAGCTCCTATACATTCCACAGGAAGACTGCCTGTTTTCAGACTGTTGTGGGGTTAAATATGAGCACTCCATCCACTTAATGATGGACTTTCAGCATTCACACATACTTACCTTTTATGGACTTTTTACTTTCTGGTTTTGCTCTGATGAACACTATTTTTGCTGAGTTATACACACAAAACACTGTGATACTCCGTTCACTTATATCATTGCACTTTATTTTGGAATAAGTTACCCTATGTATAATATTCATACTCAATGAATATATAGGTTAAAATACAGTACCCACTATCTATATGTGTTTTCGCACACCTAAATATTTATCACTGTTGGATATTTTTCACATTTTATTTTATTTCTTGCTTTGATTCTTTTTTGGTGTTCTGCAAAGAAATCATCACTAACATAATAGACATACACCTCAGAATTTGATACCCTTCTATAGAGACCACTGTTATCTGATTAATAACACGTGTTCTGTTATTTGTTTAGCGCCACACTTTATTATTATTCTGTCTATATAAGACCTTACAGCTCACAGTGCTTGTCAGAGCAAATGAGAATCATGAGGTCATAGGTACTGCCTGAAGAGCTCAGAGACAGAATTGTGGCAAGGCACTGATCTGGCCAAGGTTACAAAAAATGTCTTCTGCACTTGAGGTTCCGAAGAGCAAAGTGGCCTCCATAATCCTTAAATGGAAGACGTTTGGGATGACCAGAACCCTTTCTAGAGCTGGCCGTCCGGCCAAACTGAGCTAAGAAGAACCAAAAGATCACTGTGGCTGAGCTCCAGAGATGCAGTCGGGAGATGGGAGAAAGTTTGGTTGCAATCGAGGGAAAGATGAATGCGGCCAAGCACAGGGATATCCTGGATGAAAACCTTCTCCAGAGTGCTTGGGACCTCAGACTGGGGGTTAAAACCTTATTAGGAAATATATGGCTGGGTATCCTGAACCTATCTGGGACTGCCACTAACTGCCACTAATTGCCCCCAATGCTATGTAGCGTCACAATTTACACAAATACAGTGATCAGTAAAAAATCTGTATGTCATGGTTATGCAATAGAGTTTGTCGATCAGCATACCTGTCTCCATGTGTTCATCTCTAGAGACCAGCTGACCCTCACCTGACTGCTTTTGTAACCTCTCCTCTAAGCATGGCCCCACCCCAGGCCCTATCAGGGAACCCTATATTAACCTGTGCACTGCAAGCCAGCAGTGCTGATCAACCATTGTGTGTTAGCCTCCGTGTGTACTTGCTGTGTTGCCTACATCTGATTCCTGTTACCGACTTTGGCCTGTTCTTAACGATTCCTGTCTGCTCGGGACCCTGACCTTTGGCGTGTTCCCGACCATCCCTGTTTGCCTGTGACCCTGAACCTTGGCATCTGCTTGTGGCCCCGACCTTGGCTTGTCCCTTACTTTCCCTGCTGCCTCCTTCCTATTCTCCTGTAGTCTACCGTGAGCGTGAGCTGTGAGACCCTGGGGACTGCGACCTGGAGCCAGACTGCAGCGCAGTCCATCCTTACCATTAAAGGCTCTGGTGAACACCTGCTGGCTCTTAGACTCCGCACCCTGGGGGAATCTATGCTCTAGCTCCCAGTGGGATCTGTGTCAGTGATCCAGTAGACCTGCTTCCTGAACCTCCCAGGGTTCAATCCGCAGCAGTCAGCCATAGGTCCACTACCTTGCGGTGCACTCCTGATCCCAACGGTGTGCATCTGTCACCCAGCCTCTAGGTGACCTGACAGCTTGATCAGCCATGGACCCGGCTGATGTGCCGCTACCCGCAGATGATCCGTTGCAGGGCTTAGTTCGCAGACTTGAGACCCAGGAATCGCATCAGACCCAGGTGATGCGATTCCTTCAGGATTTGGCATCCCGTTTTGAACAGGTTCAGGCCTCATTAGGATCCCCGGTTCAACAACCTCAACCGCTATCTGCTGCTGCACCTATCGCACCAGTCGCAGCCACACATTCATTACATCTGCCAGCTCTGGCCCATTTCTCTGGGGACTCCAAGGCCTGCAGGGGGTTCCTTAGCCAGTGCACAATTCATTTTGAGCTTCAGCCCCAAAACTTCCTGTCCGATCGGGCAAAGGTAGCCTATATTATATCCCTCCTGTCCGGCGAGACGTTAGCCTGGGCTGCCCCTCTGTGGGAACTAAATGATTGTTGGATAGCAACATGGTTTAATATCTTACTTCTGGTATTTCACTTCCTGTTTGACACAGCCAGGAAGGAATGAAACACATCAAAGCTTTGTGATCAGAAGAACAATGCCTTGGCTCAAGCCCACCTGCTGTGACATGTGTAAGTACAAAGTTTCAAAGAGACCACTGCTGCCAAGATGTCTATTGAAGATCTGACACAGGGCTAATAGAGATGCTGGCCCTGGTGGACAATATAGCATGCTTCCTGGAGAATGGGCAGACATGTGGGAGGGATACCTCTCGGCAATGTATATTGGATAAAAGGCAAATGGGGGTGGCTACGAGTGGGCATGTATGTTTGAATGAAAGGAGCACACAGGCTTTTGTTCTTTCTCTTGGTTGCTGAGAAGCCTGCTGTAAGGGTGTCCCTCTGCTATCTTGGGACCTTGCTCTGACCGAGGGCTTGGGCCTATATTCAATGAGGCCCAGACCCCTTTTATCATCCAGAACCCGCAGAGGAAACCATGTGTGATAAGTATCTTTGATATTTCATTGTTGTTATATGTTGTAGAGATGTGCTGTTAGTAAAGTGTGTTCTGATTGTAAGCTATGTAACATTGTAATACCCTTTTAGTACTTTTATGATAGTTTCCTAACTCCTTGGGAAATAAAATAAGATATTGTTTTACTAGCAGCACCGTGTGTTTGGTTTCATAGCTAACCTGGTATTATTGTGATATTAACAATAGCATGTGCTCAGAGTTTAATAGACCAACTAATTATAGGGACTAGATAAATTAATACACAGATATAATATTAATAATTATATCGATTATTACAATGATCCAGTGGTTTCTAGCCTGTCTGATTTCTTGAAACTTTTTTGGAATATCTTCAAGGAACCGGGTCATGTCTCCTCAGCGGCCAGCGCCCTTTTACGTCTTGTCAAGAGTCCGCTTCTGTGGGGCAGCATGCAATTCATTTTCGTAATTTGACTGCTGAGCTGAGTTGGAATAATGAGGCCCTAGTTGCAACCTTTTTACATGGCCTCTCTAATAGAGTGAATTGGCAGGAAGATCTCTCCCTGCTCATCTGGATGGTGTCATCACCTTGTATACCCAGATTGATATTCGCTTTCAGGCTGTGGCGTAGCGTGGGTTGTCAGCACCCGGGGCAAGGCAAGTAATTTGCGCCCCCCCCCTAACCTGCGGACTTTTAGCTATCCCTGAGTCCCTTCAAATACAATAGTACTGACCTACCTGATTCCTATACTGACCACTACACTACATTGTCCACTACACTGACCACTATACTATACTGTCCACTATATTACACTGGCCACTATACTGACCACTATACTATACTGTCCACTATATTACACTGACCACTATACTGACCACTATACTATACTGTCCACTATATTACACTGACCACTACACTGACCACCATACTACACTGTCCACTATACTACACTATACTGACCACTATACTACATTACACTGACCACTATACTACACTACCCACTATACTACATTACACTGACCACTATACTACACTACACTGACCACTATACTGACCACCATACTACACTGTCCACTATACTACACTACACTGTCCACTATACTACACTATACTGACCACCATACTACACTGACCACTATACTACACTGTCCACTATACTACACTACACTGACCACTATACTACACTATACTGACCACCATACTACACTGTCCACTATACTACACTGACCACCATACTACACTGTCCACTATACTACGCTACACTGTCCACTATACTGACCACCATACTACACTGTCCACTATACTACACTATACTGACCACCATACTACACTGACCACTATACTACACTACACTGACCACTATACTACACTGTCCACTATATTACACTACACTGACCACTATACTACACTATACTGACCACCATACTACACTGTCCACTATACTACACTGACCACTATACTACACTATACTGTCCACTATACTACACTGTCCACTATACTATACTGTCCACTATACTAACCACTACACTACACTGACCACTATACTACACTGACCAATATACTACACTGTCCACTATACTACACTATACTGACCACCATACTACACTGTCCACTATACTACACTACACTGTCCACTATACTACACTGTCCACTATACTATACTGTCCACTATACTAACCACTACACTACACTGTCCACTATACTACACTATACTGACCACCATACTACACTGTCCACTATACTACACTATACTGACCACTATACTACACTGTCCACTATACTACACTATACTGACCACCATACTACACTGTCCACTATACTACACTACACTGTCCACTATACTACACTGTCCACTATACTATACTGTCCACTATACTAACCACTACACTACACTGTCCACTATACTACACTATACTGACCACCATACTACATTGTCCACTATACTACACTACACTGACCACTATACTACACTGTCCACTATACTACACTATACTGACCACTTTACTACACTGTCCACTATACTACACTATACTGACCACCATACTACACTGTCCACTATACTACACTACACTGACCACTATACTACACTGTCCACTATACTACACTATACTGACCACCATACTACACTGACCTCCATACTAAATTACACTGACCACTATACTATACTACACTACACTGACCACTATACTACACTGTCTGTTATGCTACACTGTCCACTACACTACACTGTCCACTACACTACACTGTCCACCATACTACATTATACTAACTACCATACTACACTGTCCACTATACTACATTACAATGTCCACTATACTACACTGACCACTATACTACATTATACTGACCACCATACTACACTGTCCACTATACTACACTACACTGACCACTATACTACATTACACTGACCACCATACTATACTGTCCACTATACTATACTATACTATACTGACCTCCATACTAAACTACACTATACTGACCACTATACTAACCAGTATACTATACTACACTAACCACTATACTGACCACTATACTGACCACCATACTACACTGACCACTATACTACACTACACTACACTGACCACCATACTACACTACACTGACCACCACACTATACTACACTGTCCACTACACTATACTGACCACTATACTGTCCACTACACTAACCACCATACTAACCACTATACTACACTACACTGACCTCCATACTAAACTACACTATACTGACCACTATGCTAACCACTATACACACTGTCCACTATACTACATTACACTGTCCACTATACTACACTGTCCACTACACTGCCCCCCATACTGACCACTACACTACACTGACCTCCATACTATACTACACTACACTGTCCTGCCTACAGTCTCTCCTGCCCCCCCTCCCCCTCCCCCTCCCAGTAATAAGACTCTCACGAGGGAGTCTCACTCACCTTCTTATCCTGGCCTGCATCGATCCGGATGAGAGGAGGAGAAGACAGCGGCGGCTCATATTCTTCTCTCCCCTGCGCTCTGCCTGCTGCCATGTTCAGTATCCAGCGCCCTGTGATTGGGTGTATGGGGGGTCATGTGCGGAGGCGGGACTTCAGGAGCGATCGAGGACAGGCCAGCCCTACGCCTCACATGATCCCCATACGCCCAATCACAGGGCGCCGGACACTTAACATGGCGACCGGAGCCCGGGGACACAGGAATTAGAAATTAGGAGGAGGCAGCCAGTGACACATACTGGCGCCCCCCTAAATGTCGCGCCCGGGGCCACTGCACCCCCTGCACCCCCCACGCTACGCCACTGCTTTCAGGAGAGGGCCCTGGAAAAAAGGCGCCAGCACTCCCCGTTCTTTAGGCAGCCTTAGCTCCATGTCCCTTCTCTTCATTCCGAGGAGCACCTCCTGCCTGCTGAGGAACCTATGCAGCTGGGCCGGACCAAGTTATCTCCCGAAGAACGTACTAGGCGCAGAACTCTGGGCCTGTGCCTCTACTGTGGCGTCAAAGGTCATTTTCGTGATACTTGTTCTCTTCGTCCAGAAAAACGATCGGGGCTAATACATCTGGAAGGTGGAGTATTAGACCCTGAAGTATCATCTTCATCTTCTCGTCTTCTTCTTTCTGTGTTCCTTCATGTCGGCGCTTCCTCTCGTTCGGTCTCGGCACATCTGGATTCCGGAGCCACTGGAAATTTCATGGACTGGGGAACTGCGTCTTCCATGAGACTTACCCTTTTGCCCCTTACAACGCCATTGGTGGTCTTGGCGATTGATGGCACTGTTCTCCCAGGGGGCCCTATCCGCTTCCAGACCCTCCCTATTAGGATGTCGGTAGGGACACTCCAGCAGGAGTGGATATCCTTCCTTGTCTTACCTAAGGCTTCTTTTACTATCATATTAGGCCTTCCTTGGTTACGGCTCCATTCTCCACATGTTGACTGGACTGCTGGACAGATCTTGACTTGGGGTTCCTCCTGTTCCTCCTCCTGCCTATTCAAGGTTACCCCAAAAGAGAATCCTCCTGTTGCCACCATCCCAGTATCTTCTGCTCTTCCCACTGCGTATAGCGATTTCTGGAATGTCTCCTGCAATAGTTGGCCTGAGGCACTCTCTGGGTCGTGTGGCACTCTGGATGAGGAGCCTACCTGTGAACCTGAGCCGATCAGTCACTCCAGTTTGCATGGCCATTTCCCTTTGTCTGTCCCTGGACCCCCTTAGACACACACCCAGGCTGACTCGTCCACCAGTTCCACAGTCGCTACGCCCTGCGATGCAATTCTGGTGGTCGCTGCACCTGGCAATGCTGTTCAGTCGGCCTCTGCACCAGTCCAGCCTATGCCCAGTGAGCTTCCTGCTTCTTGTTCAGGACCTTCTGTAACCTGGCCTCACCCTACTGCTACTACGTCCGTTCAAACCTGTTTAATGCCCCGTACACACGGTCGGATTTTCCGATGGAAAATGTCCGATCGGAGCGTGTTGTCGGAAAATTCCGACCGTGTGTGGGCTCCATCGGACATTTTCCATCGGATTTTCTGACACACAAAGTTGGAGAGCAGGAGATAAAATTTCCCAACAACAAAATCCGATCGCGTCAATTCCGACCGTGTGTGGCCTGTTCCGACGCACAAAGTGCCACGCATGCTCCGAAGAAATTCCAAGACGGAACAGCTCGTTCTGGTAAACTTAGCGTTCGCAATGGATACAGCACTTTCGTCACGCTGCAATGTTAAAAATGGTTTAATACAGTGCACTCTCTTCTTCTTTATAATGTGACAAGAATGAAGTAGTTTTGCTGCTCATATTCACACACACTTCTCACAAAGTTTTATTTTGTTTTTTTTATTGGGATTCCCTGAATATATTGTTATTAGTTGTCACATCTGACAGAATTTTTTTTTTTTTATTTAATTTTTTGGGGGATTTTAAGCCTTTTTTTTAATTTAATGTTTGGATTTTTTCAAAGGCTGATCTTTGTTCAATGTTATTTTTATTTTTACTCCAGAATATTTTTGTGTGTGTTTTGTGTGTCAAGTTACCCCAACACCATTGATATCTTTTAATATTTAATCTCAAGGAGATTGTTTGGTGTTGGTGTCCCTTGTTCATTTCACATTGTATATTTGAAATGTACCTGAATCCTCACCAACAAACTGTCCTTTTTGAAGTAAAACACATAGGAGAGTATAATTCAAAACAAAAATCCTTTATTAAGGGATCAGAACCAAACAAAGAGGATGACAACACTGGATCAACAGGAGAAATTAGCAAAGCCTGGGACCCCCACGGCAGACATCAATTCTTGAACATCAAAATTGGTGGCCTGAGGAGTCCATATGTAAGGGAGGGCAGTCTGGTCCAGAATTCACAGAGATCCGGATAGCAGCAGATGACATCTGTGTCCCCAGGCTGTGGTACCACAAGAGGCTGCATCTTTTGGCCGACCAGACTGGATCCAGGGTCCTCACTTTCTGGTCTTCCTTTCACGCTTCCTTCCGGGCTGTGGCTGTGCAGTTGGAGATGTGGCAGGAGGAGGAGTAGGACCTGGAGGAGGACTGGGAGGACCTGGAGGAGAGGGAGGACGAGGAGGAGGACCTGCAGGAGGAGGAGGAGGACCATCGAAAAGGTGTGTCTGAGCTGTCATTTGGCCCCTCATACCTTTCTTAAGAGCCTCCGATATGAGCGCCTCACACATGACTTGTTGGCCCTCCTCCATCCTCTGCATTTTATATGCAATGACGGCAGCAATGTCCTCCTCCACGGTCTGTCGTGCTCCCAGGACCTCTGTAGCCCTCCAAAAGAGTCCTCCGGTAGCCTCCTCTAGGGCACTCCTCCTACTGTCACTTTCTCTTTTCAGGGGGGGTGGAGGGACCTGCAGATCAGCCAGCCGGCTCGGCCCGGCCACCTCCTGGCTGAGACTTCCCTGTGTATGAAAAAGGGACATGGTTGTAATGTTTTGCATCATCAATCACAATCCTAAATTAGTACTCCCAACTAACATCTAGTTAACATCATTGATTGGACAAGCAGAAATATTTAGAGGAATGCTATACCTGGCTCAATCTGGGCTCCTCCATGTGTTGTTGCCTGGAGGGCCCAGGTTGGGCGTCAGAAGCCTCAGCCAGGGGGGAAGGAAGCGTGGAAGGAAGACTGGAGAGGGATGGCCTGGGTTCAGTCTGGCCTGCCAGAAAATGCAGCCTGTCATAGTACAACATCCTGGGGACATAGATGTCATCTGCTGCTCCGGATCTCTGTGAATCCAGGACTTTCTTGCGCTCCCTTAGATATGTACTCCTCAGGCCACCAATGAAGATCTTTAAATAGGTGATGTCTGCCGGAGGGATCACCTGCTTCACAATTTCACACCAGTGCTGCCTTCCTCTTTGCTTGGTTCTTGTAATGGGGGTGTTTAATCTCCCACAGACAGGGCAGCTCCCTTAAGATATCTATGAATACTTACATGAAGTCATTGTCTTTCACTAAGATATCCATGTTCACTGCAAGACACAACACAAGACAAAGCCTAATGTCAGACAAAACTCTCCTAATCTTGTTACAATATAGGCTTCAATGTAGAAGCAGTATAGGCACAAGTTTGTCTCTTACCTTCGTTCTTACGATTGGCGCGTCCAATGCTCCTTCCTCCGCTCACAGATCGTACGTAATACGCACGTGTGTTACGCTTTTTACACACTGCGCATGCGTGTAACTCCGCCCGACCCTGACGTTCTTTCTAGTCTATTCCCCGCCCCTTTTCGTTCGGCGCAGTGGGTAAAGAGCACATGGCGGAGTTAGAGCAGGTGTGTGCTAATTATAGCAACGAGGAGGAGGAGGAGGAAAGCCCGCATCCGGACACATCCCGATCCAGAAGGAGACGTTTTAAGGCCACAAATATGTCCTTTGGGGAGATGTTGGAGATGGTCGACATCATGAAGAAGTCCGACTATGACGGAAAGTATGGGCCTTACCCCAACCCCAACATCAGAAAGGCAAAGATCATGGCGAAAGTGGTCAAAAGCCTTCACAAGAATTTCGGGGTACGAAGATAGAAAGATCAGCTCAGGAAGCGGTGGTCGGACCTGAAGTTAAGAGAGCCAGAGCAGTACCGAAAGATCCGGAGAGTGCTGCAAAAAAGTAAGTAGTTGTGCTGTGTTCCTATTCTTTCTGTCTTTATTGCGTTCGTGCTGCTCCATATGCTTTTATTAATTGTAACGTTTAAAAGGGCAACTTTAATGTTCATGGGCCCATTATTCTTTCATATCAAACATTTTTCTTTCGGCCTCTAAAACACCATTGTTTAGGCCATATGCATTTTCCCACATTTTTTTTGGGCCTACTTGGATGCCAAATATTTGTTTGTGTAGATGGGTTTGTTACTAGAATGAAATGCCAACTAGATTCTGTGTAAGGAGAGGACACTGAGCAGCTGTTTTCACATCTGGACACTGGAGCACTAGTGTGGGACACAAGAACACCATTTTTATTAGGGGGGCACACAGGTAGGGGGGTCTCCATCTGTGAAGCTTGTACTAAACAGGTAAAGTATTGCAGCTTGACAAAGGCCAATAAAAAAAATACATCTTGGAACTCTGCTAAAGTAGACAATTGTACCCCACTTCCAAGCAATGTTTCCTATTTATAGTTCTGCCATCAAATATCTGTGTGCTAATTATACCATTTTTGTTTTACATAGGTGAGAAAAGACTCGGAGGACACCCCTCATCCGAGGAGACCAGAGACCCCCCACCTCTGGAAGAAGGTGAAATACCACCAACCCAAGCTGAGCAGGAGGAAGAAGAAGATGTGGTGGAGATTGGCACCACAACAGGTGAGTGTCTGCGACCACAGGCTCAGGTAAACGAGATGGATGGTGGCAGATTTTTGAGACCTGTTTTTGTTTTGTTTCTCTCTTTTTAGGTGATCGTGATGTGAGGGATCCAGAACGTTTCACATCAGAAAGTGCCCAGATCCTGATCGGGGAGATCATGGGGTGTAATGTCGAACTGCAAAACATACAGCAAAAAATCAATGATGTTCTTAAAAAAAATAATAACATCATTGATGTTTTGGGGCAAATTTAAAACCCCACAAAATCACTTTTTGGATTGTGGTCCAATCTTTTAAATTTTTTTGCAATGTTTTGAAAAGCCAAATTTGGAGGATGCACACAGTGTGCCAACATGTGCTATCTGCCATCACGGTAGATCAATGGACGCGTTTTGGGGGTGCAACCCCTTCCTCAATTATAAAGTAGTGTTGAGGAAGGGCTTGCTCCCCCAAAACACGTCCCTTGATCCCCCCTGATGGCAGATAGCACATGTTGACATTCGTAAATTGGTGTGCATCTTCCAAATTTGGCTTTTCCAGGGGTGATTTCCCCCCATCTGAACGCTATATCAAACCCAGTTCCTAAATACTGATGTCTGATATAGCCTTCAGGTTTTACCTAATGTGAACTTTGTAAGTTCAAGTTTTTTGGCTTTCTTGTTGGTTTTACACAGGCCTGTTTTATCTGAAATGGACATTTCGATTTTTGATAATGCTACTGCAAAAATTGTTATACAACAAACATGTTGGTTTGTTTTAACCACTTGCTGACCGCCTAACGCAGATATACTGCGGCAGAATGGCACGGCAGGCAGAATCACGTACCCATACGTGATCTGCCTCCCGCGGTGCCAGCGGCGGTCGGCATTTGACTGGGAGCGTTCCGTGATGAGGGGGAGGCCATCCGATCGTGGCCCCTCCCTCGCGATCGCTCCCAGCCAATGAGAGACATCCCCTGCCTGTGTATAGTACACACAGGCAGAGGATGTGATGTCATCTCTCCTCGGCTCGGCAGATTCCGTTCCAGCGCCGAGGTGAGAAGACATGTAAGTGCACAAAACACACACACACACATACAAATTAGAACATGCCAGGCACACAAAAGACCCCCAATCCCCCCCCCGATCCCCCCCCAATCACCCCCCCGTCACAAACTGACACCAAGCAGTATTTTTTTTTTTTCTGATTACTGCTAGGTGTCAGTTTGTGACAGTTAGAAGTGGTAGGGCAGTGAGTGGTAGCCCCCTGTAGGTCTAGGGTACCCCCCTAACACCCCCTAATAAAGTTTTAACCCCTTGATCACCCCCTGTCAAAAGTGTCGCTAAGCGATCATTTTTCTGATCGCTGTATTAGTGTCACTGGTGACGCTAGTTAGTGAGGTAAATATTTAGGTTCGCTGTCAGCGTTTTATAGCTTCAGGGACCCCCATATACTACCTAATAAATGTTTAAACCCCTTGATTGCCCCCTAGTTAACCCTTTCACCACTGATCACCGTATAACTGTTACGGGTGACGCTGGTTAGTTCGTTTATTTTTTATAGTGTCAGGGCACCCGCCGTTTATTACCGAATAAAGGTTTAGCTCCCTGATCGCCCGGCGGTGATATGCGTCGCCCCAGGCAGCGTCAGATTAGCGCCAGTATACCGCTAACACCCACGCACGCAGCATACGCCTCCCTTAGTGGTATAGTATCTGTACGGATCAATATCTGATCCGATCAGATCTATACTAGCGTCCCCAGCAGTTTAGGGTTCCCAAAAACGCAGTGTTAGCGGGATCAGCCCAGATACCTGCTAGCACCTGCGTTTTTCCCCTCCGCCCGGCCCAGCCCAGCCCACCCAAGTGCAGTATCGATCGATCACTGTCACTTACAAAACACTAAACGCATAACTGCAGCGTTCGCAGAGTCAGGCCTGATCCCTGCGATCGCTAACAGTTTTCTTGGTAGCGTTTTTGTGAACTGGCAAGCACCAGCCCCAGGCAGCGTCAGGTTAGCGCCAGTACCGCTAACACCCATGCACGCACCGTACACCTCCCTTAGTGGTATAGTATCTGAACGGATCAATATCTGATCCGATCAGATCTATACTAGCGTCCCCAGCAGTTTAGGGTTCCCAAACACGCAGTGTTAGCGGGATCAGCCCAGATACCTGCTAGCACCTGCGTTTTGCCCCTCTGCCCGGCCCAGCCCAGCCCACCCAAGTGCAGTATCGATCGATCACTGTCACTTACAAAACACTAAACGCATAACTGCAGCGTTTGCAGAGTCAGGCATGATCCCTGCGATCGCTAACAGTTTTTTTTGTAGCGTTTTGGTGAACTGGCAAGCACCAGTGGCCTAGTACACCCCGGTCGTAGTCAAACCAGCACTGCAGTAACACTTGGTGACGTGGCGAGTCTCATAAGTGCAGTTCAAGCTGGTGAGGTGGCAAGCACAAGTAGTGTCTCGCTGCCACCAAAAAGACAAACACAGGCCCGTCGTGCCCATAATGCCCTTCCTGCTGCATTTGCCAATCCTAATTGGGAACCCACCGCTTCTGCAGCGCCCGTACTTCCCCCATTCACATCCCCAACCAAATGCAGTCAGCTGCATGAGAGGCATTTTCTTTATGTCCTCCCGAGTACCCCTACCCAACGAACCCCCCCAAAAAAGATGTTGTGTCTGCAGCAAGCGCGGATATAGACGTGACGCCCGCTATTATTGTCCCTCCTGTCCTGACAATCCTGGTCTTTGCATTGGTGAATGTTTTGAACGCTACCATTCACTAGTTGAGTATTAGCGTAGGGTACAGCATTGCACAGACTAGACACACTTTCACAGGGTCTCCCAAGATGCCATCGCATTTTGAGAGACCCGAACCTGGAACCGGTTATAGTTATAAAAGTTACAGTTACAAAAAAAAGTGTAAAAAAAAAAAAAAAAAACACATACAAAAATATAAAATAAAAAAAAATAGTTGTCGTTTTATTGTTCTCTCTCTCTCTCTATTCTCTCTATTGTTCTGCTCTTTTTTACTGTATTCTATTCTGCAATGTTTTATTGTTATTATGTTTTATCATGTTTGCTTTTCAGGTATGCAATTTTTTATACTTTACCGTTTACTGTGCTTTATTGTTAACCATTTTTTTGTCTTCAGGTACGCCATTCACGACTTTGAGTGGTTATACCAGAATGATGCCTGCAGGTTTAGGTATCATCTTGGTATCATTCTTTTCAGCCAGCGGTCGGCTTTCATGTAAAAGCAATCCTAGCGGCTAATTAGCCTCTAGACTGCTTTTACAAGCAGTGGGAGGGAATGCCCCCCCCCAACGTCTTCCGTGTTTTTTCTCTGGCTCTCCTGTCTCAACAGGGAACCTGAAAATGCAGCCGGTGATTCAGCCAGCTGACCATAGAGCTGATCAGAGACCAGAGTGGCTCCAAACATCTCTATGGCCTAAGAAACCGGAAGCTACGAGCATTTTATGACTTAGATTTCGCCGAATGTATACAGCGCCATTGGGAAATTGGGAAAGCATTTTATCACACCGATCTTGGTGTGGTCAGATGCTTTGAGGGCAGAGGAGAAATCTAGGGTCTAATAGACCCCAATTTTTTCAAAAAAGAGTACCTGTCACTACCTATTGCTATCATAGGGGATATTTACATTCCCTGAGATAACAATAAAAATGATTTAAAAAAAAAAATGAAAGGAACAGTTTAAAAATAAGATTAAAAAAATAATAATAATAAAGAAAAAAAAAAAAAAGCACCCCTGTCCCCCCACTCTCGCGCTAAGGCGAACGCAAGCGTCGGTCTGGCGTCAAATGTAAACAGCAATTGCACCATGCATGTGAGGTATCACCGCGAACATCAGATCGAGGGCAGTAATTTTAGCAGTAGAACTCCACTGTAAATCTAAAGTGGTAACCTGTAAAGGCTTTTAAAGGCTTTTAAAAATGTATTTAGTTTGTCGCCACTGCACGTTTGTGCGCAATTTTAAAGCATGTCATGTTTGGTATCCATGTACTCGGCCTAAGATCATCTTTTTTATTTCATCAAACATTTGGGCAATATAGTGTGTTTTAGTGCATTAAAATTTTAAAAAGTGTGTTTTTTCCCCAAAAAATGCGTTTGAAAAATCGCTGCGCAAATACTGTGTGAAAAAAAAAATGAAACACCCACCATTTTAATCTGTAGGGCATTTGCTTTAAAAAAATATATAATGTTTGGGGGTTCAAAGTAATTTTCTTGCAAAAAAAAATTATTTTTTTATGTAATCAAAAAGTGTCAGAAAGGGCTTTGTCTTCAAGTGGTTAGAAGAGTGGGTGATGTGTGACATAAGCTTCTAAATGTTGTGCATAAAATGCCAGGACAGTTCAAAACCCCCCCAAATGACCCCATTTTGGAAAGTAGACACCCCAAGCTATTTGCTGAGAGGCATGTCGAGTCCATGGAATATTTTATATTGTGACACAAGTTGCGGGAAAGAGACAATTTTTTATTTTTTAAATTTTTTTTTGAGCAAAGTTGTCACTAAATGATATATTGCTCAAACATGCCATGGGAATATGTGAAATTACACCCCAAAATACATTCTGTTGCTTCTCCTGAGTATGGGGATACCACATGTGTGAGACTTTTTGGGAGCCTAGCCGCGTACGGGACCCCGAAAACCAAGCACCGCCTTCAGGCTTTCTAAGGCCGTAAATTTTTGATTTCACTCTTCACTGCCTATCACAGTTTCGGAGGCCATGGAATGCCCAGGTGGCAAAACCCCCCCCCAAATGACCCCATTTTGGAAAGTAGACACCCCAAGCTATTTGCTGAGAGGTATAGTGAGTATTTTGCAGACCTCACTTTTTGTCACAAAGTTTTAAAAATTGAAAAAAGAAAAAAAAATTTTTTTTTTCTCGTCTTTCTTTATTTTCAAAAACAAATGAGAGCTGCAAAATACTCACCATGCCTCTCAGCAAATAGCTTGGGGTGTCTACTTTCCAAAATGGGGTCATTTGGGGGGGGGGTTTATGCCATCTGGGCATTTTATCGCCTTCAAAACTGTGATAGGTAGTGAGGAATAAAATCAAAAATGTACGCCCTTAGAAATCCCGAAGGCAGTGATTGGTTTTCGAGGCCCCGTACGCGGCTAGGCTCCCAAAAAGTCCCACACATGTGGTATCCCCATACTCAGGAGAAGCAGCTAAATGTATTTTGGGGTGCAATTCCACATATGCCCATGGATTGTGTGAGCAATATATCATTTAGTGACAACTTTTGGTAATTTTTTTTTTTTGTCATTATTCAATCACTTGATCACTTGGGACAAAAAAAATTAATATTCAATGAGCTCAACATGCCTCTCAGCAATTTCCTTGGGGTGTCTACTTTCCAAAATGGGGTCATTTGTGGGGGTTTTGTACTGCCCTGCCATTTTAGCACCTCAAGAAACGACATAGGCAGTCATAAATTAAAGGCTGTGTAAATTCCAGAAAATGTACCCTAGTTTGTAGGCGCTATAACTTTTGCGCAAACCAATAAATATACACTTATTGACATTTTTTTTTACCAAAGACATGTGGCCGAATACATTTTGGCCTAAATGTATGACTAAAATTGAGTTTATTGGGTTTTTTTTAGAACAAAAAGTAGAAAATATCATTTTTTTTCAAAATTTTCGGTCTTTTTCCGTGTATAGCGCAAAAAATAAAAACGGCAGAGGTGATCAAATACCATCAAAAGAAAGCTCTATTTGTGGGAAGAAAAGGACGCAAATTTCGTTTGGGTACAGCATTGCATGACCGCGCAATTAGCAGTTAAAGCGACGCAGTGCCAAATTGTAAAAAGTGCTCTGGTCAGGAAGGGGGTGAAACCTTCCGGGGCTGAAGTGGTTAAAAACCTTTGGTAAATGCACATGTGATTGTGCAGGTATAAAAAAGTTGCTTACTCAAGAATGTGTGGATTATTGTCTCAACACTACAATACAACACTTTTGGGGTGATGTAATTGCTGTTTTCTGAAAAAATGGGGGTTATTTCCTAAGGGCAAATCCTCTTGGCACTACAAGTGCAGTTTCAGTGCAGTTGCAAGTGCACTTGTAGTGAAATGTGTTTTTGCATTTAGGAAATAACAGCCAACAGTGCTTTGTATAAGGTTACACAATCACAACATTTTCTGGACTCAACACATTTCTGTCAGGGTCAGCTAAAACAAACACAAGCAGTAAATGTCCACCAAGAATTTCTTTTTTTTTTTTTATTATAAAAAGGCTTCACAGATTTGCTGGCATATTGATAGCCCCCCTACCCGCAAAGAACTCCAGGTAGCGTAACCGGACATCACAGGCACTCAGGGAGGGCAAGCCAGGACGGCTACTTTCAAGCCCCGTCAGTGTGGTTTGATGTAGGATTCCGGCCTCGGGCCCAACTGAGCCAGCATAGTTGGCCGAATGTTTCCTTAAAAAGTTATGGAGAACACAGCACGCCAGTATAATATGGTTCAGTTTATACTCCGCCATATGGATGGGTGTCAGAAATAGTCGGAACCGGCTGGCCAGGATTCCAAATGTGTTCTCCACCACTCTTCGGGCTCTGGCCAGCCGGTAATTAAAAACCCTCTGTTTCGGGGTGAGGGTCCTCATTGGGAATGGCCGCATCAGGTGGTCCCCCAGCGCAAATGCTTCATCAGCAACGAACACAAATGGGAGTCCTTCCACATTGTCCTCTGGAGCTGGCAAGTCCAAGCTGCCATTCTGGAGACGCCTGTAGAACTCCGTCTGGGCGATGACTCCACCATCGGACATCCGGCCATTCTTCCCCACGTCCACATACAAGAAGTCGTAATTAGCCGACACCACCGCCAACATCACTATACTATTAAACCCCTTGTAAGTATAATAGTATGACCCCGAGTTGGGTGGTGGGACGATGTGGACATGTTTCCCATCAATTGCCCCTCCGCAGTTAGGAAAGTCCCACCGCTCGGCAAAGTGGGAGGCCACAGTCTGCCATTCCTGTGGCGTACTCTGAAACATGGCAAGCAGATTATACACAAACATTATGGGGCAACCTCCAGATAGCATTTATTAAGGGGAATTTAACAACACCAAAGTATAAGGTACACCTATCATATTCCCCCCCCCTCTCATGGGCCATTTCCAACATTATAGGGGGTGTGTGGAAATCTTGGACAGGTAACCCTCTTCACTTCATTGAGAGATGAATGCCTAAAAAATGGGTATTACTTTGAACAGCCCCTCCTTAGTTACACTATTGGCAGACCACTGGACAGGTAAGAAGTGTCTGAATACAAAGATATAAATACACACTGTACATATTTGAGGACATTTGGACATTCTGCTATTACCTATCAAGATAATAATTAGGATACAAAAACTTTAAACAGTACCATTGGAAAGTATACAGGCAGGCCCTTGCACTACATGCTTTGGGGAATTCCTCCATAAATCTGAGCACTAAAGAGGTGGGTATAGTGTCTATGGGTTTGGCAAAGTCAGCAGATAGATGATTGAGGATAGATAGAGAATTGGGATCATCTGACTTAGCAGTTGGGGGAGGGAGGGTTACTAAAAATTATTTGGGGACACCACAAAAAAAAGCCTCTGGCCTGAATTTAAATCAAAAATAACATTTCCAAACATTTTAGGGGGTGTTTGGGGTAAAGCACTACTATGGAGATGATAAAATACATTGTTAAGTGACTACATGAGGTGAATATAGGGCAGGAGACACCATGCTGGGGAGGTTAGTGAAGGGCAAATATGTATGAAGGACCTTAAATAATAATTACATAAAAATACAGCATGCATAAGAACAAAGGGGACATTCACAGCATATTACAATCATGGTAATTAGGGAATGAGGAGAGAAATACAATATATTATCAAACATTCAATACAATAAAATGTGATATAAAAGGATAAAAATCTTACCTTCATATACTCCTTCTGCAGGACCTGTATGATGGCAGAACAGGTCTCTGGGATAATGATCCCCAGAGCCTGGGGGGAGATGCCTGTCGAGAACTTCAAGTCCTGCAGGCTTCTCCCTGTGGCCAAATACCGCAGGGTAGCGACCAACCTCTGCTCTGGAGTGATGGCTTGCCTCATGCAGGTATCCTGCCTGCTGATATAGGGGGTCAGCGAAGCCAACAAATGGTGAAACACGGGGTCCGTCATCCGGAGAAAGTACCTGAAATCATCAGGATTATTCTCACGGATCTCACAGAGCAAAGGCATATGAGAGAACTGGTCACGCTGAAGCAACCAATTCTTGGTCCATGAACTCCTCCCCACCCTGTTCATGGACTGGACTTGTGTCAAGGTCAGGACCCCAACACCAAGCCCCCGCACAGCACGAACTCTAAGAGGAGTAGGCATACGAAACATGGCTAGAAAACGGTCGGCTGCTCAGAACGAAGTAACAGAACGCACTGAAGAACAGCAAGGCCTGTGAAGAGCTACCTGAAAAACAGCAACGAGAGGGCAAGATCGCTCAGAAAACTCCGATACGAACTGACTGCACGCACTGAAGAGCAGATACAAACCCACAAGCACAAACTGAACGGCAGAAAACGATCTGAAAGCCACGAGTCTGAAAAAGCGCAAATCGTCTCTCACCAAACTTTTACTAACACGAGATTAGCAAAATGAGCCCAAAGGGTGCCTCGCTTGGTTCTGAACTGGCCTTTTCTAGTCTCGTCGTACGTGGTGTACGTGACCGCGTGGTTGGCGATCGGAAATTCCGACAACTTTGTGCGACCGTGTGTAGACAAAAAAAGTTTGAGCCAACATCCGTCGGAAAAAATCCTAGGATTTTGTTGTCGGAATGTCCGAACAAAGTCCGACCGTGTGTGCGCCCTATAGTAGGCTCAATCCATCCTTTGGATAGACTGCCTCATTCGGCCAGGTGGGGTTTTCAATCTTTTGTTCAGGGCTCTCTGCATTCTGTTTGTGTTCCAGCTATCCAGCTTAACTCTTGTGACACGTCACCTTTTAACCAACCTGACCTCAGGGATCCACTGACCTCTACCCAGTCTGATGGTCCTGTGTTGGATGTCCAGCACATCTTTAAGGGTCTGGGGGACCCTGCTCAGACTTCTGATGGTCTTCTCATGCCCTTACTCATTTCTAAAAAGCCTTTAGTCCCCAATAAGTCCTTTTGTCCTCTCCTTACCTCGGTTCCGGCCTCTGAGGATAATCTAAAGTACGAGGTTAGTCAAGTTTTGGATTCCCGGCTCCGTAAAGGTATTCTTCAGTACCTCGTACATTGGAAAGGGTTTGGTCCTGAGGAGAGGTCTTGGATCACTGCATCTGAGGTCTTTGCTCCTCGTCTATTGAGGAGGTTCCATCTGGAGTTTCCCTTTAAGCCTGGGCACAGGCGGGAGAGGGGAAGGTCTTAAGAGGGGGGGTACTGTCATGGTTATGCAATAGAGTTTGTCGATCAGCATACCTGTCTCGATGTGTTCATCTCTAGAGACCAGCTGACCGTCACCTGACTGCTTTTGTAACCTCTCCTCTAAGCATGGCCCCACCCCAGGCCCTATCAGGGAACCCTATATTAACCTGTGCACTGCAAGCCAGCAGTGCTGATCAACCATTGTGTGTTAGCCTCAGTGTGTACTTGCTGTGTTGCCTACATCTGATTCCTGTTACCGACTTTTGGCCTGTTCTTAACAATTCCTGTCTGCTCAGGACCCTGACCTTTGGCATGTTCCCGACCATCCCTGTTTACCTGTGACCCTGAACCTTGGCATCTGCTTGTGGCCCCGACCTTGGCTTGTCTCTTACTTTCCCTGCTGCCTCCTTCCTCTTCTCCTGTAGTCTACCGTGAGCGTGAGCTGTGAGACCCTGGGGGCTGCGACCTGGAGCCAGACTGCAGCGCAGTCCATCCTTACCATTAAAGGCTCTGGTGAACACCTGCTGGCTCTTAGACTCCGCGCCCTGGGGAATCTATGCTCTAGCTCCCAGTGGGATCTGTGTCAGTGATCCAGTAGACCTGCTTCCTGAACCTCCCAGGGTTCAATCCGCCGCAGTCAGCCGTAGGGTCCACTACGTTGTGGTGCCTTCCTGATCCCAACGATGTGCATCTGTCACCCAGATCTAGTTGACCTGACAGTGTACGCTGTACTCGGTGACACTATGACAGGGAGTGAAAGGGCTACTTGGGGGGGTTGGCTGCTTTTTACTATTAAGAATTTTACCTGCTTAGCCTTCCAGCAGTGTCTTCCTACTGCGCATTTTCGAATCGCTGGCTGTGGGGGAAGAAGGAGGGGACCAAACTCAGCCGGAATTGGGAATGGGTACCAGTCAAAACCAGGTACCCGCTCCCCCCCCAAAATGTGGCAGCAGAGGAGGGGGAGGAAGACAAGCGGAGCTTCCCCTTTTGGGTGGAGCTCCGCTTTAAGCAAAGAAAAAATGTTACACCCAAACACATAAAATCCCATCCAAAAAAAATGTAGAGGCCCCCCACCCCCATACATATGCATGTGTAATTGTAAACACGCTTTAGGAAACCTCCCAAATTTTTGATATGGGAGCGAGGGACACCTATAAGCAAACGTATGTAGGCATAGGACACACCCCTTTAGCCGCATTTATACTGTGGCAGGTTGGCACAACTGCGCAAATCGCTGTAGCTGTACATTGCTCCTTTAAGACGTCACGGCAGGCGCATGCGCGTCCGCCGCGTGTCCCCGGAGCCGATGTGCACGCCCGGCGGGCGCGATGACCGCTGGGCACCCGCAATCGTTTGTAAACACACAAATCCCGGTTCTCTCAGGGGAGAGGAGACAGATCGTGTGTTCATACTAAGTATGAACACCGATCGGTCTCCTTCCCTAGTCAGTCCCATCACCCCCACAGTTAGAACACATCTAGGAAACACAGTTAACCCCTTGATCGCCCCTAGTGTTAACACCTTCCCTGCCAGTGACATTTATACAGTAATCAGTGGCTATGATTAGCTCTGATTGCTGTATAAATGTCAATGGTCCCAAAATAGTGTGAAAATTGTCCGATCTGTCCGCTGCAATGTTGCAGTCCTGATAAAAATCGCAGATCATAGCCATTACTAGTAAAAAAAAATAAAAATAATAAAACTGACATAAATCTATCCCCTATTTTGTAGACGCTATAACTTTTGCGCAAACCAATCAATATACGCCTATTGAGATTTTTTTACCAAAAATATGTAGAAGAGTATATATCGGCCTAAACTGATGAAGACTTTTTTTTGTATATTTATTATAGCAAAAAGTACAAAATATTGTGTCTTCTTTCAAAATTGTCTTTTTTTTTATAGCGCAAAAAATAAAAACCGCAGAGGTGATCAAATACCACCAAAAGAAATCTCTATTTGTGGGGAAAAAAGAACATAAATTTTGTTTGGGTACAATGTCACATGACCAGTTAAATCGACCCAATGCCGTATCGCAAAAAATGGCCTGATCAGGAAGGAGGCAAATTCTTCCGGGGCTGAAGGAGAATTATACCAAAAAAATTATTAGTTAAGCCCACAAGTGCTTTTTTTCCCATTACTATTACTTTATATTGGCTTCTGGAATTTACAAATGCAGCAATTTAAAAATTGGATGAAAGGTTTAGCACTGTGAAACACTTTTTGAAAGATAAAAAGTGCATTTTATATACAACTATATAGATCAGACCAAAATGAGGGACAAATGAGGAAGAAAGAGAGAGTTCAAAATCAGGGACAGTCCCTTGAAATCAGGGACAGTTGGGAGCTATGCTTTAGGTGTGCCTACACTTGAAAACATTGATTGCGATACACATGTTACATATTGCCACACATGCCAGAGTGGGAGCAATATTTCTAGCACCAGGCCTCCTCCGTAACACTAAACTGATGAGTTATATGGGGCCTTTAAAGCATCGCCTATAGAAAATACAGGGTATTGAAGTTTGTCGCCATTTCACGGGCGCACGCAAATTTGAGGTTTGACATGTTGCCAATCTATTTACTGGGTGCAACCTCATCTTTTATATTTTATCAAAAATGTGGGTAATTTGTTGCATTTATTTCCCCTTTAAATTCTCTTTAACCACTTGAGGTCCGGGTCATAGCCAAATGACGGCTACAGCGCGGACCTCAATCTCCGGGAGGACGTCATATGACGTCCTCCCCTATGCACGCGCACCGCGCGCACCCTGCAGGGCGCGCATGTGCGCGCTGTGATCACCGAGTCACGGAGACTCGGATGATCACAGATCCGAGTAAGGGGCCGGTCCCGGCCCCTTACCATGTAATCAGCTGTCAGCCAATGACAGCTGGTCACATGATGTAAACAAAAGCTCGGTGATCGGTTTCGTTTTCTCCTCACGCTGATAGCGTGAGGAGGAAAAAAAAGCCGATCACCGGCTTATGTCAAAGGGACATCGGTCCTGAAGAGGAAGGAGGCACAGATGCCCCATCTGTGCCTCCAAGTGCCATCTGCCAGTGCCCACAAGTGCCACCTATTAAAGCCCACAAGTGCCACCTATTAAAGCCCACAAGTGCCACCTATCAATGCCCACAAGTGCCACCTATCAATGCCCACAAGTGCCACCTATCAATGCCCACAAGTGCCACCTATTAGTGCCACCTAGCAGTGCTGCCATCAATCAGTGCCCAATCAGTGCCCAAAACTGCCACCCATCAGTGCCCATAACCGCCACCCATCAGTGCCCATCACTGCCACCTATCGGTGCCCATCAGTGCCGCCTCATCAGCGTACATCAACGAAGGAGAAAAATTAACTGTTTGCAAAAATTTAAAACAAAATATAAAAAATATATAATTTTTTAAAAAAAATTCTGTCTTTTTCAATTTTTTTAACAAAAAATAAAAACTGTAGAGGTGATCAAATACCATTAAAAGAAAGCTCTATTTGTGGGGAAAAAATGATAAAAATTTCATTTGGGTACCGTGTTGTATGACCGCGCAGTTGTCATTCAAAGTGCGACAGCGATGAAAGCTGAAAATTGGTCTGGACAGGAGGGGGGTTTAAGTGCCCAGTAAGCAAGTGGTTGAAGAGGAGTTCCACCCAGGGGGTCCAGTAAGAAAAAAAAAAAAAAAATTAAAAGTCAGCAGCTACAAATACTGCAGCTGCTGACTTTTAATTGGACACTTACCTGTCCCTGGGTCCAACGATGCGGGGGGTCGAAGCCCCGCTCGTCTCCCCCTCCGTTCTCCGCGCGCCGTGATTGGCCGCTCAGTCACCTGGGACCTGTAATGGGTCCCAGATGATTGACAGGAGGGAGCAGAGCGGAGCCTTTCCTGTGCCGAGGGGGAAGTGATGTCACCAGTCCAGGCACTGGAAGCGGCAGACTACGAGGGACCCCCTAGCAACAGGCATTTAGAGGTAAGTTAAAAAAAAAAATATCCAAATGTTTTGTTTGTTTTAGGATTTTTTTTTTTGGTTTTTTTGGGTGGAACCCCACTTTAATGTGTTTTTTACTGAAATGTTGCATTTCCTAGACCTTTGCGGTAATATCACGTGACATAAAAAATTGAAACTACCTCTATTTTAAGCTCTAGGGGGTCTGCTTTCAGAAAAAAAATAATGTTTGGGGAGTTTATGTAATCTTCAGGCAGAAAATTATTTTTAAACATGTCTGCAAAAAATGCAAAAACAGCTCTGGCAGCAAGTGTTACGTTTTATAAAGAAAACAAACAAACAAAAAAAACAGTGGAGGTCACATGTTTCCTTTGGAGGGCGGAGCTCCACAAACACACCTGACCACCGAGAAATGCAGATGTAATAGGAAACATGTGTTCCACTTCCACTAGTTGTGTGCAGTGTCTATTGAATGTTTATGACAGTAAAGTTCATATAAAAAAAAAAAAAAAAAAAAAAAAAAAAAAAAAAAAAGTGGAGTGGAGGGCACATGTTTCCTGTCGAACGTGGAGTTCCAGTCTGCAGCCAGACCTCTCTCGGCATGCCTGTGTTAATTGGGAGTCAAAGGCTCGATGTTACCCAGCCCATAGCCCGAATTATAGAGATGCATGGTCAGATGAAGGTAAAGGGCTGATTTAGACATTTTGAATGTGAACGTTACTAGGCGGCAATTACAGACATGCTATGTAGACCTCGGCTACGCAATCATAACTACCCCCTATTTTTCATTAACTTGATTTTAGGCATTTATGTTAATTTTTGCACCCTTTTTGTGGATAAGCTTTGTGATGTAAAGCTTTTTGGTTGGAAATTTAGGATTGTAGGGGAAACTAGAACAACTACTGAAGTGGACTGGTTACAGATCAGTGGCTTAGGTTAAAGTGCACCTGAACTCCAAAAGTAAAGATTTTGGGTAGGATTGGGAACATTTTATATTTCAATGTGTGTTGTTTTTTTTTTTTTTGAAAAAGAAGCAAAGTCTGGTATGAACAGACGCATTATGTAACATTCAATTCTCGGGTTGTCAGCATAGCAATACAGAGACATAAGAGGTATGATTAGAACAGATATCTATCATCACATCAGAAAGCAAAAGGCATAGCGTAAATCCGAGTATTAATGGGTCTGAACAGGTACTTCCCAACTATGATCAGGGATGCCACCATGTATAGTGGATAATGTAGAGCCGGAGTAGGGGCATGATATAGGGAAAAGGGGAGAGGGGAGGGATTGGAAACATTTTAAATTGTTACATTTGCCAGAGCAGTACCCTGAGCCTGGGTTCACACTTATGCGTGCAGATCACATGCAATGTCTGTGAGATGCAAATTCAGCGAAAATGCTGCAGGATGCTTTTTTTTTTTTTTTGTCCTGCACTGGAATCAGATCGCATGGGTGTTCACACCTATGCGATCCGATCCGATTCCTGCACTGCGATCCGAGCTTTGGCTATACTTCTCCTTTAACCACATGCTGACCGCCGCATGTAGATATATACGTCGACAGAATGGCATGGACAGGCAAATGGGCGCACAGGTACGTCCTGTTAAATTCGCCGCTGGTGTGCACGCCGCCCTGCCGCGAGCTCCGTGATCGTTCCTGCAGACCTGCGGTCTGTATGTCCGCCTGTGTCTGCGATCGTGTCACGGAGCTGAAGAGCGGAGAGATGTCAGTGTAAACACAACATCTCCCCGTTCTTCCTAGTGACATGTCACTGATCGTCTGTTCCCTCTCGGGAGCAGCGATCAGTGACGTGTCACTCGTAGCCATGCCCCCCAACAGAATCACTCCCTAGGACACATGTAACCCCCTTCCTAGCCCTCACTGCCAGTCACATTTACACAGTAATCAGTGCATTTTTAATCGCACTGATCGATGTATAAATGTGAATGGTCCCAAAATAGTGCCAAGTGTCCAATCTGTCCGCCATAATGTCGCATTCAGCATAAAAATCAGATCGCCACCATTACTAGTAAAAATAAATAAATAAAAATGCCATAAATCTATCCCCTATTTTGTAGACGTTATAACTTTTGCGCAAACCAATCAATAAACGCTTATTGCGATTTATTATTATTTTTTTTTTTTTTTACCAAAAAATATGTAGAAGAATAATCCTGAGGAAAAAAATGTTTTCTTATATATTTTTTGGGGATATTTATTATAGCAAAAAGTAAAAAATATTGCTTTTTTTTTTTCAAAATTGTCGCTCCTTTTTTTGTTTTTGTTTATAGCGCAAAAAATAAAAACTGCAGAGGGGATCAAATACCACCAAAAGAAAACTCCTATTTGTGGAAAAAAAAGGACGTCAATTTTGTTTGGGAGCCACGTAGCACGACTGCGCAATTGTCAGTTAAAGCGATGCAGTGCCGAATCGCAAAAAGTGCTCTGGTCCTTGGCCAGCCAAATTGTCTGGGGCTGAAGTGGTTAATGCATTACGATAAAAAAAAAAAAAAACTTCTGCCTTTAAGAACACTTTAATGCACATTTAGGCATGCCAGGGGTTTTTTATACTTAAAAGCTCCTCATGTATGTGTGTGTGTATGTATATGTGTGTAATATATGTGTGTGTGTGTGTGTGTATGTATATATATATATATATATATATATATATATATATATATATATATATATATATATATATATATATATATATATATATATATCTCTCTCTCTCAAATTTTTAATGTTTCTAAACCCTGCCCTGCCTTAAAGTGAATGTAACCCCCCCCCCCCCCCCATTATTTTTTATTTTTATTTTTTTAATTAAGACTTCTATTTGTTACAGCAGAGGATGTCATTTTATGTGTGCCCAGTCTTGCCACAAAGAGTTAATCGAGCTCTGAGCAATCCTCTTATCTTTTTTTCAGAAAGATAAAAACAGACAAAGAGAAATAGGTCCATTCTTTCCTCTTGCTGTGACTAACAGGTGATTTCCTTATCTCATGCAGGAAAGAGAGAAGAACAGCAAAGGCACCTCTTAGTAAGATTGTATAGTGTAATGACAAAATTCCATTAAAATCACTCACATGTAATGACATGTTAGTCCGGCACACGGGATGACAGTAGAAGCCATAGGTGATTTCTGCACTCTATCTAATGGAAGGGAGCCTTGTTCCTCTCCGCTGTCGGCTATCACGATCGTATCTCGGAAGTCTGCGTCGAATATACTAGCTGAGAGGAACAAGGCTCCCTTCCATCAGATAGAGTGCAGAGATCACCTATGGCTTCTTCTGTCATCCCGTGTGCCGGACTAACATGTCATTACATGTGAGTGACTTTAATGGAATTTTGTCATTAAACTATACAATCTTGCTAAGAGGCACCTTTGCTGTTTTTCTCTTTTTTTTTTTTTTTTTTACATATTGGAGTGGCTTCACCTCCCCTTCCAAGGCTGGCCTGCTAACAGACTGTATATCCCTCACCAAGAGCTATATATTGCTCAAAGGACTCCTCTGATGACATACTTTGTGGTTTATTATTTACATTGAAACCTGCGCTGCTATCTATCTTTGTATTTGTTATCTCATGCAGGAGCCTGAGAGAGGCATTCTGTATACTTTGCATCCTCCCTCCTTTCTTCTCCAGCTCTCCCAGGATTGGCAGCTCCACACCTCAGCATGATTGGGCATGTTGAAGTTATGTGGTGACTTTCTTGGGTTTAGACTGGATGTTAGTGATCATGGGCCAAAATCCACGAGACCAGCAGAAGTTCAGTGTAAGAAATATCAATGCCTGGCCAAGGGGAGTGTAGATGTCTACTGACATTGGGACTCCACCCACCGAGCCCTGGACAACAGACCTGCCCACAGAATCCAGAGTTTTGCAGGGCTCCAAACAGCTAAAGGGGAGATATTTGACAGGTAAGGTTACATGCAGATGGCATGTATATCCTTATAGATCAGCACTATGGAAGTCATTTAGAAATTAGGAGAGTAGGTTTACATCCACTTTAAACAGCTGTGTGAATTTGGCACCCCATGTTTGTAAAACCTGAATAAAAATATACCATTCGTTTGTGCCGCAAAAATGAGCGTTTGTGCCGGTTCAGTTTCTGGGATATTAAACATTCAATATAATGCAAGCCCCGGCCACTTTGCACCCCATATTGCCAAATTTTAAAAACAAACGCGTCATTCGTTTGTGCTGGTTTGTGCCGTGAAAAAAAAAAGGTTTGTGCCGCTTTGGTTGCGGAGATATTGTGCGTTATATTTGCTGAAACCCCGCCCACTTTGCACCCCATATTGCTGAATTTTAAAAACAAGAGCGCCATTCGTTTGTGCCACGTTTGTGCTGGTTTGTGCCGCAAAAATAAACGTTTGTGCCGCTTTGGTTGCGGAGATATTGTGCGTTTCTATATTTGCTGAAACCCCGCCCACTTCGCACCCCATATTGCTGAATTTTAAAAACAAATGCGCCATTCGTTTGTACCGCAAAAATAATATCTCCGCAACCAAAGCGGCACAAACGTTTGAGTGGTATATGTTGTCAAACCACACTGACTTTACACCTCGTTATTAAATCTTACATACAACTAGATTTATTTGTTCGCGGTTTGTGCAGATTTGGTGGATATTGTACATGATGTTTTACTTTGCGTAGTTTTGCCACCCCCACAGGGATCCCCCCTTCTGATTCTCTAGCGCTGACTGGAAGAACAGGCGGAGGAGGAAGTCTGGGGAGGGGGCGGGCATAGCTGGCTCCAGTGAGGCAGAGCCAGCTGTCAATCGGGCGGCAGGGTGGATCTCGACAGTATTGTCAGGATCTGTCCCGGCTGCAGCGCGGCTCTGCGCTGTCAGGATATAGTGGGCAAAAACACGTCACATGCACATGAGTTTTTTTGTCACAGGAGAACATACTGTCATCTTGTGAACAAAAAGAAAACTAAGGCCAAAAAAGGTTGGGCCATAGTTCTTCTTCTTTTTTTTTTTTTTACATCAAACAAAGGTTTTATTGATCAACTGGTGCATACATGTTAGGGTTGTCCCGATACTAGTATCGGTATCGGCACCGATACCAAGCATTTGCCCGAGTACTTGTACTCGGGCAAATGCTCCCGATAATTCCCCCGATACCTGGAAGTCAGCTGTGATCCGCGCGTGGGGGAGTTACAAGATTCTCCCCAGCGGCTTCCAGCGGCTTTAGTGACATACAGCGGTGATCGGTCACTGCTGACTGTCGCTGCATCCTCCTCCATGCCGTTCCGTTCCTCTGTCCCCTCCGTTCCGCCGTTCCCCTCTCCTTCTCTGTCCCCTCCGTTCTGCTGTGCCTCTCCGCTGTCCCCTCCGTTGTGCTGTCCTCCTCCTCCTTCCTTTGTGAATGGACAGAGTCAGCTGACTCTGTCTATTCACATAACTGAAACATTGTAATATCCTGTGATTACGATGTTTCAGTTTATGAATGGAGAGGAGCCGCTGTCTTCTCTCATTCATTCTCAGTGCAGCTGGGGCTGCAGAGAAAGGGACTGGGGAATCTCTATCCTCCGTCTCTTTCTCTGTCTCAAGGGGGAGATATCAGAGGTCTGTTAAGACCCCTGATATCTCACCAAAGCCCCCCAACAGGGCTGATTAAAAAAAAAAACACATATTGCAATAAAGAATAAAAAAATATTATTGTAAAAAATAAAAATTGTAAATAAAAAAAAAAAAACACACACACATACACCGTTCACCCCCTCCTCCCCCCCCCCCCCCCGAAAAAAAAGAGAGCACTGTTAAAAAAAAAAAAAAACACTGTCACGTGACATTAAAAAAAAAGTATCGATAATCGGTATTGGCGAGTACTTGAAAAAAGTATCGGTACTTGTACTCGGTCCTAAAAAAGTGGTATCGGGACAACCCTAATACATGTTATGTTTGCTTAAACACATGAACTTGGTAACTAGTACATTGATTGTTATACAGTCAGTACATATGATAATGAGTACATTGTGCTTGTCATGTGAGAATATTCCATATGTATACATTTAACACGTAGAAACTACACATCGAGGCGCGCATCCAAGAAATCATTCCATACCAATTTGGTTTCATAGTTCTCTTTTAACAAAAGTTTAAACCAGGTGTTAACCAAGCAAAACAGCACTCCAGCAAATTCTCTTATATAAGTCACTTCTTTATTTAATTGCTTCTTTTGAAAAACATCTATGTCAGTAATTATTCTTTTCCTTACAGACTCCATGGCAGACTACGTGAGTTAACCCCGCCTCCTCTCCAATGCTATAGGACTCCTCTCTCATAAATTTGACCTCACCACTAGAGACTGCGTTCCTTTTTTGTCCCTCTCTTTGAACCTACAAGTCAATGCACTCACGTTTACTGATGTCCAAAATTGATTGTGGAAGTTGATGCCGGGCAGTTTCAAGATAGCCCAGGGCCCAGCCATGGGCGGGAGTGTGGCTCCAGGCCTCTGTGTCCTGTGGTGGGAATGGCCTTCGTATGCCCAGGCTCGGTGGAACGGCTGGCAGGTCTGAAGATTCTCCATGGCAGCAGTTTTCGTATATAAAAGCTCCCTGTTTGTTTTTCCCTTATGTGCCTTGCTGCCTTCTTTTTCTTTTGGCTTCTATGGCGCCTGGAACACAAGTGCGTTCCAGGGTTCGGCTCCCTCTTCCAGGCCACGGCTCCTGCTCGCTACTGCGCATGTGCGATCCTCGGACGAAGCAGAGGCTTGGTTTCGCGCATGCGCGGTGCGGCAGGGGACCCGGCGGCCGTACAGGCGCACTACGGCAGGTTGCCACTGCGCAGGCGCAGTCTGGGCATGGTGGTGACGTCATTCCGGCGGGGATGTTCGAATCTCTGAGAGCCCTGTCATTCCAAAGCCCTGTACACACGATAGGATTTTCCGACAACAAAATCCATGGGATTTTTTCAGACGGATGTTGGCTCAAACTTGTCTTGCATACACACGGTCACACAGTTGGTCGGAAATTCTGAACCTCAAGAACGCGGTGACATACAGCGTGTACAACAAGTCGAGAAAAATGACGTTCAATAGCCAGTGCTGCTCTTCTGCTTGATTCCGAGCATGCGTGGCACTTTGTGTGTCGGAATTGTGTACACACGATCAGAATTTCCGACAACGGATTTTGTTGTCGGAAAATTTGAGAACCAGATCTCAAATTTTGTGTGCCGGAAATTCCTATGGAAAATGTGTGATGGAGCCTACACACGGTCAGAATTTCCGACGACAGGGTCCTATCACACATTTTCCATTGGAAAACCCTATCGTGTGTACAGGGCATTAGGATTACTACAGGCAGCTTGCGTCAGCTCCTCAGGCCCCAGGTTCCCAGATCATGGTCAGCTTCAGCCTGGGGCTATGGTAAAAGAGGGAAGGGGGGCTAAGATGCCTCTTAAAGGGGAAGCTGCACTGCTATTTGTACTCATTTGTTCCAGGACGTGTGAGTGTTCCTACAAAGCTGCAGGATCGCCTCCTATTTGTCCGCCAGGGTGCCATGGACAGATCACCGCCTCCGTGCGGCCAGCCCTCACGCTCTAGGTATGTGGGGCATGAGAAGGGGAGGGCCAGATCCACGTGCAGATGGACTGATTCCCTAAACGTCACGTTCTCCCTTCTCCTTTTTTTTAGCCCTTCCAGGTTAGACCATCAGCTTACTGTCCAAGATGACAGGGCCTTGCCAGGCTGCAACGACCACCTTCTTCATCAAGGTCCAGACATGACTCTCTGTCTAGGACCCAACATCAGAGGAGATGTTCCCATTCCTCCTCCCAACAGAGGAGATGTTCCCATTCCTCCTCCCAACAGAGGAGATGTTCCCATTCCTCCTCCCAACACCACACCCACCGCCACGACAGCTGTTTTGATCACAGATCCTGCTGGGGTTGTGGGACCAGGGTCCCGAAAGTCAAAACCTTAACCCTTGTTATGCCAAGGTGGTCGGGAAAAAGATGCTGAAAGCCGGTAAATGGAGACACTCGTCAAACGGATGGTGCAACAATCCCACAAAGAGTGGAGTACGTTTTACACGTGGAGCCAGTCCACCACATTATCTGGCTCCCTGGCTGATGAGGCCCAGGAGCCCATTCCAGCCTTATGATTCCTCCCCTGATTCCTCGCACAGCGAGATGGAGGGAGATGAGTTTGTCGGAGGCTTCAACTTCACCCTGGTTTCTCCAATTAAAGCGGTCAAAGAGGCCCTTAAGTGGGAAGACTCTTCTACTCCCCTGGCTAAACAGAAGATATTCTTTAAGCAACTGGAGAAAGAACACTCCAATTTTCCACTCCTTTCTGAATTAAAGGATATTATTGACGAGGAATGAAGCAAGGTAGATAAGAAGACCTCTATGTCAAGTAGGACCTCCAGGTTATACCCCTTCAAGGCTGAGGAAGTGAAATATCTGGAAAATGCTGCCCTCGTAGACGCAGCTCTGATACGACTAGCTAAACGCGTCACTCTTCCTCTGGTGGATGCGTTTTATCCTTCAAAGATGGGATTGAGAGAAGAATAGATCAAGATCTTAAAAGGATTTACGGGTCAGCCGGGATGGCTTGCAAACCCGCCTTGGCCCTTACGGCCATGTCCAATACCATGGAGGTCTGGATGGAGAATGTAGACTCCATGATCAGAGGAGTCTCAGAAGAACTGGCCAGGGGCTCGGTAATCCAGGAGTTGAAGCTAGCGGTAGCCTTCCTGGAGGAGGCTTTAATCGACCTTATCCGCCCGTCGGCCCGGACTATGCAGTCCTCAGTCACAGCCAAGCAGGCCATGTGCTTGCGCCCCTGGCTCGCTGACCCAGCATCCTCTTGAAGGGTCCTCGCTGTTTGGTGACAAACTGGATAGCACCATAGCCCGGGCCACAGGTGGGAGGTCAGGCTTCCTGCACCAGGTTAGACATCTGTTCAATCAGAAAAGGCCTCAGCACAGAAGACATAGTACTGAGCGTTCAAGGGAAGCACACTCTTACAGGCCCGGACGAGATATCAGAAGGAATTGGAGCAGAAGACAGGCATCCTTCCAGAAGCCCGCTAAGAGCCAGGCATCCAGTGGATGAAAGCCGGCTAAGCCATTTTGAGTTTGGGCCTGCCCAGGCGGGTCGGGTGGGGGCGCGTCTGCTTCTCCTCCAGCATGTTTGGGGAAAAAGCAATCTGGAACCAGTCCAGTGCCTGATATACTGTACTTAGTTCCACACGGTAGAAAGTTCCACCTCTCTCCCCGTGGAAAATATTCCAGTCATTCAAGGAAGAATTTTACGAGCTCTGAGCTCTTCACAACTAAAAGCCTCGCAATGCTTAAAGATTATCTGCACAATGGTCTCTACAACCCCCATGGTCATGTGGTCTCTGGGGAGATTACGCCCTTTTCAGATAGGGTTTCTTCAACAATGGAATTCGGGGGACGACAATCAGTCCATTCACATAACTTCAGTGATGAGGAGCAGCCTCTTTTGGTGGCTCCAGCACAGAAATCTGCTCACCTGCCACTCCATCGCCCCCGTCTCGTGGGTCACGGTCTTGACCAATGCCAGTGGTGCTGGTTGGGGAGCCCTTTGCGGGTCAGAACTTGCTCAAGGCAAGAGGGGTGTCAGTCTTCGCAACCGAATGTCCTGGAGTTACGGGCAGCCTGGTCTACCCTCCAATTTTTCACTCATCTCCTGAAGGGGAAGTCTGTTTTACTGAAGATGGACGACACCACAGCGGTCTCCTATGTGAAGAGACAGGGGGCATTCGGAGCTCTACTCTGCTCCAAGAAGTCGAGCCCATCATGTCATGGGCTCAGAAAAATCTGGCCAATATTTCAGCAGTCTTTGTCCCTGGAGTCTAGAATGTCCAAGCGGACTTCCTGTCGCGCACTCAGCTGGACAACGAGTGGTCACTGCATGCTCAGACGTTCGAGTGGATCCTGTTCTTGGGAGTCAATCCTGAAGTAGATTGATTTGCATCCCCCTGCAACTTCAAAATCAAGAAGTATTACACTCGGGGCCATTGCAGCCAGGCCTTCGGAATAGATGCCCTGACAGATCAGTGGAAGCTCCAACAGGGCTTACGCCTTTTCCCCATTCCCGATCATCCTCAGATCCTTACGGTGGCTTCAAGCGGAGGCGGTCGAAGTGGTGATGATAGCACCTTACTGGCCGAACAGGCCATGGTTTGCCCTCCTGACCCAGCTCAGCTTCCGGGACCCGCTACCTCTTCCTCTCAGGCCGGACCTTCTTTCTCAGGGGGAAAGTCCTGCACCCTTGTCCGGCATTATTGAGACTGATGGTCTGGTTCTTCAGAGGGAAAGGCTGGAGTCTTTCGGGTGTGCTTCAGGAGTAATTTCCACCCTCATGGGCTCGAGAAGGACAAGCACGAATAAAGTCTATGAGAGAATTTGGGCCAAGTTTGTCAAATTCTCATCCTCTACGGGCAGATCATTCAGGGACCCAGGAATCCCAGGATATTCTCAGCTTTCCTCAATCCGGTCTAGATCTATCTCTGTCCATCAACTCTCTCAGGGTCCAAGTCTCTGCCTTGTCGGCCTTCTCTGGTACATCGTGGGCTGTTCACCCTCTAACTCTGCAGTTTTTCTGTGGGGCAACAAGACTCAGGCCTCCAAGAAGACCAAGATTCCCCAGATGGGATCTTCACCTGGTCCTCGACTCACTGTCTGGACTAAGTACCGCGGGATCTTTCTATTAAGGACTTTTCTGCAAGAGCTGCCTTTCTAGTAGCCATCACTTTGGCTAAAAGGGTTTCTGAGATTGGGTCTTTGGGTCATGAAGAACCATTCCTGACTTTCTTCCCGGACCGGGTGGTCGTCATCCCTATACTTGGCTCAAATCCGAAGACTTTTCAGTGTTCCATGAGGACCAAGAAATTGTCCTACCTACATTCAGGACCCCAGGTTCCTTTTAAAGTTCATCCTCTGGATGTAGGCGAAATGCTGAAGGAATACCTACGAGTTATATCCTCCTTCAGACGCTCCGACTTTCTCTTTGCTCTACACTCAACAACAAGGGGAAACAGGCTTCATCCAGAACGATTGCGACCTGGATCGTCCAGTCTATCTAGCAGGCTTATAGGGCTAAGGGCCTGGCTCCTCCAGAGGCAGTGACCGCACACTCTACCAGGGGTATGGGGGCTTCGTGGGCAGCAGCCCTGCATGTGGCTCCTGATGTCATCTACAAGGCGGCCTCATGGGCCTCCATTAACACCTTTTATGTCACACTATTGCATAGAACCTGCTTCTCTATCCTCTTCGATCTTTGGTTTAAGAACCCAGTCGGTTGACGGGGAGAATTAAACTTCTTTTTATCAGCATACCCACCCATGTGGTTTGGCTAGTTATTTCCCCCATGTAGTCTGTCAGGAAAACTGAAAATTTTATTGTCAAATACTTACCGTAATTTTCATTTCCTGATGGACTCCATGGCAGACGGAGTTCCCACCCTTTGGTCATGAGTTGGCTTATTACGGAACAGTCTCTAGTGGTGAGCTCAAATTTATGGGATAAGGGTCCTATAGCATTGGAGAGGAGGCGGGGTTAACCCACACGTAGTGTGCCATGGAGTCTGTCAGGAAAAGAATGTTTACTGGCATAGATGTTTTTCAAAAAAGCAATTAAATAAAGAAGTGACTTATATAAGAGAATTTGCTGGAGTGCTGTTTTGCTTGGTTAACACCTGGTTTAAACTTTTGTTAAAAGAGAACTATGGCCCAACCTCTTTTGGCCTTAGTTTTCTTTTTGTTCACAAGATGACATATAGTATGTTCTCCTGTGACAAAAAAACTCATGTTCATGTGGCGGACCGTTGCCCACTATATCCTGACAGCGCAGAGCCGCGCTGCAGCCGGGACAGATCCCGGCAATACTGTCGAGATCCTCCCTGCCACCTGATTGAAAGCTGGCTCTAGCTCAATAGAGCCAGAGCCAGAGCCAGCTGTGCCCACCCCCTCCCCAGATTTCCTCCTCCGTCTGTTCTTCCAGTCAACGCTAGAGAATCAGAAGGGGGGGATCCCTGTGGGGGTGGCAAAACTACGCATGTGAAGTAAAACATCATGTACAATATCCACCAAATCTGCACAAACCGCGAACAAATAAATCTAGCTGTATGTAAGATTTAATAACGAGGTGTAAAGTCATTGTGGTTTGACAACATATACCACTCAATATCTCCGCAACCAAAGCGGCACAAACGTTTAATTTTTCAGCACAAACGCGGCACAAATGAATGGCGCGTTTGTTTTTAAAATTCAGCAATATGGGGTGCGAAGTGGGCGGGGTTTCAGCAAATATAACGCACAATATCTCCACAACCAAAGCGGCACAAACGTTTATTTTTGCGGCACAAACGAATGACGCGTTTGTTTTTAAAATTCGGCAATATGGGGTGCAAAGTGGGCGGGGCTTGCATTAAATTGGTTGTTTAATATCTCAGAAACCGAACCAGCACAAACGCTCATTTTTGCGGCACAAACGAATGGTATATTTTTATTCAGGTTTTACAAACATGGGGTGCCAACTTCACACAGCTACTTTAAACTCCTGAAAATGCCTATTTTGTGCACGGAAGCATAGGTTAACCACTTGCCAACCGCCCCATAGCCAAATGACGGCTGCAGGGCGGCTGGATAACTCTGGGATCACTTCATATGACGTGATTCCAGAAAACTGCTCCCGCGCGCCCCCTGGGGCGCGCACACGGGAACATCCGCGACCGCCGGGTCCAGAGGACCCGGCGCATCACGGTAAACGGCCACTGATCGTGGCCGTTTACCATGTGATCGCTCCGTCAAATGACGGAGCGATCACATGTAAACAAACCGGCGTCATGTCATGACGCCGGTTCCTCCCTCCCCTCTCTGTACCGATCGGTACAGAGGGGGGGAGAGATCGGATGGGAGCCGCGCTGTGGGCTGGATGTGTAGTGCCCACAGCGCAGCTCAGTGACATGTACAGTCACATCCATCCCTCCATGCTCAGCCATCCCCCCCATGACCCTGTGCAATACTCTGCAATGATCCTGTGCAATCCTGTGCAATACTCTGCAATGATCCTGTGCAATACTCTGCAATACTCTGCAATGATCCTGTGCAATACTCTGCAATGATCCTGTGCAACCCTGTGCAATACTCTGCAATGATCCTGTGCAATACTCTGCAATGATCCTGTGCAACCCTGTGCAATACTCTGCAATGATCCTGTGCAACCCTGTGCAATACTCTGCAATGATCCTGTGCAACCCTGTGCAATACTCTGCAATGACCCTGTGCAATACTCTGCAATGATCCTGTGCAACCCTGTGCAATACTCTGCAATGACCCTGTGCAATACTCTGCAATGACCCTGTGCAATACTCTGCAATGACCCTGTGCAATACGCCGCCATACTCTGCAATACTCGGTGATACCCAGCCATACTTTGCCATGCTCAGCCATACTCGGCTGTACTCGGCCTCTGTATGTGGCCAGGCTGTGGAAGTCTCACACACGTGGTATCGCCGTACTCAAGAGGAGCAGGAGAATCTATTTTGGGGTGTCATTTTTGGTATGTACATGCTATGTGTTAGAAATATTGTATAAATGGACAACTTTGTGTTAAAAAAAAAGTGTTTTAACCACTTCCTGCCCGCCAGCCGTCATACGACGTCCTTGACTTTGTGCGGGGATATCTGAATGATGGGTGCAGTTACAGGTATCATTCAGATATCATCTTTTCAGCCGGCGATTCCCTACACCATAAGAATGATCATAGCGGCTTTTCCACTGCTTGATCATTCTTACGGGAGGCGAGAGGGGACGTCCCCCCCCACCCCCTTTCGCCGCCCTCAGGTGCTTCTACCAACTCACCGCTACGATTGAAGCCAGGATCATTTTTTAAAATTTTTTTATTTCAGGCTTCCCAGCCTAGAGGTGATATGTGAAGTCTTATTGACCCCATATCTCTCTGTAAAGAGGACCTGTCATACCATATTCCTATTATAGGGGATGTTTACATTCCTTGTAATAGAAATAAAAGTGATCAAAAAATTTTATTTTTTGGAAAAAAGCCTCAAACTAAAATAAAGTAAAATGAACAATAAAAAAAAAAAAAAAAAAAAAAAAAATTTCCCCGTGTGCTCGCAGTCAGAAGCGAACGCATACGTAAGTTGCGCCCACATATGAAAATGGTGTTCAAACCACACATGTGAGGTATCGCTGCGATCGGTAGAGCGAGAGCAGCAATTTTGGTCCTAGACCTCTTTTTTTTTTTGTTTACAAACTTTTTTATTAGGTATAAAACAGGTAGAAATACGGTACAGTACAAAATGTTGATTATCAAAGGTTCAACATCGATAAATAATCATCAGTACAGAAGAAATAGAATAGCAATTTTGCATACAATGGTTGTGCGATCTGGTAATACCACTATAAGATTTTATTTGAGAAAGGTAGAGGTAGATAAAAAGTTATTCCATATTTGTAAGACTATTTGAATGAGTGAACCAAGGATTCCATTTTTTTTCGAATATGTGTTGTGAATTATTTAGAGTATGGAATATTTTTTCCATAAGGAGGATATTGTTGATCCTTGTTTTAAGTTGAGATAAGGGTAGTGTAGGAGATTTCCAATGGTATGCAATGAGCCAGTGTATGGCAACACATATAGTGTGTATCAATCTTATATGAAAATTATTTAGACCTATGATCGGTGTGAATAGAAGGCAATTTGAAATGGTGAGGTTGATCTTATTCTCTGATATAATGGATGCGAAACCTTCAAGAAGTTTCCATATCTGGGAGACTTTGTCGCAATGCCAGAAAATATGTGAAAATGAACCTGTGTCTATGCAACCTCTAAAGCAAGTATGAGGAACTGATGGGAAAATGGCATGAAGTTTTGATGGAGTATAATACCACCGTGTGAAGAGTTTAATTGCTGTTTCTCTAATTGTGATAGATCTCGTGCATTTGAGAAGATTGGAGATGCAATCTGACCAGTTTTCAGCTGAAAGGGTGATATCGCATTCTTGTTCCCATTTAAGCATGTAGGGGTGTTTTTCTGGACTATTAGTGTATATCAGATTTGAGTATATTTCTGAGATTAAGCCGGAGGCTCTTGGGGAATTAATACAAATTTTTTCAAAAAATGTGTGAGATAAATTCGATGAAAGTGGAAAATAGGTGTTGTAAAAGTGTCTAATTTGAAGGTATCTTCTAAGTTCATTATTGGGGGTCTTATGTTTTACTTTTAATGTTGCAAAGGATATGAAGGAAGCGTCTTCAAAAAGTGTTTTGAGTGTGATTAAATTATTGTCAATCCACCAGGTGTATTGATCTGTGTCTTGATGTAGTGATAGGAATTTGGGATCACCAATAAAGGAAGCTAATGGGGGTGTGGTTGATGTCATATTGAATTTCTGATTATGTAATTTCCAGAGTTGGTAAGAATTGGCAACCACAAGATTAAGATTGGCTAATTTGGGTATTGGTTTTTTATGACCCCAAAGTAATCCTGCTAAGGAGTAAGGGAGAATTGATTCAATTTCGAATTTAACCCAGGGGATATTGGGGTTCCGTATGTGCCATTGGGCTAATTGTGACCATCTGGCTGCGAGGTAGTATAGCCAAAAATCTGGGAGCACAAAGCCTCCTTCCTTCTGTGATTTATATAGTACTAATTTAGCAATTCTTGGGTGAGAATTAGACCAAATAAATTTGTTAACATCCGATTGGAATTTGGAGATCAATGTTTTATTAAGTCTGGTTGGAAGAGCACGAAATAAAGTAATTTAGGTAGGAGGGACATTTTTATGGCTGTTATTCTACCTAAAAAAGAAATGTTAAAGGAAGTCCATAGTTTCATTGTTGATCTTAATCTTTGAAACATGGGGAGAAAGTTTTTGTTGACTAGATTATTAATATCTGGGGTGAGATGTATACCTAAATATGGGAGAGACTCGGTTGTGTATAAGAATTTGAATGAAGAGCGAATGTTGTCTAGTTGAGATGTTGGAATATTAATTGGCATACCTAATGATTTTGAGACATTTACTGATAATCCAGAAAGGGACGAGAAGATTTTTAGTGTTTGTAATAGATTTGGCAAGGTTATGTTAGTTTGTGTTAAAAACAGGATCATATCATCAGCATACATACTGAGTTTATATGTGTGATTATTTGCTGTGTAACCTTTAATATCTGGGTTGTGTAAAATAGCAGTAGCTAATGGTTCTATAGCAAGGGCGAATAGAAGGGGAGAAAGGGGGCATCCTTGTCTCGTTCCTTTTCCTATCTTAAAAAAATCGGAGTTACAACCGGGTAATCTTATCCTAGTGGCCGGATTATGGTAGAGTGCATGAAAAGCGTGTATGAATGCTCCATTAAAACCATATTTTTGTAAAACAAGATCTAAATAATTCCAGGTTACGCTATCGAAAGCTTTGTTAATGTCTAGACTTAAAAGGAGTACAGGGTTTGATTTGATGTTGGCATCTTGAATTATGTTTGTGACTAGTCTAATGTTATCTGTAATTTGCCTACCTGGGATAAAACCTGATTGGAAAGGGGATATTAAGGAGGGGATTATTGTTGCTAATCTATTTGCTAAAAGTCTGCTAAAGATCTTGAGGTCGTTGTTGATAACGGAGATTGGTCTGTAATTTTGGGGTAATGTGTGATCTTTATTCGGTTTCGGGATTAAGGACATATTAGCTAATAGCATTTCTTCTGGGAAATGGTCACCATTTAGAATTTTATTAAATAAAGTGGTGAGATGAGGGATTAGGAGTTGATGGAATTGTTTATAATAAAAAGAAGAAAATCCGTCTGGACCGGGGCAGAACCTCTTTTAAGGGATTTAATGATATGGAGAATTTCCTCATCTGTGCAGGGAGCATTCAAGAGGTCTGACTGTGTAGGGGATAATGAAGGAGCTGAAATATTATCCAACCATGATATTGATGAGGGGGGGATTGGTGAAGAAGGTTTGGATAAAAGTTCTGAATAAAATTTAGAAAAGATTGTTAGAACGTCTTGTGGGTGGGTGACTAATTGATTAGTGTTATTTTTTAGCTTGTAGACATGGGTGGGTTAAATAGAATTATTTAATTTTCGGGCAAACATTGTTGAGTAGGAGTTACTTGAGAGGAAAAATTTGGCTTTAGACCAACGGAGAGCCTTCTCTGCTTTTAAATGTAAGTATAGAATCTAGTTCATGGCGTTTTTGGGATATTATATTAAAGACATTTGGATCATGTGTGTTAGTGTGATCTCTATAAAGTTTTTGGAGATCCAATGTGAGGGAGTGTATTTTTGCCCATTTTTCTTTGTTGGCTTGAGCTGCCATTTTAATAAGACGACCACTTAGAACCGCTTTGTGAGCTAGCCACAGAGTAGTAGGGGATATGTCTGGTGTGTTGTTCAGTGTGAAATAATCTTTAATTGCAGAGGTTATTTCTAGTTGGTGGGTAGGTTCTGTTAATAAAGATTCGTTGAGTCTCCATGAGTAAGGTGTTGAGGTAAGACCTATAAAATGTGTGTTAGGAGTGGTTATCTGATGGTCTGACCATGTACATGGGAGGATGAGTGCTTCACGTGCGTTAGATAAGATTATTGGGGTACATAAGATGTAGTCTAAACGAGAATATGAATCGTGTGGGTGAGAATAAAAAGTGTATTCACGTGCGCCCACGTTTAATGCTCTCCATGAATCAATAAGTTGTAGATCGTTTATGTGTTTAGATGTTGTTTTTGAGAAAAATCTAGAATTTATATTGTGTCTGCTACGATCTAAATTAGGTTGAGCAACTGAATTAAAGTCTCCACCTATAATAATGTGTGGCGAATGATAGCGTTGTAGGGTGTTGAAAAAATGAGTGAAGAATGTGGTTTGAGTATCATTTGGTGCATAAACATTAGCTATTGTTAGTTCTCTACCAGAGAGGAAACCCTTGAGTATAACAAATCTACTGTCTGGGTCCTTGTAGACCTGTTGGACATCAAGTGGTAAGGATTGGTGAATAAAGATGGCTACCCCTTTGGTTTTAGAGGAAGATGAAGTGTAGAATGATTGATTGTATGCTTTATGAAAGAAGTTTGGATGATTGTCCTTCATAAAGTGAGTTTCCTGCAAAAGGATTATTTTTGCGTTTAATTTTTTATATTGCAGAAAAGCTTTTTTCTCCTTTTTATTTGGGGAATTAAATCCTTGTACATTATGTGAGATAGTTACAATGGTCATAGTGGTATGAGTTTTTTTGAAGCTCTGACAGAAAGTAATAATGTGTATTGAATAAAAGATTCAGAGATAGTATTACATATACAACCTTGAGATATTATTTCTGTATATGAAAAGTTGCAAAAAATGTTAATGGAAAAAGCAATTCTCTTAATTTTGTTGAGGCTAATAAAAAATATAAATCTTATACCATGCGCTTTCTTGTCTGAGATGTTAAAGAAAATTTTGTTAATCCTTGTGAATTGTACCTTAGATCTGTTATAGGAAAATACCATGGGGTTGGGAAAGACAAAAGTCTCCAACCGACTGAGAACCCATATGAGACCGCTGTGTCTCAAACTCAGTCTTAGCCATTTGTACATCATAATATTGATGATGAGAAAAATAACAAATAGTAATATAGAATGTTGAAACAATAGATGTAAATCAATACATCTGAGAAACTTGTGATGTCTCCTAAAAATTGGAGAATAGGTAACGACTGAGAGGGGGTGATTCATGTCGACAAGTGGGCAAACGGCCGCCATTAATAGTTGTTATATTAATACTAGTGCATCAAAGGAGAAGGAAAAAAAAAAAAAAAAAAAAACCAGGAGGACCACTAAAGATATTTGACTAAAAGCATATGCATGTTTTATGCAACTAAGCTTGGTTCATATTGCTAAAGGCTTTGTAAAATGTTTGTAAAATATTTAAGATAGGCCCAACATCTGCTAACGTAAAAGTATTGATAACTGGGATGTAGCCATCATCAGGATGTATACTTTTACAGAAAGGTTAGCAGTATTAGTTGTATCTATGCTACATGCGTTATCTATAAAACTGATAATTCTGAAGTCATTTACATTGGAAACAGCATAGAAACAGAATTTAAATTCAAGAATATCATAACTTATCAACTAACAAAGAAGTTACAACTGTTAAATTTTGAATTATAACACATATAAGGTAGTTAGATATCTCCAAAATGAAGATGAAAAAATTGGACGTAATACCATATATCGTCACAAGATGTCAGCGTTACAATTATTATATGATTTGGTATGTGAGTTGGATAAAGGTAATGGTGTATACTCACAATCCCTGTGAAGAACTGAAGATGTTAGTGATGAATCTTTTGGGGACAATAACACTAACATTAGCTGCTATAGGAAGTTGAGGAGATTAATTGTATAGAATCAATATAGAAGCCTGTAATAAATTCGGCCTGAAAAAAGAACATAAAAAAAAGGGGAAAAAATATTGAAAACTTTAGAACAAATCAGAAAACAGGCTTACTTAAGTTTGAGAGATAATAGAAATGTAGGAAGAGAGCCAATTGGATCTCAAATGTCCAGTGTGAATGATTGACACTGTAGGCTCATCAAAGATGTCTAATGTTCACTAGGACTCCATTGGCCTGCTTCATGTCTAGGCCTGCGTCTATCCCCTCTAAGTGAAGGAGTGTTCCATATCGGAGCTTGCCTGGGTGTAGACGGGGTGCGTGGAGGATTGTTGGGGTTCCACAATCCTAATTTGAAGAGAATATCTTGGCCTTCAGGGATCGAGGTGGCAATATAAGTTGTGCCATTGTGCGGGATAATCAGCTTAAAAGGGAAACCCCATCTGTATCTGATTCTGGCTGTGGAAAGAATAGTGGTTATTTCTTTCATTTTCCTGCGTCTGTCCAGGGTAGCTTGGGAGATATCTGGGTATAGCTGCAAATGCACTCCATCGAGGGTGATATTTCTAAGACTCCTTGCGGCTCTCATTATTTCTTCCTTCACCAAGAAATCTTTCATACAGAGGATTATATCTCGGGGAGGTTTATCAGGAGGAGGTTTGGCTCTTAAGGCACGGTGTATGCGATCGCACGTGAAGGACTGGGGATTTTGCTCTGGTAACAGCGACAGGAACAATTTAGTAGAATATGCAGGTAAATCAGTGATAGTTTCTGGGACGCCTCTTATTCTGATATTGTTCCTTCTGTTCCTGTTATCTAAATCTTCCACGTGCGCTTGCAGTTGCGCAAAAGCTGATGAGAGGTTATCATGCTCCCTGGATAAATCATTGAAAGTAATTGCAAGTTCGTCATGTTTATTTTCAAGCAAATCAGTAAGGGAGCCTAGGGCAGCTATTTCTTGGGACAAAGTGGAGGTAGATTTTTGCAATTCTGTTTGAAATTTAGTGTGTAACTTAGTGCACAGTACATCTAAGCTGATGTCCAGTTCAGCTTTTGAAAGGGGGGTGTACTCACTGTTTTCTGGTACTTTGCAGCCTGATGTAGATGCCATGAGGTTCTGTTGTATTTCAGCAGGGGAGTGAGACTCTGCAGTGGAGTGCAGGGAGCCGGCGCCATCTTGTAACATGCTGTCTCTCCTCATAGAGCTCTGGCGGTATTTTAAAGGGGTTTTTTGCAACCCTCCTCTACCCCTCTTCCTCGGTACAGGCATGCACTATGTCGGGGGAGTGGGGATGTCACAGAATGTGTCAGTTGCGGGTGATTTTATCCCCGTTTATTGCGGCCGTTTACCTAGGAACGACGGAGCTCTTCTTAGCTACGTCCGCTCCTCTCCATGCCGCGCATGCGCTCCTTGCTGTCTCTCCTCACAGAGCTCCGGCGGTATTTTAAAGGGGTTTTTAACAATCTTCCTCTACCCCTCTCTCTCGGTGCAAGCATGCACTATGTCGGGGGAGTGGGGATGTCATAGAATGTGCCAGTTGCGGGTGATTTTATCCCCGTTTAATGCGGCCGTTTGCCCGGGAACGACAGAGCTCTCCTTAGCTACGTCCGCTCCTCTCCATGCCGCGCATGCGCCCCCATGGTCCTAGACCTCTTCTGTAACTCACAACATGTAACCAGTAAAATTTTTTAAAGTGTCTCCTATGGGGATTTTTAAGTAGCGAAGTTTGGCGCCATTCCACGAGCGTGTGCAATTTTGAAGGGTGACATGTTGGGTATCTATTTACTCGGCATAACTTCATTATTCACATTATGTAAAAACATTGGGCTAACTTTACTGTTTTGTTTTTTTTGAAAGCACAAAACTGTTTTTTTAAAAAAAGTGTTCGAAAAATTGCTGCGCAAATACCATGCGAGATAAAAAGTTGCAACGACCGCCATTGTATTCTCTAGGGTCTTTCCTAAAAAAAATATTATAATGTTTTGGGGTTCTATGTAATTTTCTAGCAAATAAATTATGATTTTTACATGTAGGAGAGAAATGTCAGAATTGGCCTGGGCACTCAAGAACGCCTGATGGTGTTCCGTGCATGTTGGGCCTCTGTATGTGGCCACGCTGTGTAAAAGTCTCACACATGTGGTATCACCATACTCGGGAGTAATAGCAGAATGTGTTTTGGGGTGTAATTTGTGGTATGCATATGCTGTGTGTGAGAAATACCCTGCTAATATGACAATTTTGTGAAAAAAAAAGAAAAAAAAATCTTGATTTTGCAAAGAATTGTGGGAAAAAATGACAACTTCAAAAAACTCATCATGCATCTTTCTAAATACCTTGGAATGTCTTCTTTCCAAAAAGGGGTCATTTGGGGGTTATTTGTACTTTTCTGGCATGTTAGGGTCTCAAGAAATGAGATGGGCCGTCAGTACTTCAGGTGTGATCAATTTTCAGAGATTGGCACTATAGCTTGTGGACTCTCTAACTTTCACAAAGACCAAATAATATACACCGATTTGGGTTATTTTTACCAAAGATATGTAGCGGTATACATTTTGGCCAAAATATATGAAGAAAAAATTACTAATTTGCAAAATTGTATAACAGAAACTAAGAAAAATGCATTTTTTTTACAGAATTTTCGGTCTTTTTTCTTTTATAGCGCAAAAAATAAGGAACCCAGCGATGATTAAATACCACCAAAAGAAAGCTCTATTTGTGTGAAAAAAGGACAAAAAATTCATTTGGGTACAGTGTTGCATGACTGAGTAATTGTCATTCAAAGTGTGAGAGCACCGAAAGCTGAAAATTGGTCTGGATATTAAGGGGGTTTAAGTGCCCAGTGGTTAAAGTAGAACTTCAGGTAAAACTTTTTCATTTTGGATAGCGTAAGGGAGGGTTATAACCCCTGTAATGTTTATTTTTGCCATCTTTGTCCTGTTGGTGAATAGGCCTAATACTTACTGTCCTGCAATGTCCACGACTGTCTAAGCCATCCGAGATCCTCCCTCCTGTTTGGCTCAGCAGCGGCGCAATTGGCTGCCGCTGCTGTCAATCAAGGCCAACTAGCCAATCAGGGGAGAGAGGGGGCCTCCATGTCTGAATGGACACAGGGAGCTGTGACTCAGCTAGGGTGCCCCCATAGCAAGCTGCTTGCTGTGGGGGCACTGAACAGGAGGGAGGGGCCAGAAGAGCCAAAGAGGAACCCAAGAATAGAGGATCCGGGCTGCTCTGTGCATTTGCATTTTCATCCACTGCAACAAAGCAGGTAAGTATAAAATGTTTGTTATTTTTATGGGAAAAAAAACGAGACTTTACAATCATTTTAATGATTGGTAAGCTGCATTATATTGCATTTTTGGGTTTGTTACCGCTTTAATTTCTTGCTTCTCCTCTTAGGTTGCTGTCCTGGAAGATGATTGGGGAAGTTCCCTATTGGTCTAACTGGTAACAATATTTCTAGGAGTCTTCAAGGACACAGCAAGCCTACGTCCACCAAATATTTGGTGGTCCTCTGACACAGTATTGTGTGCATTGCCTAGTTTTACTAATTCAGCAAAGTCCCTGGAAATGACGCTATATTGAAATATTGGCTACTGAGTAAAAGTGTGTTTTAATTCTTTCTTGTCCATATGTCATTGATGCCTTTTGGCCAGGCCAAACTTGGCAGCATCTGCATGTTTGTTCATTTAAGGTTTGCTTGCTACCCCCCCCCCCTTCCCCAGGTGCCACGTTTGGCACCTTTGGGGGAGGGGGTACCTGTTTTTGACAGGTACCCATCCCCACTTCCGGGAGACCTGGCTGTGGCGAGGTCCCCCAGAAGTTAGGCCCCCTCCTCTGCCGGGCCAGTTAGAAAGCGCAGCGTGCTTCGCACCTGCGCAGTAGGGAACAAGCTTTGAAGCTGAAAAGCTTCACTGCCGGTTTCCTCTACAGGGAATGGCGGCGGCAGCACTCGAGAACCGAACGGAAAATCGGCTGGGATGCCGACATTGCGGGATCCCTGGACAGGTAAGTGTCCTAATGTTAAGTCAGCAGCTACAGTATTTGTAGCTGCTGACATTTATTTTTTATAAGTTCTTTATTTAAATAAGACATACGGTAATACAGAGACCTCAGCAACATTGTAAATAATATAAATCGCCCCCACATGCTAGATCACATATACAAACTTCACAATAAAACAGATGATGTAAGATATATTTGCGGCCTAGACAGTGGGCCTTGAGGTCAAGGAGGTATTCGCATCCCGCACATTTTTGACGGTATACACATTTTTTTTTATTGTGTTCCCTAGATAAAGAGAGAGGGCTGTGACCCTGGGGTCAAGCAGCGAAGAGAAGCCAGAGAATTAAGAAAAGAGGGGGAGGGAGAGAAAAAAAAGAGGTGGGGGGGACCGTCCTCCATTCCCTCCCTCAGTGGCCAGGGAGCTATCTCAGGTGTCTTCCCTCCCAAGGGCGTTAGATCATAAGTTCTGCGTGTTCCTCTGAGTAAGCGAACTTGCGCCAATAAAACCATTTCATGAGGTACTTTTCTCTGAGGCACTTATCTGTGGCTACCATGTCCTCCATTTCATTGATTTAGGCTATTCTTTTCAACCAGGCGGCCACCCCTGGTGGCTGTGTCCGCTTCCAGACAAGAGGGATGCAACTTTTTGCCGCCATAAGCAGGAGAGGTATGATGGATCTCCTGTAGATCTTGCTCGGAACCTCGTGATGATGTAGAAGGAAGAACACGGGGGTCATAGGTAGTTCCCTATTGGTGAACTTTTGGATAATGCGGTGTACCTCGGTCCAAAATGGGACCACAAGACGGCAGAACCAGAAGACATGGAGGATAGAACCCGGTTCCTCCCCACATCTCCAGTACAAATCAGACTTCTGAGGGAACATCTTGTGGATCCTCTCTGGTGTATAGTACTACCGAGGCAACACTTTGAACCCCGCCTCCTGGTGGCTATACTGAAGTTTTACTGGAAAAGAGGAGAAGTCGCTCCACTTGCCGCTCAGTGAATTGGAGTCCCAGATCCTGCTCCTACTTAAGAATGTAGGGGGGTCTGAAATCTTTGGGAGACAATATGACCAACTGATAACTCATCAAAACTGTATGTCGCACGGGGGACTGCTGCAGGCATAGTTGTTCGAATGTAGTTAATGCCCTTCTAAAGGGCACTGGGAAAGGCTGCAACCCTATGAAGTGAGCTAGCTGGAGTTTTTGCCAAAAGGACAGACCCATCAAGGATGGGTCCCCCATGATTCTTTCCCTGGACTGCCATTGATCTGTTGTGGATGAAGTGACGGAGTTGAGATCTTCCGGTCTCTTTGAGCTCCTGGAATCTGGGGTCGCTGAGACCCGGACTGAAGGACGGGTTCCCAATGACCGGGGTGAGCGGTGAGGGAGTAAGTGCGACTGAGAGGTCACAGAATGCCCTTTGAGCAATCCTCCACGTCTCTCCCACAGTGGGGTGGTTTAGATCCCAGCTTGGCAGATTTGCCTGGCACCAGGGCATCAAGTTCAGCTGAGTTCCAGTCAAAAGCTGTTCTACTTGAACCCACTGTTTAAGCGGAACATGGCGACACCAGTCAAAGATTCGTGTCAGGTGACAGGCCATGTGGTAAAGATTAACGTCTGGAAGGATATCCCCCCCCCCCATCAGTTTTGGCAAACGTATGATCGACCGGGTGAGCCGTGGAGCTTTTTGGGCCCAAAAGGTAACGAAGGCTCGGTTCACCGCCCTAAAAACAATTTGGGATCTGGATGGGGAGGGCCTGTAGATGGTATAGCAACCGAGGCATGATGTTCATTTTAATTATACTGCAACGTCCGAAACACAAGAATGTTCTTGTGCCTTGTGTACCTTGCTGCCAAGACTGTAGATCTTTTATAATAGCCGTCAAGAGGGGTGGAAAATTGAGGGAGAAAACATTCTCCATCCTACTGGGCAGACAAATGCCCAGATATTTGATTGAGGTCTCTGCCCATTTGAAAGGGGAATTTGCCGGGAGTAACATGTCGAGAGATGCTGGCATGGAAATGTTTAGCGCCTCTGATTTCTGGTAGTTAATCTTGAAAAAGGATAGTGCCGCATATTTCTTCAATTCCACTAGCAGGTTTGGAATGGATACTAGGGGGTTGGTTACATAGAATAGAAGGTCTTCTGCAAACGCTGTGATTTTTGGGGACAGTGTATCCTCTAAACGAAGGCCCGAGATGTCAGGGTTGTCTCTAACCATTCGGAGAAAGGGTTCCAGGGTCAGGATAAATATCAGTGGAGACAAGGGGACATCCCTGTCTCGTCTCATTTGCTATCCCGAAGGGGGAAAAGAGGTAGCCGTTAACCTTTACTTGGGCCGACGGGTGAGAGTAGATAGCTTGTATCCAGTTTAACAGCTGGTGTCCTAAACCCACATGTCGAAGGGTCTCTAACAAAAAGGGCCAGTACACCCTGTCGAAAGCCTTCTTGGCATCGGTCGAGAGGAGCAGCATGGGAGTCCCCTGTGTCCGAGCTGCATGGATCAGGTTAAGCGCCTTCAAAGTGTTGTCACGTGCATCCATCGAGGGCACAAAACCAACCTGATCCGAATGGACCAGTTGTGGAATCAACTCCATTAAGCGCATTGAGAGGACTTTGGAGAAGATTTTAAGGTCCACTTTTTAGGAGGAATATCGGCCGATAATTCTGGCAATGTAGGGGATCTTTGCCCTCTTTAGGGAGCACATTACAGTGCTGCAATGTGTCCGCAGGGGGGAGCACTCCTACCCCAGCGTCGTCATATGCAGCTCGAATGTGTGGGATCAAAAGATACCCGAAAGTCTTGTAGTATAGGAGGGAGTATCCATCTGGGCCCGGTGCCCTGCCATTTTTGCATTCGGGCTATCGCCAGAGTGACCTCGTCTCCAGAGATTGGCGTATCTAGAGTTGCCAACAGCTCGTCCGACAGACGGGGCAGGCCCGACCTTTGAATGTATTCCCGTATGGCCTCTCGTTCTGATGAGATCTCCCTCTCAGAGGTCTGGCACGGTATAGGGAGGTGTAATATTTTCGGAACAGGTCGGCGATCTCCTCTATAGTATGTACCTTGGTATTATTGGCACCCAGGAGTTTGGGGATAAATGCTTGGGCCCGCTGTGTTCTCTTGGCCCTTGCCAGTATTTTTTCGCACTTGTTACTATGTTTGTAGAACGTACGTTTACACTTTGCAATGACTGTCTTGGCCCTGACTAGGGCCAAAGATCTCAGCTGGGTTCTAAAGATAGTGAGGTTCACCAAAGCCTGGGCTGCTAGAGATTTTTTATGAGTGGCCTCCAAGGCTCTGATCTTGTCCAAAAGGTTGCAGATTTGTTGGGTTGAGGCGGGATCCAATTTTGATCAAGATTCCTCTGATTTAGCTCTTGTGAGCTTTCCATACCATCAAGGGAGCGCTGTTGGAGTTCAAGTAATGGAGTCTATAGAGGCGGAGACCACCCTAGAAAGGAGTGACTGGGGTAACATGAAGAGGTCAATTCTGGTGTGGGAATCATGGGGATGGGATTAGAACGTGTAGTCCCTCTGATTCGGGTGTAATACCCTCCAGACGTCCACCAGATGAAAGGCATAGAAGTTCTTCTTTAAGCGCTTTAGAGCCGAATAAGAAATCTGGGATGTGCTCCTGAACGCATGCAAGGTCGGGTCCATAGTGTAATTCATATCGCCCCCCCAGGATCACCACTCCCTCAGCAAAATTGCTTAGCTTAGTCAGAGTGAGTTCCAAGAAGTCGTTCTGGCCCGAATTGGGGAGGTATAGGGTTACCAAGGCATTGCCCAGGGTCCCTATCACGAACAGGACCCGACCCTACGCATCGCTCCACTGGTCCCACAGCACTCACGGAGTCGTGCTATGGGTCAAAGTACTTACCCCCGGGGGGGCGTGGCCAAGCGATGGCAGAGTGAGGACGCACACCTCGGAGCTCTGTGCGGGGAAGCCCTGAGAACGGACAGTAATCCTGCCCTGAGAGAGCCTGAATTCATGCCAGGGGACCGCAAACACCCGCTGGACTCAGGGGTGCAGAAGGGACCCGAAATAACTCACTATTTCCTCAGGCAACACGCTGCATCTTCCCCGGCCGCCTCGGCCAAGATGGCGCCGCCTCGAGTACCTCCGTCGAACGCTGCCGCCACAGCTAAGAAAAGCACTCAGCCGGGAACGAATGCAGGGGGAGACCGCTCGGCCCAGGGTGACAGGTCAGCATCTCCTATTTTATCCCCCGTGATCCCCATCACTGACACTCAACTTAGCTCCAGCCACACAAGGGAGACGGGGGGTAATGTGGAGGAATCCCTCAGAGACATAGTGTCTGGCTTACCCTCCAGACAAGATCTACAGGAAATGGCTGCATCCATTGTTAATGCACTCTCAAGGGAATTACATGACCTGCGCCAGCAGGTGAATACAGTAGATGAAAGGGTCACAGTACTGGAAACCTCTGCATCCACATCGGATGCCCGGATTGCCGCCATGGAACAGGAACAACGTGGCTTCCGCCGCCATCTTGTGGACATACAATTAAAGTTGGACGACGGCGAAAACAGAAGCAGACGTAATAATCTACGCCTCCGCGGCATTCCTGAAGCCACCATGGGAACGGATCTCCGTGCAACGGTGGCGGCTATCCTGAACCAAGTTCTTGGAAAACCACCAGCGGCAGAACTAGAGCTGGACAGGGTTCACCGTATCCCGGGCCCCAGGATTTCACCCGCAACATCTCAAGATCCTGATGCCACGGACCTCCCACGGGATGTTTTATGCCGGGTACATTTTTTCACCATAAAGGAAGAAATCATGCGGTTGGCCTGGGAGCGCGGCCCCATAGACTTTGATGGCGCACTGATCCGGATCTACCCGGATGTCTCCAGGCAAACGAGAGCAATGCGAGGTCTCATGAGACCACTGCTGGAGGTTGTCCGGGCAGCAGAGGCGACGTACCGCTGGGGTCATCCCTTCCACCTTATTGTACGGAAACAGGGGGCAGAATTTTATCTACGCTCCCCAGACCAACTTCCAGACCTATTCTGCTTCCTAGCCAAACCCCCTGTGAGTGTCCCCAACTGGTTTGAATACCTGCTGTCACCGGAGGCCTTGGGCCCACCTCTACCCAGGCCTCAACGCTCCCGTAGGCCGCGCTCACGAGCCACCAGCCGAGAGACTGCTAGACCTCACCCGAGGTCCGCCGAAGCGTGACACCATACTTTCTCCAAGGACCTGGAATAACCAGACGACCGCCTTTGCTACAAAACCCCACTAGGCCTTCGAAGACTCTGGACCTACCTCCCAGGGGTCCCATCAAACTGGGTTGCAGGATGCCTCTCTTGGGCTTGCTTGAACTGCCCTACTCTGTGCAATCCCCGGGAAATACGACTCCTGGCCATACTTGCATCTCCCGCTCTGGACCTATGGGACATCAGCTATCACCCACAAGCCTTACCATTGAAGGACTGAACTGCCATGGCCGTGTGCTAAACCTTGCCTGGTATGACACCCCCTATACAGGGGTTTTCCATCGGAGGCGGATGGGGGGACTGTTGCAAATGGAGAGTTCAACGACTGGGACATCAGCTTTGACACCTAAAGATGGCTCTCCAGAACTCTGACACCACCGGGAGAACTGGTCCTCCATTCCCAGATAAGTGTCCTGAGGATCTGATCTATATGTTTGCCCCCCCTCCATCTGCCCCCCTTATGTTTCAGTTATGTTTCCCCCCCCTTACATTAACTGGCACAGTAGCCATATGGGACACCCCTGGGACCCCTTGCCCTCCCCAACCTCACTATGATGGATGAGCAGATGGTCATGCAATGGGAGGGGGAAGGGGACTCTGGGCCTTAGTGGTTAACACTCCCGGGGTCATGTCAATAGTCGGCGATACACTCTCTTTTATCATTTGTTATGTTTTGGTGTTTAATTTCTTGCAGCCTTTACTACATTATTATTGTTTTATTATGTTGGGTTCTATCTGCGCTTTGGATGGCGACCTCTTCCTGCGTAGTCCCCCTGGTCACCCCCGGATGGGGGGGCACGGGACTCTTGATACTGAGGAGGCGAGCCTTGCCATGTGGCGCCGGAGCGGTCCCCGCTGGCAATGTCTATTGCCTGTGTTGGCAGGGGGGATCGATCTGACATTCATGAGTTTCTTATGGGGTCACCTTCGCCTAACAGAAGGTGTCTACCAGCTACGATGCAGATACCAATTACTAATGGGTATTGTTGTTTGATATGGTTCTCATGTTTAGACATTATATAATTCTCAGTGGCACTACGCCCCACACATCTCCATAAATTTTGACTAATTTGAATTACTGCCTAAACTCTACTTATTTGTAGAGTAGATTTCAACGCTCCTACCACCCCCACATTAGGGCGGACTCCTGTGTAGACACTTCTAGTGTATACCAGGGGCCCATAGTTAGTCTAAGACAGAAACCGTTCACCTCCCCTCCTCCCTCCCTCCCTCTCTCTCCCTTCTTCCCCTTCTGGTATACCTTTCTCTCTAAACTCTGCCCTCTGCCTGTGTGGGTGCCTGTTTTTGTGTCTTTTACACACGTACACCGATTTTCACTTTCACGCCAGAAGACATGATGGGTCACTTAAAGATTACCTCTCTGAACGTGCGTGGCCTTAATGTACCAGAGAAGCGCTCGCAGCTATTGGCTGACCTGCGCAGGGGCAAAACACATGTCGCTTTTCTACAGGAAACGCACTTTCGTGCAGACTCCATACCCAGGCTAGCCAACGGGACCTTTCCGTTGGCATACCATAGTGTCTCTCCGGTCTCCAAATCAAAGGGGGTAAGCATTATATTGGCAAGGTCAGTTCCCTGGGTGTTCGAGGCACAGCGAGCGGACGAGCAGGGTCGCTTTCTACTCCTAAAGGGAAGGGTGTCCGGCCTGCAGGTCACTTTCGCAAATGTATATTTCCCCAACGTGGGCCACTCCCAATTCCTCCGTAAACTTCTCTCGGAGCTCCTGGAGTTCTCGGAGGGGATGCTTGTTTTTGGCGGAGACCTAAATTTTGCCATGGATCCAACCATGGACGTATCGCGGGGTGCCTCACATCTGTCCTATTCCTGCCTGAGGCGTCTCAAGGCAGATCTACATACCCTACATCTTGTTGACCCTTGGCGACTACTCCACAACCAAGATAGAGACTACTCATTTTACTCCCAAGTGCACCACACTTACTCGCGGTTAGACTACATACTGCTGTCACATAAAGATCTTGCCAAGGTAGTCTCAACCTCTATTGATGTCATATCTTTCTCCGACCATGCCCCAATTCACTTGACCCTCCGGCTGGGGCCAGTGACTCGGTCTCCTCCTTCGTGGCGACTGAATGAGGCACTACTCCAATCGGAGGAAACACGTGCGGAGCTACTGAGAGCGCTCCGGGAGTATTTCTCCATCAACGAGGGATCGGTTCCCAACCCCCTTGTGACATGGGAGGCTCACAAGACGGTTGTGAGAGGGATATTGATCAAATTAGGGGCCCGACTTAAACGGGACAGACTGAAACGCACAGAGGAACTTCTTGCACAGATTCGTAAGTTAGAAAGTGTACATAAGGCTAGCCTTGCTCGTTCAACCTTCCGGGATTTACAGAGGGCACGGGAGGAGCTTTGCACACTCCTTTTCCAGAAAACCAAACAGAAGCTAGCATGGGCACGGCGTACTATGTTTGAGTATTCAAACAAACCGGGGTCACTCCTTGCCAGAGCTCTGCAGGGCCCTCGTACGAAAACACACATCCCACACATACAATCATCGACAGGACAGAGGCTAAATACCTCCCCAGATATGGCGGAGGAGTTCCGCGCTTTCTACACAGGCCTCTACAACCTGGACACAGGCCCACCTAGGGTGGGCGGGCATACCCCTCAATCCTATGTGGCTGCCTCAGGCATGCCATCTTTGCCGGATGAGATAAGGGAAGAACTAGAAGAACCCTTGACTGTAGAAGAACTAGGAGTTGCGTTGGCCTCTTCGAAGCCGAAAAAGGCCCCTGGCCCAGATGGCCTGACCCCAGTGTACTATAAAACCTTCTTTGACATACTAGCGGAACCCCTGGTCTCTGCCCTTAATACCCTCACCGAAGGGAACACATTCCCTGTAGACACCCTTAGGGCCTATATCTCCCTCATCCCGAAGGAAGGTAAGGACCCACAACTTTGTGGGAGTTATCGCCCGATTGCCCTCCTGAATTCGGATCTCAAGCTCTTCGCAAAAATCATAGCTAATAGACTGCTCCCCCATATACCAAACCTGATTCATAGAGACCAGGCTGGTTTTGTACCACTACGAGAACCAAGGGACAACACCATAAGAGTCGTTAACCTGATTCACTCGGCAAGGACCACCAAACGAGCCCTTCTCCTGCTGTCAACTGACGCGGAGAAGGCCTTTGATCGCGTTGATTGGTCTTTCATCCGGGCAACCCTAGAGCACATTGGCCTCCGTTCCTCTATGCTTCAGTGGATTCTCTCCCTCTACACGCACCCCACCGCATCGGTTAGGGTAAATGAGACAAGATCGGACTTCTTCGATATTCGAAATGGCACGCGTCAGGGATGCCCCCTCTCCCCCCTGATCTTTATCTTATCCCTAGAACCCTTTCTATGCACAATAAGGGCAAACCCAACCATATCAGGCTACCCGAAGCCATCGGGATCTCACAAGGTGGCTGCCTTTGCAGATGACCTTATCTTTTTCCTAACAGAACCCCTTACTTCTCTCCCCAACCTACTGGAATCCCTCCAAGAATATGGCAAGCTCTCATCATTTCAGATCAACCTGACAAAATCCTCCGTTCTTAACATAACGGTAGATAAAGGGAACGTTCAACGCCTACGCTCAATTTTTCCATTGAAATGGGCAACCAAACATATTCGGTATCTGGGAGTAGACATCACCACAGACCCGGCTGAACTGTATTCGGCCAATTTTGCCCCATTACTCCTGCGCCTTAAAACTGACCTCTTGCACTGGCATTCTCTGACGTTGACCTGGTTCGGCAGATGCAGCGCCCTCAAAATGACCCTGCTTCCAAGGGTGCTATACCTGCTGCAGGCGCTCCCCATCCGACTACCCTCAACGTTTTTTAAACAAATCGATTCCATGTTCCGGGCTTTCGTCTGGTCTCACCGAAAACCCCGTGTGAGACTCCAACTCCTTTACCTGGCGAAGAACAGGGGTGGGGTCGGCCTACCGGACATAAAGGCCTACTACAGAGCAGCTCACTTAACCAGGCTGGTGGACTGGCATTGCCACACAGAGGCAAAGCACTGGGTCGCCATGGAGGAGGAGGACTCCGGGGGGTCAGCCAAGAGTTGGCCCTGGATCACCTCACCACTCCCTAAAGACCTTGCGGAACATCCTACCTTGGGCAGCACCCTAGTGGTGGCTAGAGAAGTTTTCCGGCGCTCCTCGGTATCCCCACAACCATCTCCCATGGTTCCGATTCTGGGCAACCCGGAATTCCCCCCTGGTACACAGAATCCACAACTTAAACGACTGGCAATGGGCACGAATTGGCGCCTGTACGACTTTCTGGGACCCAATGGTCAGCTTTCTTTGGAAGCTGGAGTACTGGTGACAGACCCACCCCTAGACTTTTGGAGTGGATTGCAGCTTCGGAATTTCCTTCGCAGCTGTCTGCGGAAACCAGGCATCACCCGTAAACTCACTGAACTGGAACTCATTTGCCACCGTGGGGAACCGATCCGACACTGTCTCTCACTAATGTACTCATCCTTAACCCAACCGGAGGAGGGGTACATCCCTCAGTTCATCTCCAAGTGGGAGGAAGAGCTTGGAATCCAATTCACTGAGGTACAGAGCAAAAAAATTCTTTACTTCGCCCAGAAGTCCTCAATTGCCACTAGAGTACAGGAAACCTGTTATAAAATTATGACACGTTGGTACAGAGTCCCCACCATCCTGCATCGTTTCTTTCCCCAGGTGTCCAGCCTTTGCTGGCGCTGCGGCTCTGAGGAGGGGACGATGCTGCACATCTTCTGGTCCTGCTCCAAGCTAGCCCCATTCTGGCTCGGGGTGGCACGCACGGTCGGACATCTCACTGGTGTTTCCCTGGAGGGTGACCCTGCGGCTTGCCTGCTCCACCTGTCAAAACGACCCATAAAGAAATATAAGACCTCCCTCACCATTCAGCTGCTGAATGCCGCAAAGGCCTGTATTCCTCTCTGCTGGAGATCGGAGAGACCACCGACATTATCCCTGTGGTTTGCTAAAGTAAACGAATTAAGGGACATGGAGGATCTCACTGCCACCCTGCACAATAGAGAGGAGACCTTTCGAGAGACCTGGAGACCCTGGCAGCATTTTGTATACACAGAAGTCTATCTTCAAGAAATGGCTCAGTCAATCTAATTTCAGCAGATTGGCGCCCGTCACAGGCAGGGGGCTCCACTCCTTGCCCTGTCATACTGCACCTACTCATTCTGTCTTTACCCTTTCTCTGTAGCTAATCTCCTTTATCCTTTCTACTTCTTCCCCTGTTCCCCCCCCTCCCCCCCTCCTGAACCGTCCCTAACTCCTTTTTTCCCTTTACTTTTTTCCTCTTACCCCGGGGGACCCCCGTTCCTGTATAATGCATTCTCATGCCTGGGTTCCTTACTGGCACAGATATAAAGAAAATCTTGTCAACCATTACCTGCTCATTGTGTCCCATGTATGGGTTTTACAGTGCTTTAGTCCCCACCTTACCAAATACATAGAAAACATTATATCTCACTGAGTGACAACTACTCACAGACAAGGAAGTTAGTTAGCAACCAAACAACTCAGAACCTAGAGTGCCTTTCAGGCCTCTTTTATGGACAGTATTGATATCTCAGGGAACCTTCCCCACAAATTTTGACTGCAATACTTGTTTTAATAACCTGAAATGTCGAGTCAGTTGTTCTTCTTGTCATAATTGTTTGCAATCACTTACCTGTATCACATTTACCTGTCTATTACACTGTATTACAACAGATTATGTATTTGTCTGCATTTGCTCAGTGTCAAAATAAAGAATTTAAAAAAAAAAAAAGTACTTACCCCCTTGGACCTGGAGTCGGATGAGCACCTGTGGTAGGCCGCCGTGAAGAAACGATCATGGAGTCTTGATATTTTATCGGCACAAAAGTGAGTCTTCTGAAGGAAGCAAACGTGAGCTTTCATATGTTTCAAGTTGGATAGCACCGCAGAGTGATTCTCCGGGGTATCCATCCCCTTCACATTGATAGACCCAAGGCGAAGAGGCTCCGGTTAACCCATGGTCGAGGTAGGCACCGGAGGAAGCCCTCACCCAAAAAAAAAAAAAAAAGGGAGAGGGGCATTGGAAAGGAAAGGTAAAGAATAGAAGAAAAGTTACAGGTAGTAACAGTGGTCACAAAATAAACGAATATGCCGGAGGCGTAGGGGAGACCAAGTCTCGGAGCGCCCCAGTGGCTCAGAAGCTTAGTCAATGATGGGGTGCAGCCCTACGTGGGGAATGTGGTTGGATAAAGCAGGGAGCAAGAGCTCCCTGACCCGACCCATACGCTAATAAACTTTAAACTTTGGGTATAAAAAACCCTATAACTATAGTGGCTGGCATGCCCTACCAGGGAAAAAAATGGACATGGACAATAACCTCCTAATTCACATAAGAGCAGCACTAGGGGGACCTCGAATAAGACCCGTCTAATGGGGTGTATTGTTGGGGGGCGGGGGTAGCCCCCCTTGAGAGGCATGAAGACATGTCGTGACCAGGTATGCCGCTTATCTATTTCTGAATACTTAAAAACATTGCCCCCATATCTGGACACAACCCCCCAGAGCCCTCCACAGACAGATTACAGCCGTCCAGCCCTGCTCGGATTTCAACAGGAGGCAAGGAATATAATTGTTCAATGGAGCAAGTCTCATAGGGATGGTGCGATAGAGAAGAAAAAAGCCGCTCACAGGACACTTACTCCTCTCTAGTGGTGAGCGCCCTCACACAGCCTCACAGGTGCTGGCTCTGCACAAATCTTGGAAAACAAGGAAGAAAAAATCTGTACGGCCGCACTTCCATGTAGAAAAAAGCACATTTATTGTAATAAAAATTAAATAAATGCAAAACAGGTCACATCACAAGTAGATGAAGTGGGATAGCTGCTAACAGCCGATGCTTATTCATAGCTCAGTTAAAGGTTGTTAAACATGAATATATAGCAGGTAAGCATTTACAAACACCTGACAGAGTAAAAGGCAAAAAAAGAGAAAAAACGGAAAGGAACAAAAGGCTCCACCCCTATTACATGTTTAACCTTTCAAAAACCCAAAAAACGTGAATTGCTAATAAGTAAATGTGTATAGTTAAAAGAACTCTAACATCACTCAGGTTGAACTGGATGGACTGATGTCTTTATTCAACCTTACTAACTATGTAACTATGTAACTATTACTATAAAATTCTGGTTTTATGATCTCAATAGTTTGTATCAAATATTTTATATTTTAATAAATCCTACTAAATGCATGCGATTCACAAACGCATTGTAGTGTGCTGCAAAATTAACCCATGGACAAATGTCTACAGAAGGGAAAAAACAAAAAATATATTCCACATAACATCAATATAACAGAAATAAATAGATCTATGTGTAAATATGTGATTTTCCCCTCATGTTCCTGCACTCTCGTTCAAAAAATGCAATAAAATGTTTATCCTATAAAAGCATGGTCACCAAGGTGCATTTAGAAGATACCAAAACAGTGTCCACATTGTTAGATTAAATAAAAATAGAACGGGAAAAAGTTAATAAAGCTGCCCTTATAGTGAATCATATGGAACGCTGCATGGCCATCCAAACAAGACATGCGACAATACAAACATGTGCAATAAAAGCTCGAACTAATGACAGTTACAACCGTTAAGGACATCCGAAATAGCATGAAGGACATATAAAGCTATATACTCAAAGTCTAGCCCACTTAAAAACAGAATCACAACCTCTGCCTTCTCACTATCCTAAAGTGAAACCTTATATAAAATAAGATATCAGAGATAATTGGTCTATAACAGACAAATATCGAAACAAACTTAAGCAATAAAGGAAGGAAAAAGCCATCCCTGGCGCTGCCAGCCTGAAGAGCGAGCTGTGCTCAAGGCAAAGAGTCTCGCTCCACACGCTGCAGTGCACAGAACCCAAAAACCTTTCAAATCTGTCCCAATGCTAAATTATCTGGATCAAAACACCCTTATATATGTGCTATTGGATGGGTAACATAGACAGATAACCCGTCAGAATAGGCTAGCAACCGTGATAACCATATATATCAAAAACGGCTCTATTAATATATGGCAAAAAATTAAGAGAGAGGTCACTAGCACAGCCCGCATCTGTCCCAAAAGTATCCATCTGTAAAAAACATTTATGAAAAAGGACACATTCTGGCAAATAAATAAAAAGCAAGAAAAGAAAACAAAGAACGAGAGAAAAAGAAAACAAAACAAGGGGTAATCAAAGTTCAATAAACTCCTATCCTCAGTGTGAATTGAGCTGCACAGTGAACGCAAGAGTCTCACTCCACAAGCTGCATCATACAAGTCCCAAGAAAGTTAAATCTCAAAACCAAAAAAGGGTAAGCAGTAAAGCCATAAAGGACAGAGATGAGGAGATGAAATATAAAGTGGGTTGTCAGTGATAAACTCTAACCCATCCTTTTAAAAATAACATGAAAATTGTTCTCAAATTAAGGATGTTGCTTTGACCTCACCAAAAAGCAATACGTATAGCCCCATATGTAGAACTGCAGCACCTAGGTAAATTTAGAACTGTTCCAATGTATTTCCTAATGAAAATTAATATTGAAATGTTCGCAAGCACTAATATAGTACTTCTGTAATTTCAGCAAAAATGGGACACATCCCATTCATAGTTTAGACCGGAGGGCTGTCTAATATTTAAAAAGAAAAATCTATTTTACTTCTTGTCTACACAAAATATTGAATTTGTCCCCTCCTCTTGGTGGTTTATTAATTTTCTCGATCCCCTGAATGACAAGACTTCTAGTATCCTTCTGGTGGTGGACATTCCAGTGTCGTGCTACATTGGTAGAATGATTTTTTGTAATGTCATAGAGGTGATCGTAGAGCCTGTCTCTCAACCTACGAGTAGTTCTACCAACATACTGTACTTTGCACGCTGTACAAGCGATAACATATACAACATACCGCGTGTTGCAATTTATAAAGGAACAAATCCTATTGATATTGCCAGTGGAGGCTGATGTAACGGTATTACCTTTTTATGGATGTAAGAACAATATGAGCATTCACGGCCTCCACGTCCAAAGGTGCCCTGAAAGGATAGCCAAGACTGGGTGAAAATAAACTACCTAAAGATGGGGGGTCTTCTGGAGATAGTGCAAATCCCTTTATGAAGAATGTGAGAATATGCTGGATCGTGATGTAAAATTGGGAGATACTTTGTAACTATCTTTAATTTTATCAAATTCTACACTGTAAGGGGTAGAAAAGGTAGGTATCAAGTTACATTTTTTAGAGTTGGAAAGTTTGTGGGAGGGTTTATCGGTTAACAGTTTGTCTCTAGGGACCTGATTGGCTATTCTAAGGCCTCTATTAATGATGGATTTTGAATAACCCCTGGAGTCAAACCTTGCTGACATAAGTGATGATTCCTGATCAAAATCAGATTGTTTACTGCACAGTCTTTTTAACCTCAGAAACTGGCCTACTGGGATGCTGTTAATTGTATGGCTGTGGTGGCCCGAATCTGCTCGTAGTAAATCATTGCCTGCACTGGGTTTTCTAAAGAGACTGGAGACTATCCTACCATTCTCGCCTGTTCAATTAATGTCCAGAAAATCTATGGTTTTAGGATTCATGGTGCCAGTAAATTTCAAATTTAGTTCATTGTCGTTTAGAAATTTTAACCAACTCTCAAGGTCAATGGTAGGATCAGAAACGATAAACAAAAGATCATCAATATATCGGCAATAAAAGATTGTATCAGAACGACAAGGGCCACCAGCTCCAAAAATGCGGTGCCTTTTCCACCACCCCATGTATAAATTGGCCAGAGACGGTGAAAACTTGGCACCCATGGATGCATCGCACTTTTGGAGGTAGTGGCCCCCGTCAAACATGAAAAAATTATGAGTTAACAAATTCCAGACACCTCAAAATGAATTCCTGTAAAACAGAAGAAAAAAGTCCTGATCTCTGTAGAAAGAAAGAAACCGCCTGCAATCCAGATGTATAGAGAATTGAGGAATAAAGACTGGAAACGTCGCACGAGATCCAGCAGAAATTGTTGTCCCATTTAATGGTATCAAGCTTGGCCAAAAGCTCTTTGGTGTCCCGGAGATGGCTGGGGAGATCCATTACCAAAGGCTGTAGCTGTTGGTCGACCCACTGTCCCAGGCGCTCATTGAGCGACCCAATTCCTGAGACAATGGGTCTCCCAGTCAATGGAGTAAGTCCCTTGTGCACCTTTTTGGAAGGTGATGGAAGATAGGCATGATAGGGAAATCGGGAATCAACATTTCTTTATCCCTGACTGACAGTATACCTTCAGAAACACCTCTATCTAAAAGGAATGAGAATTCTTTCTTGAAAATGTCCGTAGGATCCCCTTTTAAGCACACTATAGGTATCCCTGTCTGAGAGTTGCCTCAAAGCTTCTTCCTTATATGCTGAGGCTTGCATGACAACCACAGCTCCACCCTTGTTGGCATTTTTAATCACTATGGACGTGTCTTTCTGTAAATCGCATAAAGATGTTTTTTCTTGTGCACTAAGATTTGAGGTTGAGTTATGGGGAGTCTTTCTGGCCAAGATAGTGAGATCTCTCTCCACCAATTTCTGATATAAATCAGAATATAAATATAAATTACCCCTCAAATTAATGGGCTAGAAGTCTGATCTGATTTTTAGTGAAAGTTATTATTTAACTTTCTTGGGACTTGTATGATGCAGCTTGTAGAGTGAGACTTTTGCGTTCACAGTGCAGCTCACATCACACACTGAGGATGGGCGTTTCTTGAACTTTGATGACCCCTTGTTTTGTTTTCTTTTTCTCTCTTTCTTTCTTTCTTTTTTTTTTGTTTTCTTTTCTTGCTTCTTTTTATTTATTTGCCAGAATGTGTCCTTTTTCATAAATGTTTTTTACAGATGGATACTTTTGGGACAGATGCGGGCTGTGCTAGTAACCTTTCTCTTCGTTTTTTGCCATATATTAATAGAGCCGTTTTTGATATATATTGTTATCATGGTTGCTAGCCTATTCTGACGGGTTATCTCTCTGTCTATGTTGCCCATCCAATAGCGCATATAAGGGTGTTGTTTTGATCCAGATAATTTAGCATTGGGATGGATTTGAAAGTTTTTTTGGGTTCTGTGCACTGCAGCGTGTGGAGTGAGACTCTTTGCCTTGAGCACAGCTCGCTCTTCAGGCTGGCAGCGTGATGTTCTACCAGGGATGGCTTTTTCCTTCCTTTCTTTCTTGCTCAAGTTTGTTTCGATATTTGTCTGTTATAGACCGATTTATCTCTGATATCTTATTTTATATAAGGTTTCACTTTAGAATAGTGAGACGGCAGAGTTTGTGATTCTGTTTTAAGTAGGCTAGACTTTGAGTATATAGCTTTATATGTCCATCATGCTATTTCGGATATCCTTAACGGTTGTAACTGTCATTAGTTTGAGCTTTTATTGCACATGTTTGTATTGTCGCATGTCTTGTTTGGATGGCCATGCAGTGTTCCATATGATTCACTATAAGGGCAGCTTTATTTTTTCCCCGTTTTATTTTTATTTAATCTAACAATGTGGACACTGTTTTGGTATCTTCTAAATGCACCTTGGTCCTCATGCTTTTATAGGATAAACATTTTATTGCATTTTTTGATCGAGAGTGCAGGAACATGAGGGGAAATCACATATTTACGCATAGATCTATATATTTCTGTTATTGATGTTATGTGGAATATATTTTTTGTTTTTTTCCCTTCTTTAGAGATTTGTCCATGGGTTAATTTTGCGGCACGCTACAATGCGTTTGTGAATCGCATGCATTTAGTAGGATTTATTTAAGATATAAAATATTTGATACAAACTATTGCGATCATAAAACCAGAATTTTATAGTAATGTTGGAGTTCTTTTAACTATACACATTTTCTTATTAGCAATTCACGTTTTTTGGGTTTTTGAAGGTTAAACATGTAATAGGGGTGGAGCCTTTTGTTCCTTTCAGGTTTTTTTTCTCCTTTTTTTTGCCTTTTTACTCTGTCAGGTGTTTCAGGTGTTTAATTGCTTACCTGCTATATATTAATGTTTAACAACCTTCAACTTTAGCTATGAATAAGCATCGGTTGATGTGAAATGCGTTAGCAGCTATCCCATTTCCTCTACTTGTGATGTGACCTGTTTTGCATTTATTTAATTTTTATTACAATAAATGAGCTTTTTTTTTCTACACGGAAGTGCGGCCGTCCAGATTTTTTTCTTCCTTGTTCTCATAGGGATGGTGCCTAAGATCAATACTAGAGCAAAAGGAAAGCTCTGTAATAATAATGTTGTGAGCTCAAATTCCTCTTGGCTTTTCCAGGGAGGGACATCTGGAAAGTAGGCAAGCCGGGCTGGACGGCTGCACCAGAAAGCAACATGCACCTGACCCACAGACTGAACATATTCCGGCTCTACATGATCACCCGCATACCCCCCCACATGTTTATACAGCATTATGATACCAAGGCTTGACATGCGATGGCAGAGGAACAGTCTCGTATGGACCGCCGGTCTCACTAATGAAGCATGACCCGCCAGGATGATATCGGAGCCTCAGTGCGTGGTAGCTGAATTTGTGCCATAGTTTTCCAGATGGTAAGCCCTCATGTAGTCCAGCATACAGTGCAGGATCCATTTCATCTGTGTTGCCTCCCTATCCTGGCAATGCGGTAGAGGAAATGGGGGGGAGTGGGGACAAAAGGGGGGGCAGGATGAAAGGGGGGGGACATAAGTGTTCTGGACACAACAAGGAGGCATGATTAAACAAGCTTCTAGACTGCAATTGACCTGGTATGCATATCACTCACGTGGAGAGCCTGTGTGGGATCATGGCTCTGGGTCGCCCATCCCGATCAGCGTGTGGTCTCTCCGACCGTGTCTGGAGGATCGGCGTGGTAGACCTGTGTTGACAGCCTGAATTGCTGATCAAGGATCTCTGCATGGCAGGTGGCTTAGCCAGTCCTGCAGCGGGATTGCCTCCATCTCCAGGAATGTGAACAGGTTGGGAAGCTCTGCATATCGCCGTAGGGTGAATGACTCGCCTCCCTTGCGGTTGGTCAGCTGGATAGGGAACCCCCAACGATATGGCAGCTCTGTGCGGCGTAATGCCTCCAGCAAGGGCTTAAGCATCACTCTCCTCAGCAGGGTCGCCCGGGACACATCTGGGAATATAGAGATATGTGCCCCATCGAATTCGACTGGGCCCTTAAGCCGTGCCGCTCGCATGATCTGGTCTTTCTGGCTGTAGCGGTGTAAGCGGCTGATCCAGATCTGCCAACTTGGACCCAGTTGAATTCCAGGCTCACAGGAGGGTCGACGTCCAGGACTTTTTGCAGGATTGCTAGGACAGTCTATGCTAAATGGTCCGGTCGCCTTTGGCAGCCCTCTGAGCCTCAGGTTGTTGCGGCAGCTGTGGTTTTCCAGGTCCTCCGTGTGGAGTTGTACCTCCACCAGCTAGTTTCAGGACAATGAGTATGCTTGTTCCATCTGGGTAACACTGGTCTCCAGAGCGCTAACCGCCGACTCCTCTCTGGTCAGTCTGTCGTGCACTTCCGATCGAATCTGCTGGAGGTCCCAGCGCGGTTGTTCCTCCACCCTCAGCCCCAGGGCCTCCATGTTCAATTTGGTGGGGAGAGCCTGCAGCAGGGCTGGGATATCTGAATTGTCTTGAGATGGCTGTAGGGAGAGCTCAGGGCTAGACGAGGTGCTGGGCGAGGGGGTCTAGGAGAGCCAGGAGTCCCATCAAGGAGTGAGGCAAAGAAGTTTGTGAGGCCGCCATTGCTGGGGAGTGTGGAGGCCTCGGGGTACCACGTGTCTCCTCAGAAAGAGCCTCCAGGGCTGCTCTGGACAGTTCTTGAAAAAAATGGTTGATTTGGGCCACTGGAGTCGCTTTAGATGATCCCCTGGTCTTGCCTCTCCTACAGTAGCTCATGGCCAGCGATAAAGGGTTGGAATTTGGGCATATCAGCCTAGATGAAAGGGTCAGGAGTCTGGAGCTCCAGCAATGAGCGTCTTCTCTCCGCCGTGTCCAAGCCGACTTTTATTTTATGGTGGGGGGATGGACCTAACCCTGTAAATTGTAAACAAGGCACAGTTTAAAACGTATAGTAAATGCAAAAAGCATACGTCTTTCCATGCACAAAGCTCTCATTCCTATTTCCAAGATTTTCTGTCCCAGCCTGCAATTTTTAATAAGAGCATCTGGTTATCTGGCCACTTCCTTGTTCTCTAAGCCAGCCCCTAATAATAATGTGCAACCATTCCAGCGCATGTCAAGCCTAGGAATTATATATATGCCACATGTGAACGATGCTTTAGTAGCAATTTAGCAGGAATTTTGTAAGTTATGTTGTGTTTATGTGTAATATTAACCACTTGCCTACTGGGCACTTAAACCCTCCTCCTGCCCAGACCAATTTTCAGCTTTCAGCGCTCTCACACTTTGAATGACAATTACTCAGTCATGTAATACTGTACCCAAATGCATTTTTTGTCTTTTTTTTTCTCATACAAATAGAGCTTTCTTTTGGTGGTATTTGATCACCTCCTGGGTTTTTTATTTTTTGCACTATTAATGAAAAAAGACCGAAATTTTTTTTAAAAAAATGCATTTTTTTCGTTTCTGTGATAAAATTTTGCAAATGTATTTTTCTTCATAAATTTTGGCCACAATGTATACTGCTACATATCTTTAATAACCCAAATTAGTGGATATTCTTTGGTCTTTGTGAAAGTTAGTCTACAAGCTATGGTGCAAATCATAAAAAATTGATCACACCTGATGTACTGTCGGCCCATCTCATTTTTTGCGACCCGAACAAACCAGGAAAGTACAAATACCCCCAAATGACCCCTTTTTTTGAGAGTAGACATTCCAAGGTATTTAGTAAGATGCATGGTGAGCTTTTTGATGTCGTGTTTTTTTTTTTTTTTGCCAAAATTCTTTGCAAAATGAAGATCCCCCCCCCCCCCACACACACACAAAATTGTCATTGTAATAGGTTATTTCTCTCACATGGCATGTATATACCACAAATAACACCCCAAAATACATTCTGCTACTCCTCCTGAGCATTACGATACCACGTGTGGGACTTTTTCATAGCCTGGCCACAGAGAGGCCCAACATGCAGGTAGCACCATCAGGTGTTCTAGGAGCATGAATTACACATCTAAATTGTTGACTAAATATTACATTTTTGAAGGCCCTGGAGCACCAGGACAATGACACGTGGCACTGATACGTGGCACTGATACGTGGCACTGATGACAGATGGCACTAATACATGGCACTGATGTGGCACTGATGACAGATGGCACTAATACGTGGCACTGACACATGACATTGATGACACGTGACACTGACAGATGGCACTAATATGTGGCACTGATGACAGATGGCACTTATACGTGGCAGTGGGGACAGATGGCACTGACGTCACTTTTCTTTCCGTCTCTTTTTTTGACTCACGCTGCAGCGGTTGGCTCTCCCTCATGCTGTCTCTGTGTGAGGTGGGAGAGCCAGCGATGAGAGATGATCTCATGTGTTTACACATGAGATCATCTCTCATTGGCACTTCCGATCACGCTGTAAATGGGCAATCACAGCCACTGTTTTTTGGTGCCGAAACCGATACCGAAAATAAATCTTCCTTGATCCCGAAAACTGATACCGAAACATCACCGAAAGTGAAAGTGACTGTTTTTAAAAATATTTTTATACAGGAGATGGTCAGAGACTGGGGACATGGTACAGGAGATGGTCAGAGACTGGGGACATGGTACAGGAGATGGTCAGAGACTGGGGACATGGTACAGGAGATCAATGCAGCCTCACCAGTGCCTGTCAGATGCAGCCAGCCAGTGTCCCCGGTAGTGCAGCCAGTAAAGGAAGAGGAGAGCCGCCGCCTATTTGATTACAGCGCCGGGAACATCACCGCTTTCATTTCAATAGCTGTGTGTTACCCGCTGCGTGCCGTCACAAACAGCCCCTCCCCCTTGTCCGGACACTTCGATAGACAGATCACCTGTCCCATTCGGTATCGGCAAAAATTCTCTTTCGGCTTTTTGCCGAAAGGGCCATTTTCGGCCGAAATTTCGGTGCATCCCTAGTTTGCGCAAAAGTTATAGCATCTACAAACTAAAAGCTATGTAAATTCCAAAAAATGTACCCTAGTTTGACTGCCTATCTAATTTGAGACGCTAAAATGGCCGGGCAGTACAAATGACCCTATTTTGGAAAGTAGAAACCCCAAAGAAATTGCTGAGAGGCATGTTGAGCCCATTGAATATTTCATTTTTTTTGGTCCGAAGTGATTTGAATAATGACAAAAAAATTTACAAAAAGTTGTCACTAAATGATATATATTGCTCAAACATGCCATGGGCATATGTGGAATCACACCCCAAAATACATTCTGCTGCTTCTCCTGAGTATGGGGATACCACATGTGTGGGACTTTTTTGGGGGCCTAATCGCATACGGGGTCCCAAAAACCAATCGCCGCCTTCAGGATTTCTAAGGGCATTAATTTTTTATTCCACTCCTCACTACCTTTCACAGTTTTGAAGGCCACAAAATGCCAAGATGGCACAAAATCCCCCTAAATGACCCCATGTTGGAAAGTAGACACCCTAAGCTATTGTCTGAGAGGCATGGTGAGTATTTTGCTGCTCTCATTTGTTTTTGAAAGAAAAGAAAAGTATATGTGTGTGTATATGTGTGTGTATGTATGTATGTGTATATATATATTCTTTTTTCAAAGTTTGTGACAAAATGCGAGGTCTGCAAAATACTCACCATACCTCTCAGCAAATAGCTTGGGGTCTACTTTCCAAGATTGGGTCATTTGGGGGGGGGGGGGGGTGTGCCATCTGGGCATTCCATACTCTCCGAAACTGTGATAGGCAGCGAAGAGTAAAATCAAAAATTTACACCCTTAGCCTAAAGGCGGTGCTTGGTTTTCGGGGTCCTGTACGCGGCTAGGCTCCCAAAAAGTCTCACATGTGGTATCCTGGTCCTCAGGAGAAGCAACAGAATGTATTTTGGTGTGTAATGTCACATGGCATGTTTGAGCAATAGATCATTTAGTGACAACTTTGTGCAAAAAAACACAAAAACAAATTTGTCTTTTTCCCGCAACTTGTGTCAAAATATAAAAATATTCCATGGACTCGACATGCCTCTCAGCAAAAAGCTTGGGGGTGTCTACTTTCCAAAATGGGGTCATTGGGGGGGGGGGTTGAAATTATTTTGAACCCCCAAACATATGTTTTAAAGCAAAGGCCCTACAGATTAAAATTGTGGGTGTTTCATTTTTTTTTTCACACAGTATTTGCGCAGCAATTTTTCAAACGCATTTTTTTTGGAAAAAACACACTTTTTTTTATGCACTAAAACACACTATATTGCCCAAATGTTTGATGAAATAAACGATGATCTTAGGCCGAGTACATGGATACCAAACGCCACATGCTTTAAAATTGCGCACACACGTGCAGCAGCGACAAACTACATACATTTTTAAAAGCCTTTACAGGTTACCACTTTAGATTTACAGATTTTTAGTCTACTGCTAAAATTACTGCCCTCGATCTGACCTTCAGTGATACCTCACATGCATGGTGCAATTGCTGTTTACATAGGACACCAGACCGACACTTGCGTTCGCCTTTGCGCGAGAGCAGGGGGGGACAGGGGTACTTTTTTTTTTTTTTTTTTTTTTTTTAATTGGGGTCCATTAGACCCTAGATCTCTCCTCTGCCTTCAAAGCATCTGACCACACCAAGATCGGTGTAATAAAATGCTTTCCCAATTTCCCAATGGCGCTGTTTACATCCAGCGAAATCATGAAATGCTCATAGCTTCAGGTTTCTTAGGCCATAGAGATGATTGGAGCCGTTCTGGTCTCTGATCGGCTCTATGGTCAGCTGGCGGAACCACTGGCTGCATTCTCAGGTTCCCTGTTGGGACAGGAGAGCCAGGGAAACCATGAAAGATTGTGGGGGGGTGGGTGGGATGACATTCCCTCCCACTAAGCTAATTAGCCGCTAGGATTGCTTTTTTTCATGAAAGCCGACCGCTGGCTGAGAAGAATAATACCAAGATGATACCTAGACCCACAGGCATCATTCTGGTATAACCACTCAAAGTCCAGCAACATACCAGTATGTTGCTGGACCTTGTTGGGCATATATTGTAATTTTTTTTTTTTTTTTTCATGTAGCCTGTGGGCTGAACGAAAAAAAGAGATTGATCGGTGGGTATGCCCACCATTAGAATACCTCCCTTCTTCCACCCACTTCTAATGATAGGCATACATGCACCATTTTGTTTTTAACTGTGGTGGTGAAATCGCCTCCTACAGCGCTGGAGTCACGGCTGTATGTATCGTGGGAGCAAACTCTGTTGCTGTCAAGGTCAATAATATTTGAAAGAGGAAATAGCTAGGGCCCCTCCAATTGGGTCCTATCTCTTCCAAAAGAAAGAAGTATTAGGACTATTGCGGTACCAAACAGGTATGAACAAAGATATATAAAAAATTTAGTTTTTTTTGAAGATTAAGACATTAAAAGGTCCATATAAGGACACCGTAATAAGTAAACAAGTAACATAGTACAAAAATGTTTACAGAAATGTTGACAAAAAAGTTTTGATGTAAGTGCCCACAAAGGTAAGTGAAGGCAGATTATTTAGTACTTGCGAATGTGACCTCTACAGTTTCGCGGTCAAGCCGCTTCTTCAGGAGGCGTCGTAGTACAATTTCTACAGAATAGAAAAATCAACATTACAAAAGCAGCTAAACCTTTAAATACAACAATGTAATAAACATCCAAAACAATTGATATTGGAGAAAGTAATCATTAATTTATATTGCACTCACCAACCTTAGCCCACAAGGGGCTGGAATGACACTGTGAGACGCCCTCAGCGGTCGTTCCCCCGGATGCGGGCAAGGGGGACACTTTGGAAAATACTAGTATAAAATAGGAAATAGGTAATTGTAAGCCTGAGGTTTTGTGGTAGAACATGAGAACCACCTCGGTGTGTGAGATGAAAATTGGGTGTGGTGAGAGAAAAGAGAGGGAAAAATAAAGAAAGGAAAAGGGGGAAAGGAGACGAAAGGAGGGGGGGGGGAGGGGGTAAAGAAAAGGGGGGGGGGGGGGAGAACGGAGGATGAGAAGGAAAGGGACAAAAAATGGGGAAGAGGGGAGGAGGGAGGGAAATGGAAGGGAGAAAGAAAGGGCAAAAGAGGGGGGAGAAGAAAGAAGAGGGGGGGGAGGAAGGGGAGAGGAGGGGGGAAAAAAAAGGGGGGGGGAAAAGGGGGGGGGAAGGGGGGGGAGAGAGGAAGGTAAAGGGGGAAGGGGAAAGGAAAGTGGGAGAAGGGAGGCAAGTTGGCAGGGAGAAAAGGATAGACAGCTGGAGGAACAGACATGAAAGGCCCACCACATTGATGCAAGTATTAATCATAAGGAAATTGGAGTGTAAACCCACCGTTGCTGAAATGTTTAAGGTTTGACAAGTTCAATGGCTATCCACACCCAGAGATATGATTAACACTCAGCAGCCGCTTTTAAACCGGAGTATATGCCATCACGGAAAGCCTTTGGGGGATAAACGTATGGCATTACATTTATATAGTAATATGTTAAGAGCTAGGAGCATCAGAAGAGATGCGTCCAAGTAAACAAGTATAACTAGCTTAAAAAAAATAAATAAAGGGGAGGAGATGGTAATATCCCCCCCCCATGAATTGGTTACTTACAGGCTTCTGAGGATATGGAGGTGCGCTGGGTTGTGTGTGCCTCAAGCAGACCAGGCAGGTCTGCTGCCTTAAATGTCCCCTACCCGGAAGACCAGTGCCGCAGCTACGTCAGGGTCCGGCTCTTCTCTACTGCGCAAGGAAACATCCAGCGCAGGCGTGTAGCTCCACATCTGATGACGCTGACGCGTCGTCATGGAGAAGCAGCTGTCGGGCTCCGAAGGTCCACGCACCACTGCTGAAGAGTCGCATGCCCGCCGTACGGGGGAGAATAAACTCATCACGTTTATCAATAAGGGGGGCGGGTGCAACAAATATAAACAAAGTAAATATACAGTAAGTGTGTTACAATAAGCATACAAATCACAAGAATGTGCTTAAACCATGCAGGGAACGAATCTTTCCCACCAACATGGATGCGCACAGACCTGTCTTACAAAGACAAATACATTGGATAAAAATAACAGTGGTTGAAAAGAACAAATGTGTACAATGCCTATGGTAGACCAACAAAACAATTATGAAACTGTCAATACATTATGTGTTAGATAATACATAAACCAGCTAATGCATCACAATCATGGGTCACACCCTGTTGTTGTCCTACAAAAATGGGAGATGGAAAAGGAGAAGTAGAGCAGGACAGGTACAGGGAATGGCCCTAAAGAGGCCAAAGGTATAATGTAGAAAGATTATTCATGGGGTGCAGTAAATATAGAGCTGGCTCCTACGAGAAGCAAACGGCAAAGATTGGTGCAGATATCAAAAAAATCATTCAAGAAAATGCTTATAGGTATGTGCCTCATTGATACCTGGTGGAGTCAAGACATTTAGTCGCTCTATCCAGAGTGATTCTCGTTTTAAAATTTGGCGGTCCCAGTTTCCCCCTCAGGGGTCTTCAGGGACAACTTCCAAAACCGTAAATCTGATATAATCAGGATTAAAACGATGGTGGATGCCAATATGGCGACCCACCGTAGTGAGCTTGCCATTAGTGGAGGCATATATGTGGTCACCTAGTCTTTGCCGTAGTTCTCTAATAGTCTTACCTACATAAAAAGCGCTGCATGCGCAGGTCATTAAATTGATTACACCTCGTGTACCACAATTGGCTGAGTGTTTCGGGGAGAATGTCTCGCCATTTGGAAGTATAACCTGCTCCCCCTCTTTAATCCAGGGGCAATGTGGGCAGTCACCACATTTGAAAGTGCCTCTGGGTAGTCTAGGGCCGAAAATGGGGGTTTTGTAGTGACTGTGAATAAGCCTATCCCTCAAGTAGGTGGCCCTCCTAAAAACCAGATCTTGGGTTGATTTGATATATTTCCTAAGCGTGTGATGATCCGTCAGAATGTGCCAATGGCGGGATAGTATGTTCCGTAACTGGTGATGATGGGTGGAAAACTTGGTGATGATTTTGGTCAAATAAGGTTTTTTAGGACGTGGAGGACCAAACAATGTTTGTCGATCTTGAGTCGAGGCCCTATTAAAGGCTTTCCTCAGTGTGGTGCGACTGTAGCCTCTGGTCAGGAGGCAAGTACGTAGAGCATTAGCCTGTCTAAGGAAATCCCCGTCCTCTGTGCAGTTCCTCCTTAGTCTCAGATATTGAGCATAAGGGATACTGCAAATCAGAGGGCGGGGATGAGAGCTAGACGCGTGCAACAGCGTGTTGCCCGCTGTGGGTTTACGGTATAAATCTGTGATTAGTTGTCCTGCGGGATTTTTGAAAATTTGTACATCTAAAAATGAAATGCTCTGGGTATCAGAAGTATAGGTGAAATGAAGATTGAACTGATTAATATTTAGCCTTTCAGTGAATGTTTTAAGATGTTGTTCTGTACCGGTCCAGATGACTAGTAGGTCATCAATAAACCTATCCCAGCCCAGGACATGGTTAAGGAAAGGTTCCATTAGTTCATCACCAAAGACAAATTGCTCCCAACCACCCAGAAATAAATTGGCGTAGGACGGGGCACAAGATGTGCCCATTGACACGCTTTGGGTTTGAAGGTACAATTGGTCCATGAATAAAAAGTAGTTTTTAGTGAGAATGAATTCAAGAAGTTTTAAGATGAAAATATTGGTCGGCCAAGTGTGATGGTCCTGTTCCATGAGGAAGGAGCCAGCCATCCGGACACCCTGCTCGTGGGGGATGCTTGAGTACAAAGCCTCAACATTGATAACCACGAGGAGGGCGTCCGGAGGGACTCGGACTCCCTCATTATGTTTGAGAAGATCAGTGGTATCCCGGATGTAAGATGGTAATCTCAAAACGTGAGGTAAAAAAAAGGTGTCTACCAGTTTGCTCGCATTTTCCTTTAATGAACCTTTACCTGAAACGATAGGTCAGCCAGGAGGTGCAGAAAGATTCTTGTGGGTTTTTGGTAACGCATAAAACGTCGGAGTTCGCGGCAATTGGACATTGATGAATATAAAGGTGTCCTCGTCGATAAGGCCCCGCCGATGAGTCCTCTGAATTCATCAATGGTCTTCTGAATAAAAGTACTGTCAATGGGGGAATACCAACTAGAGTTGCAAAGAATCTTAAAGCACATGGTTTGGTACTGATGAGTCATCAGCACCAGGTTACCACCTTTGTCAGATTGCTTTATGATAAGGTTGGGATTATTTTGAAGTTTTATGACTGCCTTGGACTGTTGTTGGGTAAGATTGCTCTTTTTTTGAGGGACAGGATACATTCGTGTAGAAAAGCCCATAGCGATGGGCATGTCATTAAATCAGGAAAAGATCTAGACTTCAACTTTAAATTGGGTTTAGGATTAAAGTATTGTGAGGTGGGGGTATTGCCACTCCAGTTGGGAGGGGGAGAGCCAGAGACGCCATCAGGGGCATCTGGCTCTACCTCTCCTTCATCAAAGAGTAGCATAAGATCCCGTAGTGCTCTAAATTCTGCCATGGTGAATTTTTTTTTTTTCTGCTAGCTCTTTTTCCAAATTTATGCGTTTACGGTCTTGGTTGAAAATGTAATTAAAAGTTAATTTTCTGGCGAATAAATACAGATCTTTGATTGTCTCATAGATATCAATTGACTCAGAGGGGCAGAAGCCCAATCCTAGTTGGAGAACCTGTTCCTCCTCAGGAGTCAACTGGTACGATGTTAAATTAATTCTATTAAGTGAGTGAGAACTTCCCATATCTTCTAATGTGACAAATTGTGAGACGTGCTTGGAGCCGGGGTCTTCTGTACAAACATGTCCAGATTGCCCTGCCTGGTGGGTTCTGGAGCTGCCTGTACTAAAAAAACAGGTTGTGATAGCAGTGTCTGTATGTTGGGTTGTAAAGGTTTGGGAAAGATGTTGTCTAGGGTGGGTTGAAGAGATCCCTCATGAGGGGTCTGTCCACCCAACCGCGATGCTTCTGGTGTTTTCGACACTTTACCGTGTTTTCCTTTTTTGGCGTATTTGGTGGATGGATTATCACCAGTGAGGGACCTTTTCCGGGGAATGCTTGGTGCTCGTGAATTTGTGGATCATGTAGTGACCTGTGAAGATGGGGAAGAAATAGATTAATCAGATTCTGTGCAATCCGTTGCTGTAGGCGTTCGAGGTTCGCGACTGTGGCTATTGTTTTTTCGGGGATGTAATTTTCCCGACCATTTGTACGCATACCCTTCCGAAAACACCAGTTTGTGCTGGAAGAATTTTCTTTGTTTTTTAGTAATGATATCTTTGTTAAGATTTTCCAATTTGTCTCGTACCTCCTTCCACTTCGCCGTGAAGTGGGTCGAGTCTTTAATATTCGGGAATTGATTTAACAATCTGTCAATTTCACCATCCAAGATCATCATATCTGTGCGATACTGGGTGGTGAGTTGTTGCATTAATTCTATACTGCATTTGTTTAATATTTCCTCCCAAGACTTCCTAAAGTCAGGGGAAGGATCTTTAATGGTTGGAAACATTTCGATCCGAAGACCCATGGGACAGACCTTTTCTGTGATGTAAGATTCAAAGTATTGAATATGCCAGTACAGGGGAGATTTTCTCTTTAGGAGTTTAAACATCCTATCCAAAAAAAGTTTTAGTCTCATCGTCTGTTTGCTGATTTACTAGACATCCTGCTTGTATAGTGGACATAAAGTCCCCCCAAGCTGTGCCCAAGACATCCATTGTCTCAATTATCGTGGCCAGCAGGGCAAAACCCCGATTGGAAGCAAAATGGAATGTATTTACTAGTCTAGAGGTTGGCTACCAAAAAAACAATATAGACTATGTGTTAGGATAATAGAAAACAATAAGGTAGTGTCAAAGAAAGGAGAACAAAAGGGGGGGACATTTGATCCTAAGATCAGGGTGTGTTATCCACCCAACATGTATAATAAACAAAGGAATGCCACAAAATTAGAAGGGGGATTTTTTTTTATCATTAATAGGTACCATCATCCTTTGAATGTTTAGAGCAATAATGTTGGAAAGAGGAAATAGCTAGGGCCCCTCCAATTGGGTCCTATCTCTTCCAAAAGAAAAGTATTAGGACTATTGCGGTACCAAACAGGTATGAACAAAGATATATAAAAACTTTAGTTTATTGAAGATTAAGACATTAAAAGGTCCATATAAGGACACCGTAATAAGTAAACAAGTAACATAATACAAAAATGTTTACAGCAATGTTGACAAAAAAGTTTTGATGTAAGTGCCCACAAAGGTAAGTGAAGGCAGATTATTTAGTACTTGCGAACGTGACCTCTACAGTTTTGCGGTCAGAATAGAAAAATCAACATTACAAAAGCAGCTGAACATTTAAATAAATACAACAATGTAATAAACATCCAAAACAATTGATATTGGAGAAAGTAATCATTAACAGGCTAATTAGCGTCACCCGTGACACTAATACGGCGATCAGAAAAAAGATTGCTTAGTGACACTGACAGGGGGTGAAAGGGTTAACTGAGGGGCGATCAAGGGGTTAAACCTTTATTAGGGGAGGTTAGGGGGGTACCCTAGACCTAAAGGGGCCTACCGCTAATTGCCCTAACGCTTATATCAGTCACAAAATGACACCAATGCAGTGATCAGTAAAAAAATGAAAACTGCTATTGGTGTCACTGTGACAGGGGGTGCAGGGGGGGTGATTGTGTGCCTATGTGTACTAGTGTTAGTGTGCTGTTGGTGCAAACTCACAGTGATGTCTTCTCTGCTCGGGCTCCGGACGAAAAGACTGACACGACGAGAGATGACATCACGTCCTCTGCTTCTGTTTACATTTCAGAAGCAGAAGAAGCGTCCCTTTCGTCAGGAGCGATCGTGAGGGGGTGGCCATGAATCAGTGGCCTCCCCCTCAGGACGGATCACTACTGCAAAGATGCCGACAGCCTCGGGCACAGGGGGGGGCGGGGGAACGGCAATTGCGCCCCTCGCCCGCGGGAGGGGAGTAACGTACAGGTACGTTGCTCTGCCTGCCCGTGCCATTCTGCCGCAGTATACAGTAACTCACAAAGGTGAGTACACCCCTCACATTTTTGTAAATATTTTATTATATCTTTTCATGTGACAACATCGAAGAAATGATTCTTTGCTACAATGTAAAGTAGTGAGTGTACAGCTTGTATAACTGTAAATTTGCTGTCCCCTCAAAACTCAACACACAGCCATTAATGTCTAAACCTCTGGCCACAAAAGTGATTTCCAAATTGGGCCTAAAGTGTCAATATATTGTGTGGCTACCATTATTTTCCAGCACTGCCTTAACCCTCTTGGGCATGGAGTTCACCAGAGCTTCACAGGTTGCCACTGGAGTCCTCTTCCACTCCTCCATAACGAGAGCTGGTAGATGTTGGCTACATTGCGTTCCTCCACCTTCCGTTTGAGGATGCCCAACAGATGCTCAATAGGGTTTAGGTATGAAGACATGCTTGGCCAGTCCATCACCTTTACCCTCAGCTTCTATAGCAAGGCAGGTGGTCATCTTGGAGGTGTTAGGGGTCATTATCATATTGGAATACTGCCCTGTGGCCCATTCTCTGAAGGGAGGGGGTCATGCTCTGCTTCAGTATGTCACAGTACATGTTGGCATTCATAGTTCACTCAGTGAACTGTAGCTCCCCAGTGCCGACAGCACTCATGCAGCCCCAGACCATGACACTCCCACCACCATGCTTGACTGTAGGCAAGACACACTTGTCTTTGTACTCCTCACCTGGTTGCTGCCACACACGCTTGACACCATCTGAACTAAATAAGTTATCTTGGTCTCATCAGACCACAGGACTTGGTTCCAGTAATTCATGTCCTTAGTCTGCTTGTCTTCAGCAAACTGCGGGCTTTCTTGTGCATCATCTTTAGAAGAGGCTTCCTTCTGGGACAACAGCCATACAGACCAATTTGATGCAGTGTGCAGCGTCTGGTCTGAGCACTGACAGGATGACCCCCCACCCTTTCAACCTCTGCAGCAATGCTGGCAGCATTCATGTCTTTTTCCCAAAGACAACCTCTGGATATGATGCTGAGCATGTGCACTCAACTCCTTTGGTCGACAATGACGAGGCCTGTTCTGAGTGGAACCTGTCCTGTTAAACCGCTGTATGGTCTTGGCCACCATGCTGCAGCTCAGTTTCAGGGTCTTGGCAATCTTCTTATAGTCTAGGCCATCTTTATGTAGAAAAACAATTATTTTTTTTTCAGATCCTCAAGAGTTTTTTTTGCCATGTGGTGCCATGTTGAACTTCCAGTGACCAGTATGAGAGAGTGAGAGCGATAACACCAAATTTAACACACCTGCTCCCCATTCACACCTGAGACCTTGCAACACAAACAAGTCACATGACACCGAGGAGGGAAAATGGCTAATTTGGGCCAATCTGGACATCATTTGTTGCCAGCGGTTTAGACATTAATGGCTGTGTGTTGAGTTATATTGAGGGGAAAGCAAATTTACACTGTTATACAAGCGGTACACTCCGTACTTTACATTGTAGCTATTTTTTAGAGATACACTGTATGGAGAAGTCTTACGTAACCATCCTGCATCTAGACCGTCCGCCGGAGAAGAGACCTAGCCTTCTCCGGGTATTTGGTTGTATGTTGTTAGAACCCACTCCCACCAATCAGAACTCAGGGTCACCCCATTGTTCAGAAGTGGCATCAACCATCAGCCCTCTGTGATATAACATAAATTAGCATTACAAGGACTCGAGAGACGCAATGTCTACCCTGGCTCTCTCTACGAACAATAGGGTAACTTACTTACAATGCGGATAGCAGGCCAACACAAAAGGTGTGTTTGAGATGCCAAAACAGTAATTAGGCCCACCTTCTAGTACACATGTTCCTATAAAAAATACACCTATATACACCCATAAATATATATATATATATATATATATATATATATATATATATATATATATATATTCATACATACACGTACACATCATACAAAATGGGGCATGGTAATCTAATTAGAAAGTCCTCACGATGGTACGCTTGAATCTCATTGATATAAATATGGAATTCAATATCTCCATCACAGGTTGCGAAAGAGAGGGGGAGAGAGAGGGGGAGAGAGAGGGAGAGAAAGGGGAGAGAGGGGGAGAGAGGGATAGAGAGGGAGGAGAGAGAGGGGAGAGATGGAGAGGATGACACATCTATCGTAGGAGATTCTCACTGTATGTAATCTGTAGGCGCTCATCCTGCCCCTCTCCCTGTCCCCTCTAGGCTGCAGATGGGCATCGATCAGGCTGCATTGATGGCAATGGTGAGGCTGCTGCATTGATGGCAATGGTGAGGCTGCAGATGGGCACTGACCCTTATTTTGCTTCAAAGTTCCTTATTTAAAATGTAAGTTTTTTTCCTGAAACTTCCCCCTTAAAATTAATGTGCGTGTTATCTGCCTGTGCGTGTTATACGCCGATAAATACGGTATGTAAACAGTAAAAAAGGGAGGACAAACCATATTGGCCCCATAAAGAATGAGGAAGGACATCTGGTTACAAAGGATGGGGAGATGGCGAAGGTATTGGATTTTATCTTCTCCTCAGTCTTCACGAGGGAGTCGAGGGGCTTCAGTAACCAAAACTGCAGTGTTTATCCTCATGACACATCACAGGAAGCACCTCCATGGTTAACAGAGGACAGAATTAAAATTAGACTTGGGAAACAACATAAATTTAATTGCCAGACCATTGTTCCTAATTTTTACTGACAGTATACTGACTGGAATTGTACCAGCTGATTAGTAGCAATATTTTTAAAAAGGGCCTGAAATACATCCCTGGGAATTACAGACCAGTTAGCCTGATTTCAATAGTATGTAAACTCCGCATGGATTCATGAAGAATCATTCTTGCCAAACCAATCTTTTAACCTTCTATGAGGAGGTGAGTTGCCATCTAGATAAAGGAAGGCCCGTAGACGTGGTATATCTGGATTTTGCAAAAGCATTTGACACAGTTCCCCATAAATGTTTACTGTACAAAATAAGGTCCGTTGGCATGGACCATAGGGTGAGTACATGGTTTGAAAACTGGCTACAAGGGCGAGTTCAGAGGCTGGTGATAAATGGGGAGTACTCGGAATGGACAGGGGTGGGTAGTGGGGTCCCCCAGGGTTCTGTGTTGACCAGCCAGTGGGAGATATATACATATGTGGCCCGGTTTTTCAAGGCTTGAGGCATCTACCTCCTCAAGCTATCAGTCTTAAGAACCATTACAATAGACTTTACTTATCTTCAACCCCAACATGGGGGTACGGGCCAGCCATGGTACTTTTACAGCGCTATTCCTACACTCCTGGTCTTCTAATGTAATTCGATACTTTTGCGTACCAGCAAAGAGACAATATAATAAAAGAAAAATGTTTTTTTTACTTTGCGTCTGACCACTACACGAATCCTCTATGCTCCTGAAGAAGCGTATTTATACGCACAACATGTCGAGCTATTAAGAATACACATACCCAGACTCCCAACCTGACCCACAAATCTACTCTTTTTCATCCCTAATTGGAACACCTTTTTGGGAATTCGATCTCCGCCCGTACTTGGATGTACTATTTTATCTATGTACTGCGTGAAGTGGTGTGTTCAGGTCATGTGTGGGGTATAAAATACTAAGTTTATGGAAATATTTCCTGCTATGTGTTTCTATATGTAACTATTGTTCTTACTTTTATGAAAGTTGTATCCAAATAAAATAATTTTTACCTTTTTTTTTTTATAGACAGCCTACCTGTGTGCCCTTAAAGTCCATTCCATAGCTTTTTAGGTTTTATATGTCTATTACCAGAACGTTGGCACACTGCTACATGTGTACCTACAGTGTCACCCTGTTCTAGGTACACATCTATTTGGGTATTTCCTAAAATGATTGGATGATGGATGTCTGCAGAGCTTCTGCTCAATTACTAAGCTCTGGAGCCAATGCAATTGCAGAGTACAACTGCACTTTGCGAAGTGCACAGTTGAATTGCCTTTAGTAAATCAACCCCTATGTGACACCGATAGGTAACACTTACTCCGACCCTGCCCTTCTTCCACTGTTCCTAACCCATCTGATAGAACAGAGCCACGGGGGCAAGCTGCACATACTCAGTTTGGTGTGTATTGCTAATGAGGTTTTTTTTTTTTTTGGGGGAGAGTGCTTTAACCAGTGCTCTGCTGGACACTGATAGAAGTCACAAGACTGCCGATTGCATTTTCATGTTCTGTGTACTGCCCTTACCCTGCATAAATCCAGTCGGATCAACATGGATAAGATCATCTAGAATCCGTGATAATTGGGTATCAAGGCTTTTGTCTAAAATCTTTGCTTCTACATTGAGGAAAGATATTGGCCTATAGGAGGCACCGTCTTCAGGATCATTGCCTGGCTTGGGCACCAACACAATCACCTTCGGACATAGACTCAGGTAGGGAACTCAGGGAGGAGAACTGAGCAAACAGGGAAGTGAGCCTGGGAGGTAATAGGTCCTGATATAGGAAGTAAAATTCCACAGGGATCCCCTCAGCCCCAGGGGCCTTTTTGGGTTGATGGTCTATACCTTTCTGTATATCTTCAAGGGATGTGCCCCAATCAATTCTGACACTGGTGTCTGGGCCAAAATTGGGAAAGTCAATCCAGGCCAGATGGGCACTAAGGTCCGAATTGGCATAAGCTACCCAGGTGGAATATGATTGGTAATATTGCAAGAACCTACGGTTAATATAGTCAGGGCCCATAAGCAGGGTACCATCTTCAGCTCTAATCCTACCAATATGAGTGGCCGAAAATTGTCCCCCCGAGCCAACCAGGCCAGTAGCTTACCATTTTTATCACCATACTCAAACACCCGTCGGGTAGTGCTAAGCATAGACTTCCGGGTCAGTTCAACATGCAGTAGTGCCACCTCCCACATGGCACACTGCCAGGCCCCATATATAACAATTGTATGATCAGCTAAAAAAATCATCCTCCTTTTCTGCTGGAGGTCTTGCTCTAGCTCCTCCAGAGAATGCACAGAATCCTGCTTTGCCCTAGCTATAGGAGACATAGAGTATATTCTCCCCTAAGCCATACATTGAATGCATCCCACACAAGCAGGGGACCAGAAGTACCCTTATTAGTCAATCAGTAGTGGCACACGGCGTTAGGCATAGCATCTTGGATGTTCGGATTTGTAATCTAGTACCCAGTCTACACAGCCCCTGATTGGCATGCGGACCCAGCAATAAAGTAACCAGTAGAGGGACATGATCCAGGATATCTCTAGGAAGAATGGCTACCGAAGAAGTCATCTGCTAGAGAGCAGGAGTGGTAAACACTAGGTAAATTCAGGAGAGTGTCTGAAAAGTAGAGGAGTGACAGGTTAATCCTTTCCAGGAAGGGTTATAATGGCGCCATATATCAACCAGCGCAAATGTAGATGGTTAGGAGGTCTCAGTAGCAGTGGGGTGGAGCCTGTCTAGGGCCAGGCACGGAACAAGGTTAAAATCACCCAGCAATAGCACAATGGGCACCCCATACTGTGACACAATCTGTATAATAGTACACAAACGTGTAATATTAACAGGAGGAGGCAGAGGCCAACTAACACACATACGATTGAATCAATCGGGGCATGTAAGATAACCTATCTACCTCCCAGATCCGTTTTCACCTCAATAAGCTAGAATGGAAGAGATCGATGCACCAGAATGCTCGCTCCCCTGGAGTAGGTAGCATGATAGTGTGAACTCACCCAGGTTTTCTTAAGGCAAATGTTACGGCAGCCCACAAGGTGAGTTTCCTGAAAAATATACAATTGGGGAGTAAATTTCCTAAGAAATGTAAACACCAGGAACCTCCTAACAGCTGAATTCAGTCCCCAGACATTCCATGAAATAATTGAGAACTTGGCCATACTGTGCGAGTTGAAATATACATTCACCGGCCACTTTATTAGGTACACCTTGCTAGTACTGGGTTGGACCCCATTTTGCCTTCAGAACTGCATTAATTCTTTGTGGCATACATTCAACAAGATGTTGGAAACATTCCTCAGAGAATTTGGTCTATAGTGACATGATAGCATCACGCAGTTACTGCAGATTAGTCAGCTGCACATCCAGGAATGCGAATCCCCCGTTCCACCACATCTCAAAGGTGCTATATTGGATTGAGATCTGGTGACTGTCAAGGCCATTGGAGTACAGGGAACTCATTGTCATGTTCAAGAAACCAGTTTTAGATTTGAACTTTGTGACGTGGTACATTATCCTGCCGGCTGGAAGTAGCCATGGGTACACTGTAGTAAGGGATGGACTTGTTACGTATTGTAGCCTCAGTTTCATGTTCTTAGCTGACAGTGTCATCCCTATGTCTTCTGCTGCTGTAGCCCATCTGCTTCAAGGTTCGATGTGTTGTGTGTTCAGAGATGGTATTCTGCATACCTTGGTTGTAACGAGTGGTTATTTAAGTTTCTGTTTCCTTTCTATCTCAAACCAGTCTGCCCATTCTCCTCTGAGATCAACCAGGCATTTTCATTCACACAACTGCCGCTGATTGGATATTTTCTCTTTTTCAGACCATTCTCTGTAAACTCTAGACATGGTTGTGCATGAAAATCCCAGTACATGACAGTTTTTCCCAGTGGAGGGATCGCAGAGAGTATGTTGGTCGAGGGTGCATGGGCCCCTGCAAAAGTTGGTCCTCTCCAGTCAGAAGGACCAGTTGTCCTCTGCCCAATAGTAGATAATGGAGTGTGTAAAAGTGACAATGTAATGGATTATGACCTGCTGTGGCTAACTGATACTGAGATGGAAGGGATGAATATGAGACATGCATCTGACAGCGCTCTGGGGGAGCATCCGGCTGTGATGGTGGATACCTCCAGTGAGGTGGAGCTCTCTTTTTAAATGTCTCAACCTCTCAAACAGCAGAGAATGAGCCCCTCCCACATCTTTGACAAGGGAAAAGCCCGCAAAAAAGTTGTGTATTTAGACATGGGATGACGGATACATTAGTAGAAATGCTGGAATTTGTGAGATTTGCCTCCACTACAGACAGATAAGCTGGTACTGTGGCATGCCAGTAGGTGGAGCCAGGTAGTACAGGCTGTATAGGATAACATTGGAAAAAATGAAGTACAGTGATTGTTAACCATGTGGAATGGGATCCCATGGTTCCCTGTGAGGCTGCTCCAGAAAAAAAAACAGGTTTGTGTGGAAGGCACTCAGGAGAACTGTTAAAGACATCAGAGGTAACAGACAAAAAAGTTTCTCCACCCAACGCGGTGACGCAGAACATTTCTGCTAGGGTGATCCGAGGTGCGGCCGTGTAGTGGTTAGTATGGCGTGGATACTGCCTCACCTGCTAGACCTCATAGGAAGGAAGGGCCCAGAACAGACGCGGAGTAGCAGAGGTTGTCTGTCTGCCACAATTGCACAGAAAATGAAAGGAAATGTAAACCAGCATTTTGCTTCATTCTTAGATCCAACTAATGACATGTTCTCGTCACTTGTATCAGCTGCTTGTTTTGTCAACCTGTCTGGGAAGCCCTTGTTAATATGGCGGATGAGAATATTCAGGAACTGCTTTAAAAAGGCAGAGGAGTATGTCGAAAGAAAATTCAGATTGCCCCATACACAAGATGATGAATTGTCTGAAGATGATGTGTAACAGGAGAATGTTTTGAAAAATTACAGGAAGTAGAAGCACCATCTAAGCAGCCAGTCTTTCGGTTTCTTTCTTAATGCTGCAGAAGACCAAGTAGGTGATCTCCCTAAACCGCATAGAGCAGCAGATTAGAAACTATAAGGGAGAGCACCAAGTTGCCACCATCACTGAGGACACCGAAAAGATTTTTGGTTGTCGAAAAGTGACCCTTTTTATCACCAGCTAAAACCTTTTGCATTAGACCTGCTGGCTATGCCAGCTTCTCAAGCCTTTGCAGAGAGGATATTCAGTGTCACAGATGACCTCTCTAGAGGCTGCGGAATAGAACAAGGTTCATATTGGCATGAAGTGCTTTCCTTAAAATGAATCGAAACATAAGTGTTTTATTCTCCAGATATCTCTATTTCTAACATAAGAAGCATTCCAAATACTTGTGGGTTCTACTTATTGTGATAGGAAGAATTAATAATTCAACAACTGTTTTTTAATTGTCAATGAAATTCATAGAAAAAACGTGCAGGCTACAAATGCCATTAGTATTAGGAACTATAACAACCACTTTTTATCAACCCCTCTCTTAGCATTGACAAATTTGACAATAGAGGTAAATATCACACTAATGAAAAAGAAAAATGGATCAATAACTGTCAAATAGGGCAGCCTTACATTGGGGTCCTGCCCCTAGTAGCCTTTTTAGTGTGATATTTACTTCAATTGTCATTGCAAATGCTGAGAGAGAGAGGAGTTAAAAAAAAAAAGTGGTTAGTGTTATAATCCGTAGACTACACTTTTTTTCTTTGAACATATTTGAGAATTAGAACTGGTGAAATAATTTAAATGACAGTAAACTGATTCTTATTGTAGAAATCAGCATTACCCTAGAGTTTTGGTTTATTATGCTGTGCCAGAGTGCTGTGTGCTTGTAGCTGCTGAAATGTTTTGTGTTCTGTTAAATTGAACTGTTAAAGTTCATGTAAATGTGCACTGCATGGTGGCATCATCACGCATAGTTTTTATTTTTTTTATTATAACGTTCCACTTCTGTCAAAATGAGCAATATATTTGTAATACAACTTGGTTTTACTTAAGGACCTTATATAATGACTACATTTGTGAATTTGTGTCTGTAATACATGTTCAAACCGTAATACCATAAATAACACATTATATTTTTCGCTCCAGGAGTATATAATGAGTTTAGAAATTGTAAAAAAATGCTTTACAATTTAACTAATCCCATTCAATTTTTAGTTGACTAAAATATACTGGAGATTTTAGTCAACTAAATACAACTAAAATCACTGCAGATGACTAAAATGAGACTAAAACTAAATCAAAATTTGCTGCCAAAATTAACACTGCTGGTCGGTGAAGGGTGCATTTACTGCATTAGTGGCCAAACCTTATGAGATTTAAGAGGCAAACATGGATCACAAGAATTCAGCTATTCAGGATTAGGGTAGCAACGCAATTTATGTTGATTAGTGTAGGTTATTAGGACAACTCTCCATGGAGTGTTGGACAACAGGCAAGGTGAAGCTTTGTGCAGGCTCTGTGAGGGACAGTCGCTTACCTATGCGTGGTCCCTATTTGGGCCTGGCCCTGAGAAAGAAAGAACTGATGGTATTGGTAATGGTGGAAAAGGTGATTTATTACTGAATGTTACCGTACATGATGGTTTGATTGCCGAGGGTAACTAAAATTGTTTTGATGTACCCAGAGGAACATCGAGATTGGTTGAAGGTGGTTCAGATGAGGGGGCTTTGCTCTGCATTAAGCACAGTGGGTTCCCTAGAGCTTCAGGATGGAGATTTGGGGAGACACATCAGGAAAGATAGAGAAACCCCAGAAACTAAGAATAAGCCCAGGAACACCACGAGAAGAAGGCTGAGGATAGAGAACAGTTGGACCCCATTGAGATTCGGGGTAGAGCAAGCCTGGAAACCTACCTGGAAGAAGGGTTGGGCCCACATGACTGACGGCTACCACAGAGGTGTCCCAAGTGATGGGTTCATGCTTTCCTTTCCTTTCTGGGTCGAAACAATAGGGGGATATGTGACAGTGCAAGGCTCTGCCACTGGGAAAATGGTTTGAAAAAAAATGACACAGGGTTCACATGTATTGAGCATCGACTTTAAGCAGAGAAAATTGTTTTTACAGCTTTCTCTGGATTTTGGTATTCCTGCATTGGGCTCTGTAGTTTGGAGATTTCGAAGTGCCTTGGTTAGAGGAAAAATCCCAACCCAGTGTCCAGGTTTTGTTGAAGACCAGCAGGGTTTATGTGGAAGTGAACACAGCCTTTATAATGAAGGACTGAGAATAGTTCAGGGTTCCAGCCAGGAGGGAGGTGTGCTCCCATCTGAAGAAAGGTGCATGCGCCTATCTGGAGAAGGTGATCTACTGAGAGACAGTTTTCTATGTGGGAGAGATTTCATGCCCATGGGACTGGGAGAGTTGGGGCAGCCGAAGAGTCTGAGTGACTAAAAGTCCAGTTTGAGGAGCAAAAGGTTGGGACTTTTAAATGAGACGTGCATCTCCATCCCTATGCATACAGAAACAGGAAAAGGTGGGACTTTGAGGTGAGCAAAAAAGGCCAAGGGATAAGTTGCCCTATAACAAACCATTTATTGATTAACAATGGCCTGGTGGCACAATATTGGTCCAAGTGCATATGAACAATCAAATATACATGTACATCCTTATAAATGCATGGTAAACATGGTGGCACAATTCCCAAATGATGCAGGGCAGAACTACTAGAAAGTTGAGACATCCATTAAAATGCACAAGGTCACAGCATAGGTGTTTAAAAGCCTGTAGGTATATGAACCTAATGAGGAAATAACGATGATGTGGTGCATGTGATACGACCGACGCGTTTTGTGTACCAAACACTCTTCAGGGGCGGTTGAGCACCAACGTCTAAAAAAGAAAAAAAGGGGAAGGGGGTCCAATGAGTAAAATGCAATGTGCATAAGGGAAAGGAGATATGCATGTAGGAGAGGCAAAAAGCCATGAATCCCAGATGTGTACACACATGCTAAAGGTGTGCAGCTCCATGGGGTCCATAGTCACAGGGCACCGATTGAGTCAGGTCCGGAAGCTGAGGGGGGAGTGCTCACAGAGGGGGAGAAAAGCCAGACGCACACAGAGTCCGCATAGAGTGGTGTGTCCACACTGGTATGGGAGGGGGGAGATGGTTCTGTGGTGATAAAGGTAATGTGTATAAGGTGTGCTCCTAAATGACAGGAGCCCCAAATCACAAAAGTGTACATGGATAAACATATATGATAACCCCCTTACCTATAGATAGTGGGTAGTGGCCACAGATATCCAGCCCAGTGATAGATGTACTGCCTGAGGACAGGCTAGCACAAAATTGAGGACCTTATGTGCAACTAGCCACTCCCCTCCCCGGCAGAGAACCCCCCCTCCCCCGTCAAACAGCGCAGACACTGAGGCGAACGGAGGCCTCCTCCAGCGCAGCGGTACTAGCCACCCACAGCTGCTGTGGACGCCGCCATCCACGTGTCTGTGCAGATGGTAAACACAGCGCCGACACCGGGACAGACGTCCCGTGCACGGTGTGGAGGAATGACGCCGACGCAGGGAAGGGAACCCGCCCCGATCCCCCGCACCCACCGAGACTGACGGAGGAAGGAGGGGAAAAGGGAGGGACCCCACCATGCATCGCAGCTCCAGGACACTGAAACGGGAAGGTAACCATGGAGACACGGACTCCCCATCAAAGGCACACTATAAGACTGCAACAATGGGAGAAAAGAGGGGTAAAAAAGAAAAAGACCAATAATTAAAGGATGCATGTGAACAAAGTAAATAAAGGACATGTGTCATACTAGACCTAACCTGAGTGACTAAAAGTCCAGAGTCAACTAGGAGTAACTCCTGGAGAGGGAAGCAATCTGTGAGCCTCAGAGGGGTGAGTCTGGGTTATCAGGAGTTCCCCTAACTAGAGGCCATGAGTGGGCTCGTGCATCAAGGTGCTGTAGCCAAGGCTGATTTAAGCTGTGCGCTTACAAATACCCGTTCATGCTGTGTGCAACTGAAACCCCTGCATGGGCAAGTTTGTGGGCTTACCGTATATACTCGAGTATAAGTCGATCCGAGTATAAGTCGAGACCCTAATTTACCACAAAAAAATGGGAAAAACTTATTGACCTGAGTATAAGACGAGGGTGAGAAATACACAGCTACTGTAAGTGAAAAAGAGGGTCAACAATGCCCATTTGCAGCCTCACTGTGCCCATTTGCATGCCTCACTGTGCCCGTTTGCAGCCATAGGTCCTCCGAACTTCAAACTCGGTAGTTAAGTGTTCCTAGATGCCCCCTAGCTGCAGCCAAAATTTGGGGTCCCTGAACCCAAAGGGTCCCAAAATGACATTGCTGCAGATGGACACAGTTGGCCGAATTTGGGGCCCCGTATCTCGGGGCCACTTAGTGCTAGGAACCCCAAATTTGGTGTGCAAACCCAGTGGAACTAGCACCATAAAATTTTCAAAGCTGGGGTTTCTAGCACCAAGTGGCCCCGAGATACAGGGCCCCAAAAATCAGTTCAAAAAACGGTCAAGCACTTTTCTGCAGCAGAGAATGACATTTTCTGAACCGATTTTGGGGCCCCGTATCTCGCGGCCACTTAGTGCTAGGAACTCCAGCTTTGGATATGTTGTGGTATGTTGTTGTACCAGTTCCTAGCACCAAGTGGCCCTGAGATACGGGGCCCCAAAGTCGGTTCAGAAAAAGAAATTTTTTGCTGCAGAAAAGTGCTTGACTCAAGTATAAGTCGTGGGGGGCACTTTCAGCACAAAAAAATGTGCTGACAAACTCGACTTATACTCGAGTATATACGGTACTTTACGTTAATCTGTTTTAAGAAAAGTGGAGACTGGTAGGCCCTTAAAACAGTTTAGACTGTCGTGGACTTCACAAAAAAATAAATAAAAAAAACACCTCTACCACAGAGCTAACCAACCCCACGTCAGACTTATTAAAGGCAGTCTGTGCCTCAGATAACCACCTGTCAGCTGCATAATTTGTGCTAATAATTCCAACACATTGTCATATTTCCTTTTAAGTAGAACTATAAGCAAAACTTTTTTTTTGTTCCTTTTTGGATGGAGAAAGGGAGGGTTATAATCCTTGTCAGTTTTTTGTTTTTGCTACCTCTGTCCCCTTGGGGAGATATACCTTCACTTCCTTGGGAAAGGTGTATATTTTTGTAACCAGCAGATGACATCACGTGGCTTATTTGGGTCTTGAGATGGAGGACCAGTGCGCACAATCAATCTCAATATGTTTTGATGTGTCATGACCTAATATTTGCATAAAGATGTCTTGTACCATAGGGGTTAGGCCAGTAATAATTTCTGAAGGCCCCGAATTCTTATATTTTGCCATCTACAGTGGTTTTCATAATCGTTTAATTGGTAAATTTAAACTTGTGATCAGAGCGTCTTGAGCTGTGACTTTAGCTTGTAGCTGAACAAAAGACTGTGCCAGTCCCTCCTGATTGGCCTCAAATGCCTCTGCTCTGTGTCCCAATTGTATTGTATCTTCTCTAATAGCATTCATCTCTACCACTTCCTGCCCGCCCTATAGCGGATTGACGTCCGGGAAGTGGTTCTGTTATCCTGACTGGACGTCATATGACGTCCAGCAGGATAACATGCCGCAGCGCGCCCCCGGGGGCGCGCATCGCGGCGATCGGTGGAGCGGTGTGTCAGTCTGACACACCGCTACACTGATCTTGGTAAAAAGCCTCCAGCGGAGGCTCTTTACCACGTGATCAGCCGTGTCCAATCACGGCTGATCACGCTGTCAATAGGAAGAGCCGTTGATCGGCTCTTCCTCACTCGCGTCTGACAGACGCAAGTAGAGGAGAGCCGATCGGCGGCTCTCCTGGCAGGGGGGGGGGTCTACGCTGATTGTTTATCAGCGCAGCCCCTCCTCAGATCACCCCACTGGACTACCAGGGATGCCACTAGGACCACCAGGGAAGGGGCAACGTGGATGGCCAGGTATGTACCCCATGGCCATCCACATGTGCCCAATCTGTGCCAATCAGTGCCCACAAATGGGCAAAGATTGGCACTATTATGTCCATGATATGCCCAGATCTGCCCAGCAATGCTCTCAGTGCCACCTGTCATTGCCCATCAGTGCCACCTGTCATTGCCCATCAGTGCCACCTGTCATTGCCCATCAGTGCCCATCAATCAGTGCCCATCAGTGCCACACATAAGTGCCCATCAGTGCCACACATAAGTGCCCATCAGTGCCACCCATATATACCAATCAATGCCACCTATGTGTGCCCATCAGTGCCGCATATCAGTGCCCATCATCAGTGCCCGTTAGTGCCACCTCATCAGTGCCAACTCATTGGTGCCACCTCATCGGTGCCCATCAGTGCAGCCATATCAGTGCCCATTATTGAAGGAGAAAGCGTACTTATTTACAAAAAAAATTTAACAGAAACAAAGAAAAACTTGTTTTTTTTCAAAATTTTCGGTCTTTTTTTATTTGTTGCGCAAAAAATAAAAACCGCAGAGGTGATCAAATACCACCAAAAGAAAGCTCTATTTGTGGGAACAAAATGATAAAAAATTTGTTTGGGTACAGTGTAGCATGATTGCGCAATTGTCATTCAAATTGCAACAGCGCTGAAAGGTGAAAATTGGGCTGGGCGGGAAGGTGTCTAAGTGCCTGGTATTGAAGTGGTTAAACATATTCTCCAACGCTGACATGGGCTCCACTATATCTGCTTTGGTGGGTAATGCTTTAATATGTTCCCTTAGGCTCCATTCACACCAATGCGTTTTTTTCATGCTTTTTGCAGAAACACAGGACATTTTTTAACATGGGTTACTATGAAATACATTCACATCAATGCATTTTTGTGCCTCTGCATTTTTTGGAAGGGTCAGGAACTTTTTTAAACGCAAAACGGTGCTTTTTTTTTTTTTAATTTTTGGTTCAATAGACTTCAATGGAGAAGCAGCAGAAAAGCATGTAGTGCGTGTTTTACCGTGATTTGCATTTTTAAATCTCCCCAACAACAAAATTTCCCACCCCAAAAGAGCATAAACGAAAAATGCGGCAAAATTGCAGTAAAAAAAACACGGAAAGCACAGCGAAAAGCAGTGCAAAAACGCTCAAAAGCAACATGCACAGTTGTGAATCGAGCCTTAGAATCCCAGTCCTTTGTGAATAATTCAGCTGGTGTACACGCAGGTGAGTACGAGAGTCTGAATATAACACTCTGAGGAGCTCTGGCCACATTTGTTGCTATCTGGGGCAAACGGAGGGGCTTCCAGCAACTTCAAGAGGAAGTTCAAGAGCAAATGTAGGAGAAGGGGTAGAAGCGGGGAGAGGAGCAACTGTAGGAGCAGCAATAATAGCAGTACTTGCAGCAACAACAGCAAAAGTGGGAGTAGCAGATGTGGAGGCAAAAACACTGTCCATTTTTCTCACACATTTTCAATATTTACATTATTTCCAGTCATCTCAACATTCTTAGCTACAACATGTTCAACATTTATATCTATATTCATCTGGGCAAAACGTACTGCCAAACCTGTGAGCCTTGATGAATTGCTTGTAGAAAGTCTTGCTGATAGTCTTGCTGTACAGCTGAGACAACAGTAGTAGCGATATGCACAGTAGCTGTCACAGCTTGAGGCAACACAAGACTCAATTTCTGTGCCTTCTCCCTCTCTCTCCTCTCCCCTCTGCAGCCTCATCCCTCCCATACAAGGCACATCAGCAACGGCAGCCATCTTCACAGCTGAGCGGGTTGACGGGTGCTAAAGTGGTGAAAAAAATGGAGTATGCTCCCGCTCTCATCCTTATACTGGAACCTGCGCCAACCTGGACCTTTAACGCCGAAGTCTGTGGTTGCTGCTGAGCTTCCGCCTGACCATTTCTCTTCCTCCGGCACGTCCTGGTCTTTGGCTTCAGAAAATACCAGGCTCAGCAGTGCAGCAATACAGAGTGACAGCTCTTGAGAGAGAGTGAAATCGCACAGCGCCTCTGGTAGCATACTAGCCCAGCAAGACAGAACAAACAGGGGCTACAACCACAGTCGCAGCGTGGGCTGCAGGGGGATGATGGTGAGAGCTCACCTCACCTGCCTTCTACCCTGACCTCATCAGGCCCCCCCAAGGGTAAATTTCTTCCTTGTCATTTGTAAATAACTTCCCCTGATCATCTTTTTTTATAAGCTCAGACCTCTCGATCTTACTATTAACCACTTAAGCCCCGGAAGGATTTACCCTCTTCCTGACCAAGCCCTTTTGCGATACGGCACTGCATCGCTTTAACTGACAATTGCGCAGTCGTACGACGTTGTACCCTAACAAAATTGACGTCCTTTTTTTTTTTCCCCACTAATGGAGGTTTCTTTTGGTGGTATTTGATCACCTCTGCGGTTTTTATTTTTTGCGCTATAAACAAAAAAAGTGATCATTTTGAAGAAAAAAAAACTATTTTTTTTTTTTAATTTGCTATAATAAATATCCCCAAAAAATATATATAAAAAAAACAAAACAAATTTCCTCCTCAGTTTAGGCCGATTTGTATTTTTCTACATATTTTTGGTAAACAAAAAAAAATAGAAAAAGCTTATATTGATTGGTTTGGGCAAAAGTTATCACGTCTACAAAATAGATAGATTTATGGCATTTTTATTAATATTTTTAAATTAGTAATGTCGTCGATCTGCGATTTTTTTTTTTTTTTTTTTTTTTTTTATTTATTTTTATTCTTTTCAATCTTAGTTTATTTCAAAATAAGGGGTAGAACAGAAAAATAAAGTACTATACAGTATAATATTGCATACATTATATACAGAGCATTAAGGGAACCCTTTACTATACACGCACATGAATATATGTTTTAGCATATAGCTTCTGGAGAAATATTATATTATCATATTATATGTAGAGGATTTTAATTTAAAAATAGAATAACATGTGTGGGGGAACCATCCTATATCCTCTTTTGTGATTTTGCGTGTTTGTGTTATCTGGAGGTTCCTCCTACTTAGACTGGAACTCCGTAGGGATCATTCAAACGCTTATTATAAATATGCATGTTGTTAAGCAAATTTGGGTATATGATGTTTGTTTATATATTTGAGTGACTGGTTCAGTACATAAAGAAAAGGAAACAGAGAGAGAGGGGTAAGAATGATAGCATGTAGATAGATAAGGGGTGACAACAGAAGTGGGAAGCACCCCAGCATGGCTAATCAGTGGGTAAAGATGGGGCATCCCTGACCCATATGGGGAAGTCGTCAGAATAACGAAACATCGACCATGAGGTCCAGGTGATGGAGAACTGTTCCTCCCTTTCTGCTTCCTGCGCCAGCAGGCGCTCCAGATCTCTTATCCGATCCACTTCAACAGCCCAATCACCCAAGGAAGGCACATCCGTTGTTCTCCAATGTCTGGGGATTACTGTCCTGACTGCGGCCAAGAAGTGGCGCAGTATGTCTTTTTTAATCAGCTTGAGTGGGCCCGGAAGCATAGATAGTAGGGCTATCTCTGGTGTGGGCTTAATTGAGGTCGCCATCAGCCTGCTGTATAGAGCTGATACCCTATCAGCGAAATGGGTCGGTAATTAGCACATATAGTCAGGTCTTTGTCGGGTTTTGGGATGAGGGTGATATGTGCCTCTAGAGTTTGCGGTGGGAATACTGATCGCTCAGAGATTGAGTTAAACACTTTTGTTAAGAAGGGAGTGAGAAGGGGAGCAAATTGTTTATAAAATTTCGGGGTGAAGCCATGAGGGCCCGGACTTTTGCCAGATGGGGTAGATGCAATGGCGCGGGCAACCTCGTCTTCCGATATCGGAGCTTCAAGGTCCTCTATTGTTTCGTCGTCTAGAGTAGGCAATGCATTTTGTGTGATATATGAGGCTTGTGCGTCCGCTCTAGTGTAGGGGGGCTCAGTGGGGCTTGTTGTAGGTATGTTATAGAGGGATTGATAGAAGTCCCGGAAAACCTGTCCCATCTCAGAAGGTGACGAGACAGTTTTCCCAGAGTTGTCCCGTATGTGGGGTATAAAGGTGTTAGGTTGTTTGGTATGTAGGGTGCGAGCTAGTGATCTACCACATTTATCCTGGAATTTGTATTGGTGAAAAGCTAGTTTGTTAGCAAAGGTACGGGCGGAAGCCTCATATAATTCCCTAAGCTGAGAGCGAGCGGAGGAAACCTCCGCAAGCACCTCCACAGTCGGGGAGCGTTTATGGGTAGTCTCTAGTGTCCTGAGTTTGTGTACCGCCGTGGCTATCGCAGCCGAACGTTCTTTTTTCATGCGGGCACCCATTTGGATAAAATGACCCCGTAAAACCGCCTTTAATGCCTCCCATTGAATGGGTGGTGAGGTGTCATCAGAGGCATGGTCTGTAAAAAAGTTTGAGATAGCCTCCGCTATCCGAGTATCGAACCCTGGCTCAGTCAGGAGCAAGTCATTCAACCTCCATGTCCATTCTTTTATTGGGGTAGAGGGGACTGTAAGTGTCAGGAATATAGGGGAGTGGTCAGACCAAACCATAGGGTCTATTTCACAATTTGGGGACCAATCTAAGCAGCCGTGGTCAACTAAGAAATAATCTAAACGACTGTATGATCGGTGAACGTTGGAAAAGTGTGTGTAGTTTCGTGATTCTGGGTACAGTATCCGCCATATGTCTACAAGATGCATATTGTAGATGGCACGTTTTAGGGCCCGTATTCTAGGAAAGGATATGGAGGAACGGGATGTCGATAAATCCAAGAGTGGATCCAGAGGAGTATTGAAGTCCCCCCGAGCATGAGCTTACCCTCTGCAAAACCCGCCAAGATCTTTAAATACTGCAAGGCCAATGGGACTTGGTGTGTGTTAGGTAAATATAGATTAGCTATTGTAAATTTAGTCCCCCACAGAGAGATTTTCACAAAAACGTACCTGCCCTGTGGGTCTGCCATATGATCGAGCAATTCAATAGGGAGTGTTTTATGAAATGCAATAGATACTCCCTTAGATTTTTGTGCTGGATTGGTACTGTGGATCCATCTATTAAAGTATCTACTGGAGCAGGAAGGGGTGGATTCAGAATGGAAGTGGGTCTCCTGCAACAAAAGCACGTTGACTCGTCTTTTGTGCATCTGATACAGTATTTGCCCACGTTTCGAGGCGATGTTCAGCCCGTTTACATTGTATGAACAAAGTTTCAATTGGGGGCATGAGGTCACCGTGTGAGCCATGCTGGAGTGCTAGAAGTCGTATAGAAGAGAAAGGATATAGAAGAAAAGTACGTAGAACAGTTCGGGGTAGGGTGGGGAGAAGGGGTGGAATACGGTAGTGGGAGAAAAAGAAGAGAAAAGGAGAAGAAAGGGAAGTGAGGAAAGAGAAGGTTGTGAGGATAATGGAAGAAGTAAGGTGTAAATGAAAGGACACCTAAAAAAAAAAAAAAAAAGAGATGTGTCCAATAAACTAATGTGTTTGCTAACGCAAAACACTGCGTGAGATATCACGCTTTAGGCACAAACAGTGCCTGTCCTACTGTGGGGGGGAAGGTCAAAATGGGTGAACCTGAGCCGTGATCCTGACAGCGAATCAGGCATGTAAATAGTGTATGTGGCACACGAAACATGTAAAACGTATGTGAAGCATAAGGCAGCTTAACGAGAACAGATGAGAACAATCAACTAAATATAAACAGTGGATATAAGTAGTTAACCTGAGGTTATATAGAAAGTAAATTGCAATTACATTGGCTCCAACTTGTAGAGAAATCATTTAGTCAAAACTATAGTATGCGCATAGGGGGGAACAGGAGGAGCGGGGGACCCACCCGGGGAGGCGCCCTGCGTGGCGCCTTTTAAACTTACATTCTCCTAAGGCTGAGATTGATTAAGACTGGAGGCCAAACCTCCCTCCGGAGTAGCATCCCCCACTCCCGCCACACCCCCCCAACCGCACCCCACCGAGGAAGGGGGTGAGAGGGAACAATCTGACACAAAGCAGAACATTTTATAAAAAAACCTTTGGTGTATTGCAGCAGTACCTGACTCCCTTCATAGTGAGAGTCCCAAGGTGACCATAGGCTATGTTCTCTCCCGAACCCCAGCCATACAGTAAATTGGCAAAGAGCAGGAAAAGAGCCAATAGGTCCGACCCCTGTTTTCACTAAGTCTTTTACCAAGTTTTCCGGGAGTCTTGGGCTTTAAGGTAAAAAAGTATAACTCAAAAATAGGGGTAACTTTGCATAACAACCCCAGCTGTCCGTCTCCTACCAACTTCTGGTTTAATCTTCTGAAGAGGTAGGTCGTCTCATCCCTGGGCCAGAGGAGACTGATCTAGACCTAGGTCGTCTGCGGCGCTGTGGGAGTGGACCAAGTCCCAACTGTCTCGATCCGTCATCTGGAGGGTCTAGCCAGTTCAAGACGTCCTCCGGCTCTTGCTCAATGAATAGGAAAAAGTCAGGTAGTTGATCTGGATCAGAGAGCGTGAACCTGCTGTCTCCCCGTGTTACCTTGATGCTGAAGGGGTGACCCCATGTATAGGAGGCACCGGCTTGCCGTATAAGGTCTAGTAGAGGGCGCACCACTCGACGCATGTATAGCGTATTGCGAGACAAGTCAGGGTATAGGTGAATAGAGGCTCCAAAGAAGTCCACTGGGCCCACGTTCCATGCTTTTCGCATGATCTCCTCTTTTAAGGTGTAATAGTGGACCCGACATAGGACATCGCGGGGGCGACCATCTCGGGCCCCCCCTGGCCCGCCCACCCTGTAAACACGATCCAATTCAATTGGTGTTGCTGCCTCTCTTCCCAGCACTTTTTTGAGGATGGATATGACAGTGGGTTTCAGTTCTGCTCCCGATGTTGCCTCAGGTAGACCTTGCAGTCTAATATTGTTTCTGCGACTGCGGTTTTCGCTGTCTTCTATGCGGAGCTGCTGGTGGCGTAGGCGACGGATATGCGTCGCGGATGCAGATTCAAGAGCTGTTATACGTGCCTCATGGTCATCCTGAGCAGTGGTTAAGACCGATACCGCTTCCTCATTAGCCGTGACTTTTTGTCTCAGAGCGTTTAGCTCTACTTGCAGGGAAGCCTCCATCTTGCTTGCCCATGATTCGAAGTCAGTTCTGAAGGCAGAGAGGAGGGCTGTAGCTTCCGTTCTAATGGGTACTCCCGACAAGGGATGAGGGGCTGTCTGGAATTCCCCGGTGTCTGTGTCTTGCGATGTGACTGACCTTGTAGAGGAAGCTGATGTCTCTCCTCTGAAATCTTGGAGTTTTCCATTCGTGTCTTCTGTCACGGAGGCTACTGCGGGAGTGGCGGTGGGTGGCTTGGTCTTCCCTGGGTTGTATGTATGGTGCCTTGTTGAGGGTCTGTAAGCTCCGAGGAGTGTGAGCTAGCTGCCGCCATGTAAAATGCAGATGTGCTGTATTACGGGGATAGCCTGTAGCTGTCGGGATGGCACGGGACTCAGGGGTGTGCGGCTTCAGCCATCCATGATCGATTGCTCTCTATCAAAACCCCCCAGCCTCCACAAAAATGAGGGGGAGGGGAAGGGACAGGTCCGAGCGAGCAGCAACGTTTTCCTGTCAGCGCGGACGTAAAATCTCAGTGCTGGATGCGTACAGGGAGGAGAGCACAGTTTTAATTGTGACTCAGTACTTTAGAGTGTGGGCCCCTCCTCACTTTTAGGCCGCAAGATGGCGGCCGGTGCTGGATGTCCCCAAAAAACAAAAAAAACACCTGTACCTGAGTCTCTGAGGTCAGTAGAGGGGTGTCCACTGTGTATGGCCGTGAGCTGGGTGTCTCCTGTACCCCCGATTCCGGTACCACAGTCCGGTAGTGCTGGAGGCCTCATAGGCCTCTGATCTGCTGTAGGCCGCGGATGTCCTGGGCCTATTTCCTCGGATGCTTCAACAGGGTCCCGGGTCCCCTCTCAGTCCGGTCAGATCCTGGGTCAGCAGTCTTGGTTACAGGCCGGCCGATCGCCCTCCGCACCGCCGTTCGCGGTACGCGAGTCCGGGGATGCCGGCTGTCTTGTAGGCCGCAAGATGGCGGCCGGCGTCTAGTACAGGGCCGGCTGCGGCCCGAGATCCACTCAATCCGCCGGCTGAACTGGTCAATTGACCCCGGGATCAGTGCATTTAGCACCCGGCAATCGTGGGACACACCTGGGGAAGGATTTTGTGTTGTATGGGCTCCGGATGGCACTAGATTGCAGAGGGCTCGGCGGAGCTCCTCTGCAGCACGTCCACCCACCTCGACGTCCGGACACGCCCCCTGATCTGCGATTTTTTTTTTTTTTTTTTTTTTTTATTGTGACTGCAACATTGCGGCGGACACATCAGACACTTTTGACACTATTTTGGGACCATTGGCATTTATACAGTGATCGGTGCTATAAAAATGCACTAATTGCTGTGTAAAGTCACTAGCAGGGAAGGGGTTAGACACTAGGGGGCGATCAAGGGGTTAAGTCACAACCACCGAATTTCTCTTTGACCCCAAGCACCACTGACACTACTAAAAACATCAGAAGCCTTCGAGACAGCACATCGCCAAATGACATCATTCCCACAAAACTCCTAAAAGAATGTTCCAACATCTTGGCCCCTACCATAACACACCTCATAAATCAATCATTCAAAGAAGGGATTGTGCCAACCACCCTCAAGCAAGGCATCATTAAACCCCTGCTAAAGAAACCCAATCTCGACCCTAAGGACCCTACCTACCGCAGACCGATAACAAGCCTCAACACCATCTCCAAGATTATGGAGAAAGCAGTAGTACAACAGCTACAATGCCACCTGGACACACACCAACTCCTGGACCCTCTGCAATCAGGCTTCCGCCCAGGCCATGGCACAGAAACAGCACTTCTCAAAATATGGGACGACGCCCTTGAAGCAGCAGATGACGGAGAATCGTGTCTCCTGGTACTGTTATACCTGCAGCATTTGATACAGTGGACCACAATACTTTACTTGTCCGCCTCACAGAAGTAGCAGGAGCCACAGATTCTGGTCTAAAATGGTATGCATCCTTCTTAGAGAATCGCTCTCAGATAGTGAAACTAGGAGCATTCACCTTGGAAACCCGGGCAATCTCCTGTGGAGTCCCTCAGGGCTCACCCTTGTCACCAGTGCTATTCAACATCTAGATCCGCCCACTCCTCAATATCATCAGAAAAACGGACCTCTGCTTCCATTCATACGCTGATGACACCCAACTCTCCCTTCGCATCACTGGACAAAAAGACCATCCGCAACAATTAGAGAAATGCCTCACTTTGATAGATGACTGGATGACCATTAGCTCCCTCAAACTCAACGGTTCAAAAACAGAACTTCTCCTACACGCTAACAAAAATTCCAAAACTAAGACTCCGTGAACACCTCCCACCGTCTTCAGACAGACCATCTCTCCAAGCACCAAAGCCAAGAGTCTCGGAGTCATCTTTAACTCAGAAATGACAATGGATGCACAAATAGGATCAGTAGTTAGCGGATCTCACCATCTCCTCCGCCTGCTTCATAGACTCATCCCCTTCATCCCCTTCATCCCAGAAGAGCAGTAGATCCCTGTCATGTTGCTAGGCAGAACAGGGAAATGCCACTCTGTGCCACGATCGCAGGCCACCAGCAGACATCAAGTCTGCAGGACCCGCGGGCACGCGCCCGCTAGCTGCTGATGATACAGCGAAGTATGGGTACGTTTTGCGCACCTGTGCCACTTTGCCGACTTATATCGGCGTGAGCTGGTCGGCAAGTGGTTTAAAGTGTTACCCCCCCCCCCCCCAAAAAAAAAATACAGATCCTGTTCCCCTAAAACCCGTTATACAGCACAGTGCATGTGCTGTGTCATTTGGATCCCCGTATCACCTGAAATACCTGGCTGATCCTGCCTGGCTCTACCTTCCCCTCTGCAAACAACCACGATAATCATGGATGCTGAGCCCTAACATTGTGGTTCGTTTGCTCCGTCATCTGCAGCCTGCTATCTGTTGCCTGTGTCCTTCCCCCTCCTCCCCCTCCCCTCTCTCCCTGTGTCAAGTCTGTAGTGTGAGGCCGGGTTGCTGAGAGGGCGCCCCTTGCGGCTGAGTGCAGCACGTCCCTGGATTTGGGTACAGGGAATGCGATGCACAGAGGTGCACGGGTTGCCAGGAATACTGCAAGCTGGCTGGTTGGCTGTAAGTAGCTAGAGTGCGTTGTGGCAGCCGTGCGGAGAGAAGTCTTGAACGGTAACAGCAGGGTAAACCAGGAACAGGGTCCGCAGCCAGGCCAGGGATCAGATACCAAAAGACAGTCCGAGAGAAGTACAGGAACAAGCCGGGTCATACACAGAGGGCAGAAGATCGGAGAGTAGTCAGCCAAGCCAGGGGTCAGAGCGAGGAGATAAACAGGAACACTGGTCAAGCCGGGCAGAGGTCAAGCAGAGGTCTTCAGAGTTTACAAGGCACAGGAACACAGGAGCTGTTTGATAATCCAGCAAACTGCAAGTGTCAGTGGCAGGTTTAAATAGGCCAGAGGGGTGTGCCTACAAGATCAGGGCGTGCTCACTAGACTCGCCTGCCACCATGACGGTTACTGGCGGAATTGCCCACAACACGGCCATTTCCCTGACATTGCCCCCCCCCAAGGGGCAACCTCCGGATGCCCAACCTGGCCCATCTTTCGGGGTAACGAACTCGGAATCTCTGCAAAAGTCTAGGAGCATGTATATTGGCTGCAGGTTCCCAAGAACTTTCTTCTGCTGGGTAACCCTTCCACTTTATAAGAAATTGAATGATCCTACCTCTCCGGCGGCAGTCCAGGATGGCCTCAACTTCATACTCTGTTTCATCTCCCACAGAAACTGGAGGTGGAGGATCTTCTTTCCTTCCTGAAAAAGGACTAGAGATAACAGCTTTAAGTAAGGAGACATGAAACACAGGGTGCACTTTATAAGAACTCGGGAGTGACAGTTCAAAGGCTACTGGATTGATCTCCCGTCTAATCTTGAATGGGCCAATAAATCTTGGTCCCAATTTCCGGGAGGGACAAGGAAGTTTAAGATTTGCCGAGGAGAGCCAAACCTCATCTCCAACCTTAAAGCTAGGACTCTCCCCCCTCTTTTTGTCATATTGTTCCTTGTAGTCCTCTTGGGCCTTTTGCATGGTTAACCGGAGAGTTTGAAAGTTAGTCTGAATGGATTTTATCCTGTCTTGAACTGCTGGAACTGAGGTCTCTGGAATGACATTAGGTAGAAATGAAGGATGGAACCCATAGTTGGCCCAAAACGGTGATTGATCGGTGGTTGAGTGTACTGAGTTATTGTATGCGAATTCCGCACAGGGGAGTATCAAGTACCAGTCATCCTGGGAAGTGGAGCAAAAACAGCGTAAATATTGTTCTAAGGTCTGATTAGTCCTTTCAGTCTGACCGTTGCTCTGGGGATGATAGGCAGAGGATAGGCAAACTTCAATAGACAAAACTTTGCAGAGCTCTTTCCAAAATCGGGAAGTAAATTGGACCCCTCTATCAGACACAATGCTGTCAGGAAGGCCGTGAAGTCTGACTATCTCTCTTATGAAGGCCTTTGCTGTGTCTGCAGCTGAAGGAGTACCTATCATAGGCACGAAGTGTGACATCTTGGACAGACGGTCTACAACAACTAGAATCGTTGTGAATCTTTCAGAGGGTGGCAGCTCTACTATGAAGTCCATAGATATATTCCTCCATGGTTGTTCTGGTACCGGCAAAGGACGTAGCAGACCCCAAGACTTAATGTTGGACCCCTTGTTTCGCTGGCAGGTAGTGCAGGAGCTTACATACTTTTTGCAATCAATTTTCAAGGTAGGCCACCAAAAGGATCGCTGAACAAGATCTATAGTTTTCCGTACACCGAAGTGGCCAGCAAGTTGATGATCATGTAAAGTTTGTAAGACCTGGATTCTTGCTTGTTGTGGGACAAAGATCTTGTCCTGATACCAGAGATACCCCCCCTGGCTTCTTAAAGAGGAAGTCTCTGGTTCCTGGCATTGGCGGGAGGCCTGTTCAAGAGAAGACCTTAGATCAGGTTGAATCAAAAGGAAGTTCTGTGGAGACAAGATTGTACTGGATGTTGTTTCTTCTGGGGTATCAGGAAACATTCGGGATAAAGCATCGGCCTTGCCGTTCTTGGAGCTAGGGCGGTAGGTGATGTGAAAGTTGAATCGTGAAAAGAACAGAGCCCAGCGAGCTTGACGGGGTCTCAGGCGTTTGGCAGTGCGGAGGTACTCGAGGTTTCTGTGATCGGTGAATATCATTATTGGGTGCGTGGCTCCCTCAAGAAGGTATCTCCACTCTTCTAAGGCTGTCTTAATGGCCAGAAGCTCACGATCACCTACGTCGTAATTCCTCTCGGGTTGGCTCATTTTCCGGGAGGAGAAGGCCACAGGGTGCAGCAGCGACTTGGGTCCCAGGCGCTGTGAAAGTACTGCTCCTGTAGCTACCTCTGAGGCATCGACCTCTAAAATATAGGGCAGGGCAGGATCGGGGTGTCGAAGAATTGGTGCAGAAGTAAACAAAGACTTCAGTTTCTCAAAGGCAGATTGGGCTTCGGAGGACCACAGGAAGCGAACATGTAGGCGGGTTACTTGGGTTATGGGCGAGATGATGGAAGAAAAGTTCCTTATAAACCTTCTATAGAAGTTTGCAAACCCTACAAACCTTTGTACACCCTTCTTGTCTGACGGAGTTGGCCAGTCTAGGATTGCCTGCACTTTCTGTGGATCCATAGCTACACCACCGGTAGAGATGATGAGCCCTAGGAATTGTATGGATTTCTTTTCAAAGTCACACTTTTCTGCTTTCGCGTAAAGTCCGTGTTTTCTTAGTGTGAGTAATACTGTCTTTACGTGAGTCCGATGGAGCTCCAAGGTGGTTGAGAAGATAAGGATGTCATCCAGATAGATGATGACGAAGTAGTCAAGATATTCCCGGAAGATGTTGTTTATGAAGTGCTGGAAAGTAGCCGGGGCATTACAGAGCCCAAACGGCATCACCAAATACTCAAAGTGCCCAAACCTCGTTCTGAATGCCGTCTTCCACTCATCGCCCTCACGGATGCGAACGAGGTTGTAGGCACCACGGAGGTCGAGTTTGGTGAACACTTGAGCTGAACGAAGTCTCTGGAAGAGTTCGGGGACCAGTGGGAGTGGATATCGGTTCTTTATGGTGATTTTATTTAATTCCCTATAGTCCACACATGGTCTTAGAGTCTTATCTTTTTTTTCGACAAAGAAAATGCCGGCACCGGCAGGAGAAGAAGATGGACGAATGAAGCCCTTTGCCAAATTTTCATCTATGTACTGTCGTAGTGTCCCCAATTCCACTTCAGAGAGGGGGAATATACGTCCAAATGGAACTTCAGCCCCTGGAAGCAGCTCGATAGGACAATCATATGGTCGATGTGGTGGTAGAACCTCTGCCTTTTTCTTATCAAAAACGTCCAGGAATTCATGGTACGCCTGGGGTACATCCTGGTTGGTGGAGGATACCGACTGGACTGTCAGACAACTGGTGGTATCTCTGGATTCAGGGATGAGGCAATGTTGTTGGCAATAGGGGGAAGTGAACAGGACTTCCTTCTTAATCCAATCGATCTGGGGGTTATGGGCTTGGAGCCAAGGGATACCCAAGATAATTGGAGACATAGGTGAACTCAAAACGTCAAAACGTATGAATTCCCGATGGCCATCGGGAGAGGTAATAAGGAGAGGAGAAGTCTCTTGAGTAACAAGGCCAGAGTTAGGTAGGGTGCCATCTGCTAAACGGACTTCCAGACCCCGTTTCTTGTGGAGGAGGGGCAACCTAAGGTTCCTTGCCAGGTTCAAGTCCATGAAGCAACTGCATGCTCCAGAGTCGATTATAGCCTGGAGCCGGACCTCTTCTTCTCCCAACTGCAGTGAAATGGGAAGAACGAGTTGTGAGGGAGAAGTCCCAGAAACCTGGAAATATGCGGGAGAGTAGGTAGGTGGCTTCTTGAACTTCCTGGGACAGTTGCATAGAAAATGTCCATTTCCTCCACAATAGAGGCAAAGATTGGCTAGGATACGACGACGTCTTTCATCAGGAGTTAGTGCGGAACGTAACAGGCCAATCTGCTTGGGAACTGATCCAAAGGTGGGTGTACTGGCGGGTCTGCAGGTTCGTGATCGTTCGGACTGTCTCTCCCGCAAACGTCGATCCAGTTGGATGGATAATTGGATGAGACCCTCAAGTGTAGTGGGAATCTCGATCCTGGCCAACTCGTCCTTGAGGGATTCGGAGAGTCCTAGACGGAACTGGTGTAGTAAAGCTGCCTCATTCCAGGCTGTGTCTGCGGACCACCGCCGGAAGTCCAGGGTATAGTCCTCTACTGGTCGCCCACCCTGCTGCAGAGAGTGCAGAGCGGCTTCAGCGGTGGCAGTACGCTGGGGATCTTCGTAAAGCTGTGCCATAGCTGCCAGGAATGCATCCACCGTGCAAATGACGGGACTCTTTTGTTCCCATAAGTTATGGGCCCAGGCCTGAGGTTCATCGGACAGCAAAGAGATGAGGAACCCGACTTTAACAGTCTCTAAAGCAAAAGTCCGGGGTTGCAGGGCTAGGTACAATAGACAGGCAGTCTTGAATGATCTGAACTTTTTACGGTCTCCGAAGAATCGCTCCGGAATGGGAACTCGGGGTTCTGGAGGCGGGAACATCATCAAGGGAGCCGCAGAGGTTTGTTCATGAGCAGGTGACTCTGACAGGTGTTGCAACTTATCCGTTAGTTGCAGATAACCTTCCTGTAATTTCTGAACTGCTTGGGTCAGAGTGATGGCTTGTTGGCACAAAGTCTCTAATGGGGACGCACCTCCGCCGGCCTCAGTCATGGCTGGATTATACTGTCAAGTCTGTAGTGTGAGGCCGGGTTGCTGAGAGGGCGCCCCTTGCGGCTGAGTGCAGCACGTCCCTGGATTTGGGTACAGGGAATGCGATGCACAGAGGTGCACGGGTTGCCAGGAATACTGCAAGCTGGCTGGTTGGCTGTAAGTAGCTAGAGTGCGTTGTGGCAGCCGTGCGGAGAGAAGTCTTGAACGGTAACAGCAGGGTAAACCAGGAACAGGGTCCGCAGCCAGGCCAGGGATCAGATACCAAAAGACAGTCCGAGAGAAGTACAGGAACAAGCCGGGTCATACACAGAGGGCAGAAGATCGGAGAGTAGTCAGCCAAGCCAGGGGTCAGAGCGAGGAGATAAACAGGAACACTGGTCAAGCCGGGCAGAGGTCAAGCAGAGGTCTTCAGAGTTTACAAGGCACAGGAACACAGGAGCTGTTTGATAATCCAGCAAACTGCAAGTGTCAGTGGCAGGTTTAAATAGGCCAGAGGGGTGTGCCTACAAGATCAGGGCGTGCTCACTAGACTCGCCTGCCACCATGACGGTTACTGGCGGAATTGCCCACAACACGGCCATTTCCCTGACACCCTGTCTGTCTCTGCTCATACAATGTGCCCACCCCCCCCTCCCTGCTCCTCTCATTTCTTCTATTACATGCTCCCATCCTCTCTGCACCATTGTAATAATTGTCCCTGTGCCTGTGTAATGTAAAAAAAACTTCACGATTGTACCTGTATGAGCTCTGCTCCCACCGCTCAGCTGATTGTCCGGCGGCTCAGCGCGCTCTCTCTCTCCTCGCTCCACCACCTCCCGGCTGACGTTAAAGGGAGGGCTTAGCCCCGCTCCACTGCAGCTGTGAGCCGGAGACAGAAAAAAGGAGAGGAATCAGCTGAGCGGTAGGAGCGGAGGTTATGCTGGTACAATCGTGCAGATCTTTTACATTACACAGGCACAGCTCCTTATAATGATGCAAAGAGGATGGGAGCATGTAATAGAAGTGGGTTAACCACTTTAATATAAAAACATCTTGCATTATTTTACTCTCCTCTATGTGGCTCATGTAGCCTTTTTTTGCTTCCCTGATTGCACTCTTACACTTCTTCATTCCTTGTAGTGTTGGAATGCCGACAATGACCCCTCGGCCTTATATTTTTTTTTTTTACTGGCCATTTTTTTTTTTCTTTTATAAACCTTTAAAGTTTAGCCACCCAGGTTTAACCTTGGCTTGTTTATATGCTTCTCATTGGAATGCACTGCCTACTACCCTTATTTATTATGCTCTTAAAGCACTCCCATTTTTTCTCAGTGTTTATTGTTTCTAGAATAGCTTTCCTTTTTCATACACGCACTATTAAATTTCCCATTTGTTTCTTCCCTTTAAAGCTCCCGCCAGAAGGTTTCCACCTCCTCTCTTGCTGCATTAAAATCAAGGTACTCCCTGCCAAATAGATATTCTGTTACATTTATGATCGCCCCTAGTGTTAACCCCTTCCCTGCCAGTGACATTTATACAGTAATCAGTGGCTATTTATAGCACTGATCGCTGTATAAATGTCATTGGTCTCAAAAAAGTGTCAGAAGCGTCCGATCTGTCCGCCACAATGTCGCAGTCATGATAAAAATCAGATCACTGCCATTACTAGTAAAAAAAAAAATTTTTACAATTTGGCACTGTGTCGCTTTACCTCGTAATTGCGTGGTCATACAATGTTGTACCCAAATGAAATTTGCGTCCCTTTATTCCCACAAATAGAGCTTTCTTTTGATGATATTTGGAAATAAAAAGTAGTATAGGGCGCACAGGACTAGCGTAGTCCAAATGATGTCTCTATTAAGGGTCGGCAGTCCAAAAATGAACGGGAGAAATGTTGGTTGAAAGGGATGAAAGGATGGTAATCTTCAGCAAAAAGGGCTGCAACTTTAAAAGACTTGAAGCAGGGTCTAAAATGACATAAAAACAAACAAAGGCGCCTCTAAGTGCAGAAGATAAACAATTTTAATACCCCAACTGGGTTAAGAACACTTACAAAATAGGAGTGATAAACAGGCACATCGTGGGTAAGGCTGCATTGGAAGGGGTCACGATCAGAGGAAGCCTTCAGGAGGATGGATGTGGTCACTGTCAGCAGCGGTGTAAAGCACAGGGAACAGCTGTGAAGCCGGCGTCGTCAGCGTGTGAGGGCTGCGAACCCGGAAGTGATGTCATCCGCTGAGCGGCTCTGTGACCAGCCTGAACCGCAAACGAAAGGCCAGAGAGGGGATGTGATGTCATCAATGAGGGACGCGTTTCGGAACCTTCATTCGTTCCTTTCTCAACCTCGGATTACACTGATGGCTGGGGAGGATATATACAAGCACACTGGCAGTGGATTGGCCGGGGGGCGGGGACAACAAGGTTAAATAACAAAAGGTCTAGTAAATGCATATGAATGTAGACACACACCTGCAATAGCATGCTAAAAAACGAAAAAACGAAACAATTGAGGAAAATAAAATCAAGGATGGTGATAATAAAAGTTAAAAACGATCTGTATGACAATCAGAATACCCAATGTGTAGGTCTGACAAATCATGAAAAATGCTGCACATAACAGATTGTCAGCAAATGGGTAACAGGAAGGGGGAGGGGGAAAAGGTGACCATGCATGACATTAGTAACATTAAAAAATCATCATATAAAAATATATATAAAATGTGACATGAAAACGCCCATAGATTCGAATAAAAGAGGGTACGTTAAAATAAAAAAGTATTAGTGATAATAAAACACCTTTTTATTAAAAATTCTAAAAGAGGAGGGGGGGGGAAAGCTTAGATAAGTGTGGTAAAGAAATGTATTGTCAAAGTATGGCACTAACTTCGAAGTCCTCATTTAACCCTCCAGGGGCTAAAACATTTAATAGGAATATCCAATACATTTCTCTATGGCATAGTCGTCGGTAGCGTTCAGCTGGGGGGAGATCTTTTGGCATTGCCTCAATAACCCATACTCTGAGGCCGCTAGTGGACTTATCATGGACGTGAAGATAGTGTTTGGGGACACTGTGATTATCTAGTCCGCCTTCAATAAAGCGACGGTGTTCACCATACCGTTTCCGTAGTGGCCGGATGGTACGCCCTACATAAAATAGACCACAGGGACAAGTGAGGCAATATATGACATGGTCAGAAGAACATGTGTGGAAGCCCTTTATTGGATATGTTTTGCCTTTAACGTGAACATTTTTTTGGCCATGTGTCACAAACCGACAGGTCTTGCAGAGGGGTTTGCGGCACTGATACATCCCAGAAATAGCTAGGAAGGTGGGCATATGGTGACCAGGAGGTGGGGGTCTAGCCCTAAGTTTGCTGGTCGCTACCTTGCTCTTAATATTGGGTGCTTTCCTATAGGCAAATTGAGGTCTATTAGACAGAGTGGGAAGTAGATGTTCGTCTTGTAGTAGTAAAGGCCAATGTTTTTTAACGATATTTTCCATTTGTTTGTGTTGGGTATGGAATTGGGTAATGAATCGTAAATTACTATTGTCAGTGTATTGGCGTGGATGAGAATATTCAGTAGGCGGTTTACTCTTATATTTTTGATACGCTGTATCCACAAGATCAACGGGGAATCCCTTTTCAAGAAATTTTTCTTTTTAAGATTAAACCTTCAGTGTCATCACTCTGCAATGTACAGTTCTTATTTAGCCTACAGAACTGGCTCTTAGGTACATTGTTTAACCATAGAGGGTGGTGGCAGCTCTTATAGTGGAGGAAGGAATTTCCAGCTGTTGGTTTGGTGAAGTTTTTGGCGTGTATCTCCTTACCTATCCAAAACAGTTCAAGGTCCAAAAAGGCTAATTTGTTTGGGTCAATGACAGAGGTAAAGGTGAGGCCCATATTATTGGTGTTGCAATATGTAACAAAGTCTGAGAATACTGATACACTGCCATCCCAAATGATGATCACGTCATCTATATAGCGGCCATAAAAAACAATATGGGAGAAAAACGGATTGTTATTCCATATATATTGATGCTCCCAATGCCCCATGGTGAGGTTCGCATATGAGGGCGCAAAATGCGCCCCCATAGCTGTCCCCTGTAGCTGCAAAAAGAAAATGTCCTCAAATTTAAAATATGTGTGTAAGACAAAAGGAAGTGGCCTCAACAATAAAGGAAGCTTGCCTTGGATTGAGCATGGGGTCTTGACAGAGAAAGAACTGTAGGGCATTAAGGCCCACTTCATGAGGTATAGATTTGTAAAGAGATTGAACATCTAAAGAGGCCCAGTGGTAGTTTTTGTCGAAGGAGTAGGTGGTTAAAATTTCCAGCAGATGAACGCCATCTCTAATATGTGACTGGAGGGATTGGGCCAGTGGCTGGAGGAATTGATCTATGTACTGTGATAGTCCACTGCTGATGCTATCCATAGAGGCCACAATCGGTCGCCCACCACCTGGTCACATATTAGAGATGGCGTTCATCTGCTGGAAATTTTAACCACCTACTCCTGGGACAAAAACTACCACTGGGCCTCTTTAGATGTTCAATCTCTTTACACATCTATACCTCATGAAGTGGGCCTTAATGCCCTACAGTTCTTTCTCTGTCAAGACCCCATGCTCAATCCAAGGCAAGCTTCCTTTATTGTTGAGGCCACTTCCTTTTGTCTTACACACAATTATTTTAAATTTGAGGACAATTTCTTTTTGCAGCTACAGGGGACAGCTATGGGGGCGCATTTTGCGCCCTCATATGCGAATCTCACCATGGGGCATTGGGAGCATCAATATATATGGAACAACAGTCCGTTTTTTTCCCATATTGTTTTTTATGGCCGCTATATAGATGACGTGATCATCATTTGGGATGGCAGTGTATCAGTATTCTCAGACTTTGTTACATATTGCAACACCAATAATATGGGCCTCACCTTTACCTCTGTCATTGACCCAAACAAATTAGCCTTTTTGGACCTTGAACTGTTTTGGATAGGTAAGGAGATACACGCCAAAAACTTCACCAAACCAACAGCTGGAAATTCCTTCCTCCACTATAAGAGCTGCCACCACCCTCTATGGTTAAAAAAAGTACCTAAGAGCCAGTTCTGTAGGCTAAATAAGAACTGTACATTGCAGAGTGATTATGACACTGAAGGTTTAATCTTAAAAGAAAAACTTCTTGAAAAGGGATTCCCCGTTGATCTTGTGGATACAGTGTATCAAAAATATAAGAGTAAACCGCCTACTGAATATTCTCATCCACGCCAATACACTGACAATAGTAATTTACGATTCATTACCCAATTCCATACCCAACACAAACAAATGGAAAATATCGTTAAAAAACATTGGCCTTTACTACTACAAGACGAACATCTACTTCCCACTCTGTCTAATAGACCTCAATTTGCCTATAGGAAAGCACCCAATATTAAGAGCAAGGTAGCGACCAGCAAACTTAGGGCTAGACCCCCACCTCCTGGTCACCATATGCCCACCTTCCTAGCTATTTCTGGGATGTATCAGTGCCGCAAACCCCTCTGCAAGACCTGTCTGTTTGTGACACATGGCCAAAAAAATGTTCACGTTAAAGGCAAAACATATCCAATAAAGGGCTTCCACACATGTTCTTCTGACCATGTCATATATTGCCTCACTTGTCCCTGTGGTCTATTTTATGTAGGGCGTACCATCCGGCCACTACGGAAACGGTTTGGTGAACACCGTCGCTTTATTGAAGGCGGACTAGATAATCACAGTGTCCCCAAACACTATCTTCACGTCCATGATAAGTCCACTAGCGGCCTCAGAGTATGGGTTATTGAGGCAATGCCAAAAGATCTCCCCCCAGCTGAACGCTACCGACGACTATGCCATAGAGAAATGTATTGGATATTCCTATTAAATGTTTTAGCCCCTGGAGGGTTAAATGAGGACTTCGAAGTTAGTGCCATACTTTGACAATACATTTCTTTACCACACTTATCTAAGCTTCCCCCCCCCCTCCTCTTTTAGAATTTTTAATAAAAAGGTGTTTTATTATCACTAATACTTTTTTATTTTAACGTACCCTCTTTTATTCGAATCTATGGGCGTTTTCATGTCACATTTTATATATATTTTTATATGATGATTTTTTAATGTTACTAATGTCATGCATGGTCCCCTTTTCCCCCTCCCCGTTCCTGTTACCCATTTGCTGACAATCTGTTATGTGCAGCATTTTTCATGATTTGTCAGACCTACACATTGGGTATTCTGATTGTCATACAGATCGTTTTTAACTTTTATTATCACCATCCTTGATTTTATTTTCCTCAATTGTTTCGTTTTTTCGTTCTTTAGCATGCTATTGCAGGTGTGTGTCTACATTCATATGCATTTACTAGACCTTTTGTTATTTAACCTTGTTATCCCCGCCCCCCCGGCCAATCCACTGCCAGTGTGCTTGTATATATCCTCCCCAGCCATCAGTGTAATCCGAGGTTGAGAAAGGAACGAATGAAGGTTCCGAAACGCGTCCCTCATTGATGACATCACATCCCCTCTCTGGCCTTTCGTTTGCGGTTCAGGCTGGTCACAGAGCCGCTCAGCGGATGACATCACTTCCGGGTTCGCAGCCCTCACACGCTGACGACGCCGGCTTCACAGCTGTTCCCTGTGCTTTACACCGCTGCTGACAGTGACTACATCCATCCTCCTGAAGGCCTCCTCTGATCGTGACCCCTTCCAATGCAGCCTTACCCACGATGTGCCTGTTTACCACTCCTATTTTGTAAGTGTTTTTAACCCAGTTGGGGTATTAAAATTGTTTATCTTCTGCACTTAGAGGCGCCTTTGTTTGTTTTTATGTCGTTTTGATGATATTTGCTCACCTCTGCGGTTTTTATTTTTTGCGCTATATAAACGGAAAAAGACCGACAAATTTGAAAAAAAATTATATTTTCAAATTTTTGTTATAAACAATCCAATAAACTCAATTTTAGTCGTACATTTTAGGCCAAAATGTATTCAGCCACATGTCTTTGTTAAAAAAAAGTCAATAAGTGTATATTTATTGGTTTGAGCAAAAGTTATAGTGTCTACAAACTAGGGTACATTTTCTGGAATTTACACAGCTTTTAGTTTATGACTGCCTATCTCCTTTCTTGAGGTGCTAAAATGGCAGGGCAGTACAACCCCCCCCCCCCATGACCCCATTTTGGAAAGTAGACACCCCAAGGAAATTGCTGAGAGGCATGTTGAGCCCATTGAATATTTTTTTTTTTTTTTTTTTGTCCCAAGTGATTGAATAATGACAAAAAAAAAATATTTTACAAAACGTTGTCACTAAATGATATATTGCTCACACATGCCATGGTTATATGCGGAATTGCACCCCAAAATACATTTTGCTGCTTCTCCTGAGTACGGGGATACCACATGTGTTGGACTTTTTAGGAGCCTAGCCGCATACGGGGCCCCCGAAAACCAATCACCGCCTTCAGGATTTCTAAGGGAGTACATTTTTGATTTCACTCCTCACTACCTATCACAGTTTTGAAGGCCATAAAATGCTAAGATGGCACAAACCCCCCCCCCCCCAAATGACCCCATTTTGGAAAGTAGCCACCCCAAGCTATTTGCTGAGAGGCATGGTGAGTATTTTGCAGCTCTCATTTGTTTTTGAAAATTAAGAAAAAAGAATTTTTTTTTTTTTTCTTTTTTCAATTTTCAAAACTTTGTAAAAAAAAGCGAGGTCTACAAAATACCCACCATACCTCTCAGCAAATAGCTTGGGGTGTCTGCTTTCCAAAATGGGGTCAATTGGGAGGGGGGTTGTGCCACCTGGGCATTCCATGGCCTCCAAAACTGTGATAGGCAGTGAGGAGTGAAATCAAACATTTACACCCTTAGAAACCCTGAAGGGTGGTGCTTGGTTTTCAGGGTCCCGTATGCGACTAGGCTCCCAATAAGTCTCACACATGTGGTATCAGTGTACTCAGGAGAAGCAACAGAATGTATTTTGGGGTGTAATTTTATATATGCCCATGGCACGTTTGAGCATTATATCATTTAGTGACAACTTTGTGCAAAAAAAAAAAAAAAAATTGTCTTTTTCCTGCAACTTGTGTCACAATATAAAATATTCCATGGACTCCACATGCCTCTCAGCAAATAGCTTGGGGTGTCTACTTTCCAAAATGGGTTCATTTGGGGGGGTTTGAACTGTCCTGGCATTTTATGCACAACATTTAGTAGCTTATGTCACACATCACCCACTCTTCTAACCACTTGAAGACAAAGCCCTTTCTGACATTTTTTGTTTACATGAAAAAATACTTTTTTTTTTTTTTTGGCAAGAAAATTACTTTGAACCCCCAAACATTATATATATACATTTTTTTTTAAAGCAAAGGCCCTACAGATTAAAATAGTGGGTGTTTTTTTTTTTTTTTTTTCACACCGTATTTGCGCAGCAATTTTTTTCAAATGTACTTTTTTGGGAAAAAACACACTTTATTTTTTTAATTTTAATGCACTAAAACACACTATATTGCCCAAATGTTTGATGAAATAAAAATGATCTTAAGCCGAGTACATGGATACCAAATACGACATGCTTTAAAATTGCGCACAAACGTGTAGTGGTGACAAACTAAATACATTTTTAAAAGCCTTTACAGGTTACCACTTTAGATTTACAGAGGAGGTCTACTGCTAAAATTACTTCCCTCGATCTGACCTTTGCGGTGATACCTCACATGCATGGTGCAATTGCTGTTTACATTTGACGCCAGACTGACGCTTGCGTTCACCTTTGCGCAAGAGCAGGGGGGGAACAGGGATTTTTTTTTTTTTATGGCAATAAGTAGTGACAGGTACTTTTTTTTTGTTGAAAAAATTGGGGTCTATTAGACCTTAGATCTCTCCTCAAAGCATCTGACCACACCAAGATCGGTGTGATAAAATGCTTTCCCAATTTCCCAATGGCGCTGTTTACATCCGGCGAAATCTAAGTCATGAAATGCTCGTAGCTTTAGGTTTCTTAGGCCATAGAGATGATTGGAGCCATTCTGGTCTCTGATCAGCTCTATGGTCACCGGCTGCATTCTCAGGTTCCCTGTTGGGACAGGAGAGCCAGAGAAAACCATGGAAGACGGTGGGAGGGGGGGGGGCATTCCCTCCCACTGCTTGTAAAAGCAGTCTGGAGGCTAATTAGCTGCTAAGATTGCTTTTACATGAAAGCTGACTGCTGGCTGAAAAGAATGATACCAAGATGATACCTAAACCTGCAGGCATCATTCTTTTATAACCACTCAAATTTCAGCAACATACCAGTACGTTGCTGGTCTTTGGCATATATTGTAATTTTTTTTTTTTTCATGCAGCCTGTGGGCTGAATGAAAGAGATTGATCAGTGGGTATGCCCACCATTTAGAATACCTCCCTTCATCCACCCACTTCTATTGATGGGCATACATGCACCATTTATATATGCCGAAGCATGGGGGCATCTGCCCCAAAAGTTAGGAGCAAATCACTCCTCAGCCCCTTCTGCCCCCATGCTTCGGCATATATGCTCTTTTTTTTTTTTTTTAACTGTGGTGGTAAAATCGCCTCCGACAGCGCTGAAGTCACGGCTTTTTGTATCGTGGGAGCAAACGCTGTTGCTGTCAAGATAAATAAATCTGCGCTGCAACTGAATAGCGTACCTGCTAAGCAAATGATGGTTAACAATAAAACAAAGTAACATTACAGTATAATAGTAAGACTTACCATACCTGCAAAGCAAATACAAAAAAACTGTAAAAAATAAAACATTTTTTAACGCAACCTGTGTCTAAAATATATATATATATGTCGAAGCATGGGGGCATCCTCCCGCAGAAGGTAGGAGCAAATCGCTCCTCCGCCCCTGCTGACCATATGGTTCGGCATATATGCTGAAGTATGTAACTGTGGTGGTGAAATCACCTCCGACAGCGCTGGAGTCACATCTTTATGTATCGTAGGAGCAAACGCTGTTGCTGTCAAGATGGATAAATCTGCGCTGCAGCTGAATTGCGTACCTGAAAACAAAAAAAATGGTTAACAATTAAACACAGTAAACAGTAAAGTATAAAGAAATTGCATATCTGAAAAGCAAACATGATAAAACATAATAACAATAAAACATTGCGGAATAGAATACAGTAAAGAGCAGAACAATGGAGAGAGTACAATAAAACTATTGTTTTTTTTTTTTATTTTTTTTTACACTTTTGTAACTAACTTTTATAACTGGTACCAGGTTCAGGTCTCTCAAAATGCAATGGAATCTTGGGAGACCCTGTGAAAGTGTGCTTAGTCTGTGCAGTGCTGTACCCTACGCTAATACTCAACTAGTGTATGGTAGCGTTCAAAATGTTCACTAATGCAAAGACCAGGATTGTCAGGACAGGAGGGACAATAATAGCGGTTGTCACCCTATATCCGTGCTTTCGGCAGACACAACATTTTCTTTGGGGGGCTCGTTGGGTAGGGAAACGCGGGAGGACATAAGGAAAATGCCTCTCATGCAGCCGGCTTGCTGCATTCGGATTGGGAAGGTGAGGTGGAGCACCGTCTGGAAACAGAAGGGCTCTGACGATCTCTTCTGGAATTTAAGTAAGGAGCCAGTCCATCCTGAAGCTCTGTATAGCACATGAGCGTTCAGCAAAGCCAATTGAAATAAGTATACAGACACTTTTTTTATACCAGCGTCTGGCCTTACGGGCAACTAGGTACGGCGCCAACAACTGGTCGTTGAGGTCCACCCCTCCCGTATTGAGGTTATATTCGTGTCTGCATAAAGGGAGGTAAGAACGAAAACATTCTTATTATCCCTCCACTTCATAGCGAGCAAATTATTACACTGCAAGCAGGCTCTCTCCCCCAGCCTAAGACAGGAATCTACAAGCCGCTGGGGAGAGCCCCGGCGATTAGGTCGCACGGTGCCACATGCTCCAATCTAATGATCAAAAAGGTGACTAAAAAGTGGCACGCTCGTGTAATAATTGTCCACATATAAGTGGTACCCCTTTCCGAATAAGGGTGACACCAAGTCCCACACAATCTTGCCAGCGCTTCCTATGTAGTCAGGGCAGTTAGTCACGTAGAGCCGACAATCTTTTCCCTCGTAAACCATAAAACTACATGTATAGCCTGTGGCCCTGTCACAGGGCTTATACATCTTGACCCCGTATCTGGCACGCTTGCTGGGAAGGTACTGTTTGAATGACAAGCGACCAGAAAACCTAATCAGGGACTCATCAACGCAGACAACTTGATGGGGAGTAAACAAGTCTGCAAAACGTTGGTTGAAGTGGTTTACGAGGGGCCGAATTTTGTAGAGCCGATCGTATCCAGGGTCTTCACGAGGATGACAGAGTTCATTGTTGTTGAAGTGCATGAACCGCAAAATCTGCTCGTATCATGCCCTGGCCATTGAAGCAGAGAACACGGGCATATGGTGAATTGGGTCAGTGGACCAATAGGACCGCAACTCTCTCTTTTTGGTTATGCCCATGAGGAGGGAAAGGCTCAGAAAGATCTAATCCGTAATTGGTTTCCAATCTCTGGCAAGGGAGGACTGGGGAATAATGGCGATGTGTTGACCAGTGTACAAATTGCTTTGGTCCACGGTGAAAAACAGCGAATAAAAATGGCGTAAAATCAACTGTTTCCACATGAATCCTGGGTTGGCCAGTGAATGGGGGAAGTACGGGTGCTGCAGAAGTGGTGGGTTCCCAATTAGGATTAGTGAATGCAGCAGGAAGGGCACGACGGGCCTGTGTTCGTCTTCTTGGTGGCAGCGGGACACTACTTGTGCTTGCCATCTCACCAGCTTGAACTGCACTTATTGGACTCACCACATCACCAAGTGTTACTGCAGTGCTGGATGTACGACCAGGGTGTACTAGGCTGCTGGTGCTTGCCAGTTCACCAGAAGGAATAGCGGCGCTAGTACTGCTCTGCTCCATATGAGAGCCCTGCGGTTCTTACACCTCAACAGCAGAGGAAGAAGTTCGGGGTCTGGTACGCCTGACCTTGGCAGGGACCACAACTCCGTCGTCAGAGCTATCTGTCATGGAGCCGTTGCTGTCTACAGGTTCGTATTCTGAGCCTGAAACTGACAGATGAGTGACTTCCTCTTCACTATCTGTCATGCTCAGAAACGTGTAGGCCTCTTCACTAGTGTACCTTCGATTTGCTATTTTTGGCTCTAAATTTAGTGGTACACTAGTGAGACTCCGAGGCAGAAAAGCTCCTGACTGTTGGCAACTGTATCGAAACGCTACCAAAAAACTGTTAGCGATCGCAGGGATCAGGCCTGACTCTGCAAACGCTGCAGTTATTTGTTTAGTGTTTTGTAAGTGACAGTGATCGATCGATACTGCACTTAAGTGGGCTGGGCAGGGCTGGGCCGAGGGGCAAAACGCAGGTGCTAGCAGGTATCTGGGCTGATCCCGCTAACACTGTGTTTTTGGGGACTCTAAACTGCTGGGGACGCTAGTATAGATCTGATCAGATATTGATCCGTTCAGATACTATACCACTAAGGGAGGTGTATGCTGCGTGCGTGGGTGTTAGCGGTACTGGCACTAACCTGATGCTGCCTGGGGCAATGCAGACCCTAAAACTTAACTTGTATCACCGCCGGGCGATTAGGGGGTTAAACCTTTATTAGGTAATAAATGGCGGTGCCCTGAAACTATAATAAAAAACAAACTAACCAGCGTCACCTGTAACAGTTATATGGTGATCACTGGTGAAAGGGTTAACTAGGGGGCAATAAAGGGGTTAAAACCTTTATTAGGTAGTATATGGGGGGTCCCTGACGCTATAAAAAGCTGACGGCGAACCTATATACTTGCCTCCCTAACTAGCGTCACCTGTGACACAAATACAGCGATCAGAAAAACGATCGCTTAGTGACACTGGCGATGGGGGGTGATCACGGGGTTAAAACTTTATTAGGGGGGTACTCTAGACCTAAAGGGGCCTACCACTAACTGCCCTACCACTTATAACTGTCACAAACTGACACCAATGCAATAATCAGAAAAAAAAAACTGCTATTGGCGTCACTGTGACAGGGGGTGCAGGGGGGTGGGCGTGTTCTACTGGAAGTGTAGTGTTGGTGCAACTCACATTGATGTTTTCTCTCCTCGGCGCCGAAACGAAAAGACCAGCTCGAGGAGAGATGACATCACTTCCTCAGCTTCTGTTTACATTACAGAAGCCGAGGAAGCATTTCATTCGCCAGAAGCGATCGCGAGGGGGTGGCCAGGAATGGGTGGCCTCCCCCTCACCTCAGATTGCTCCTGACGAGAATCCGACCGCCGCAGGCACCAGGGGGGTCCGATCGGACCCCCAGCCCGCGGGCAGGCAGGGGCGTACAGGTAAGCCCTTATGCCTGCCCGTGCCATTGTGCCGACGTACATCGGCGTGCGGAGGTCGGCAACTGGTTAAAACTTTTAAATGGAGAGCATTAGATCTTGTGTGTTTCCTTTTCCTTCATATACATTCATTTGGTGTATGAGGACCTGTGTATCCAATATTGAGGAAAAAAGAGTGAGGATTAGCCAAGCATCTGTCAGAACCATTATCCCTGAGGGGAACACAACTTGCTTTGACCTTTCTGGCAGGGATGCACCGAATGGGTTTCTTGGTGCCGAAATCGATACCGAAAATAAATCTTCCTTGATTTTGAAAACCGAAACAGCACCGAAACCAAAATAGGCTTTTTTTTTTATATAATACCCCAAAAAATTATTGGATATACAAAATTGTTACATTCGTATTCGTTACATCATTTATATTCAACGTAATCATTAATTTGATGAAGAAAAGAATACTACAATCCTGTAATGTCAAAAAGTACTTTAATAAAAAGTAACCCACATAAAATTGGACAGTGGACACAGAAGATAAAAATAAAATAAGACTGCAGTCAGTGCACATTGCACCACCATACCAAATAAAACAGGCATAAAAAATATATATAAATAATATTAATCGTATTAATATAATAATATAAAAATGCCACAGATTGACTTTTTTTATATTTTATTCATTTCCAACTTCCATCAGAACTAGTAATTCAGTTCTCTCTCCCTAAGGTGTCAGCGGCTGAATGTGCGATAAATGTATGTATGTAGCTGTGGGTTACATACATAGTCATACAGTAGACTGCACTGTGTTCCGACCCGGGGATGGGCGGAGACATCCTGGAACACAGACTAGTCTAAAGCAGCAGTGCTCAGCCAATCACAGCAAGCAATGTAGACTAGTCTGTGTTTATGGAAGTCTCCGTCCATACCCGGAACACAGTGCGGTACTGTAGTATGTAGACCGCCACAGATACAGAACATAGTTTTGCACATACAGCGGGCTGACCGCTTAGGGAGAGACAATAACATAGTTTGGCCCAACAACAGAACAAACTACTATAAGTCGTACTTTAAAGAACAACACTCAATTAACCATAACAGAAATCTGGCAGAAGGCCGTTATTCTGTTTCACAGTTTCTGTAACTATAACATAGTACAGTGCTGTGCTATAATATTTTTTATTTTATTATTTTCTTTCAACTTAAATGAGAACTAGTAGTCCGTCCCCCCCCCCCCCCCAGTTCTCTCCCTAAGGTGTCAGCGGCTGGATGTGCGATATAGAAGTGTATGTATGTAGCTGCGGGTTAGATACATAGTCATACAGTAGACTGCACTGTGTTTCAGGTATGGGCGGAGACATCCTGGAAGTGGAACACAGAATAGTCTACAGCAGCGGTGCTTAGCCAATCACAGCAAGCAATGTAGACTAATCTGTGTTTATGGAAGTCACCGCCCATACCCGGAACACAGTGCGGTATAGTACTGTAGTATGTAGACAGATACAGAACATACAGTTTTGCATTTGCACATGCAGCGGGCTGACAGCTAAGGGAGAGACATAGTTTGACCCAACAGCAACAAACTATGGTACAGTAGTTAAAAAGCTGGAGTTCTCTCTTAAATTCAAGTGCAAAAAACTGTAGAAGAACTACAATGAACAACCAACAAATGGCACAACTAGACAATCGGAACATACTAGGTAGTCAGTCATACTATGTTGTATGTTCCAGTTGTCCAATAGCACAGCCCAATACCAATTCATTTACTATGTTCAACATGGTAAATGAATTGGTCTATGCTATGGATTTTTAAATCTATTTCAGTAATAGTGGCAGATTTCGCTTTAAGAACAAAAGCTGTTCAGCTTTCTCACAGGAGAGACGGTTTCTCTTCTCATCAAGAATATGAGATGCTACACTGAATAGTCTCTCACTCTCTGTACTGGTGCTTGGGGCAGATAAATATCTGCGTGCAATCTGTGCAAGCAAGGGAAAACGTTCTTTGTTGATGCACCAGTACTCAAGGGGATTGTCACTTCTGCTGTTTAGCTAAATAAATGTCCAGCTGTTGGGTAGCTGCAGTTGTTGTGGCATCGCTATGGATTGGGGTGCATTCATGTAAAATTTCTTCAGACATATCAGATATGGAGGGAGTATTTTCCTCTTTACTTGTATGCGACCGTTTCTCACTCTCCTCTGTGCGACACCTTGAAACTCCTTCACTAGATGCTTCCACCACCTCCATTTGTGCCAGTATCCTTTCCTGTGAACGCTGCTTTTTCTCCACATTAAAGTAATGCTCTTTAAATTGAGGATCTAGGACTGTTGCAATGCAGTACAGAGGATTGGACTCGGTGTCTTGAAACCAGTTGGTAACGGCTTCCAGTAGCGTGGTTTTAGCTGTTTTTACGCCATGGTCTGTTTCTACCTCTTTTCCAAGCAGACGCTTCAGTGCAGCAATCAAGGGGATAACTTCAGCAATGGAAGCATTAGTTGAGCTTATTTCTTTTAACAGTTGAAAATAGTTTGTCTCTTCTATCTCCATTTGAACAAACGTCCACTGATGTGCACTCAGTGTTGCTGGCAGCTCGTAATCTGCAATGTATGCAGCTAAAACACACTTTTGTTCAAAAAGACTTTGTAGCATATAGTAGGTGCTGTTCAAACGAGCGGCTACATCTTGTTGCAGTCGTTTCGGTGCCATTCCAAACTGCATCTGCAAAGCTTGTAATCTGGAATAAGCAAGCGGAGAATGCTTAAAGTGACCCACAATCAGAGATTGCTATGATGTTGGTAGTCATGAGCTCCTGAACGTGTTTTCTAACACTGCTAAACAATTCATGTAGACTAGTATCTGCAAAGTAGCGTCTGCTTGGTAGTGAGTAACGCGGCTCAGTATGTTGCATGAGCCTACGGAATCCAATGTCCTCCACAACAGAGAATGGCTGATCGTCTAATGCAATAAATTCCATAATTTTAGCTGTAATGGCACGAGATTTGGGACTGTCACTTGCATATTTTTTAACCTTTTCAAACACTGTGGCCACAGATGGTGTTAAGCCTGAGGCACTTTTTTGAAAGTGGCGCTGTTTTCTTGTAATCAGAATGCTGAACTGGATGACGTGTTTTCAGGTGGTGTATCAAACCTGTTGAAAAATTATTTGGCACTGTACCCCCTCTTGAAATTTCTGTTGAGCAAAGAGTACATTGCAAATTTGGGGTCTTTATCAGAAACTTTAAAATATTTCCACACTGCAGACATGGCCCACCTTTGCTGGTAACGTTGAATAATATCATAGAATGATTTATAGTGGGAGTGAAATCTGGTGGGGGGTGGGGGAAGAGGACGAAATCAAGCTAAACCCCAGGAGTCAGCTTTAAAAAAATAAAAACTAACCATTCCTCCTCCTTCTTTTTGCTCTTGGCATGCAAGGTAGTTATGTCTGCAGTACATCTAACTTGTACCACAAAAATATAATTGAACTGAATAAATTTGATTTGAAATGGAATGGATTGCTTGCTATTTTATTTTTTGGAGCTATTCTGTAGTATACTTCATGCGCCTTGTCATTGAATAAAATTTGTCACTTTGTCTCAGCATAGTATTATAAGTTATACGACACTGACATGACAGCAAGCGCATTAATTTTTTAAGCATGACAGTAAGCAATACATTTAATTATTATTATATATGAAATATAATATATATTGCATACTGTCATGTTTAAAAATGTCATGCGCTTGCTGTCATGTCAGTACTGTATAACTGTTACTAGGCTGTCAAAGTGACACATTCAGTAACAGCAAGTGCATGAATTTTATACTGTATACTACAGAATAGCTAAAAAAATAGCTTGCAATTTGCAATCCATTACATTTCATTTCAAATCATATTCAATCACTCAGTCAGTTCAATTATATAATTTTTTTTTTTTTTTGCTACAAGTCAGATCAGATGTACTGCAGTGCAGACACAATCATTTTAAATAGTCAGTACTATAATAAAATAATCAAGAAGTAAAATTACTAGTTTTGGTTCTGTCGGTTTAAGAAGGCAAAAGCAGCAATGCTCACCGGCGAATAGTAATGGTAGCCATCCAGGAGTGACAGTGCCCACTCTTGTACTTGAGTCTATGTGCAGCCCTCTATGAAGCTATCTCTCGCTTCCCAGTACCGTCTCGCTTCCCAGCAGCATCTCTCAGGTCCCAGCAGCGTCTCACAAGCACGAGGAGCGTCCGCGAGCGTTCCCTGTCTCAGCAGGGAACGTGCTTACGAGTGCGGTGTTGTGGCATCTTAACCGCGAGGAACTTGCACGCCGCCCACACGAGTGACATCACCCGCTTGTTCTGCTGCCTCTACTGCGCATGCGCGATTTTTGGCGCTAGTTTGGGCAAGAATTCTCTTTCGGCTTTTTGCCGAAAGTGCCATTTTCGGCCGATATGTTTCGGTGGCCGAAATTTCGGCGCATCCCTACTTTCTGGTAATGCAAGGGTCATGGCTTTGAGGTAAGCAGCCAACTTATATGGTGGTGGTGACACGGAACACTTTTTTTTGGATAATAGTGGCACAGTGGTGATTGCATTTTACAAAATTTTGGAATATGAACACAATTTGTTGTACATGCTATAATTTAAAGTATATTGGAATATTTACTTTTTTTTTTTTTTTTTTTGTATATGGTAGATTTTGGTTGCACTACACTGCCTTTTTATTAATTTATGTAATTGAGTTTTGTGAACACTTAATTGGTGTTAGCTGGCAACATTACTTTAAAATATTTGGAGCACAGGTAACATATTTATTACTGTGGCTTCGCTAATTGATTTTGTATCACATTGGTTCAAAGCATTACAACTGCCTACTTTACATGGCCTAAATAAATACAGGGCATGGTGAGCTTTTGACCTTCCTACTCTTGATAATGACTGTGAGGATGTCTGGGATAATCTGTTCCACCAGTTGATTTTAGCTAAAGACAGACTCTTGCAATTTAAAAATTTTCACCACTACCACACCAATCAGGGTGGGAAGGTTCTCGGCCACTCAGTCTAGTGACTGCTGGAGGTGTTCTGGCCTGAATGTGGACTTTCTGCACATATTCTGGACTTGTTCAGTAATTCATGTCTACTGGGGCTGGGTTATACTGTCGCGTACCTTGGTTGGAGGCTGAGCAGACAAGAGGACTTCCCTTGCGAATGCCATGACCTAGATGGCATGTGGTGATCAGTAGAGATGGTCTGCAAGGATTGTGGTTGATACAGATAAGGGAAGTGATAGACAGTCTGTGCACTGATTTGCATGGGAATGCCATGTTCCGAAGTAACAAGCAGGAAGACTTAGTCATACACGGATTGGTAGAGGGAGTAGTGTCTGGAGACAAGCCGGATAAAGCAGTAGCGAGGAAGCAGCAAGCCGTGATCAAGAGTGTCAGAGAAAAATCCAGGAGCGGGTAGTCAGGCAGCAGGATAACCAGGAAACACAGGAACAAGGATCCCAGAGAGCTGTAGAACATCCAGCAACTAGCTCACTTCAATGCCTCCTTTTAAATAGTCAACTTGGTGCCACTCCTGGAATTTGGTGTGCGCGTGTCAGAAACCATGAACCAGACCGAGACACAAGTACAGTAAAATCACACTTAATTATTAATAAAAATGAAAAGGTAAATGGAGTAAGCATAGTCAAAGCATAGCCAGAGTTCAGTAACCAGATCGGGTAATCAGCCAGGCCAGAAGTCAGGGATCCAAGTAGAGGAACAGCAAGCACAATAAGGAGCCAGAAGGGATGTAAGCAAAGCCAGTCTTTAAACAGGAACGCAGGAGATGGTTTCTTGTGATGTGACCAAGGCGAAGGCAGAGATCAAGTGAGCTGGACGGCTTTAAGTAGGCAGGACTGACAAGCAGAATCAACAGCTGGATAACTGTGGAGAGAGATGGGAGCTGGCAATTAGCCGACAGCTGAGCGGCCAGCTCAGAGAAGGAAGGGCTGAGCCCAGCCCTGACAGTACCCCTTCCTCAACAACCCCTCCCCTTCGGAGAACCACCGGGATTGAGGGGAAAACGTCTATGGAAATAACGGAGGAGGGCGGGAGCATGTATGTTCGAGGATGAGACCCAGGAGCATTCCTCTGGACCGTAACCCTTCTAATGCACCAGGTACTGTATGCGCCCAAGGAACCTATGGGAGTCAACAATGGATTGTACCTCATACTCCTCATGGTTTTCAACCTGTATAGGGTGAGGACGTGGCACCGAGATGGTAAAGCGGTTGCAGACCAACGGTTTCAATAAGGATACATGAAACACATTTGGGATGCGCATACTAGGAGGAAGGTCCAACGCGCAAGTCACTGGGTTAATCCTGTGAAGGATACGGAGAGGCCCAATAAACCGATGTGCGAACTTCAGTGAGGGAACACGAAGTCTGAGGTTGCATGATGACAGCCAGACCCTGTCCCCAACCTGGTAGGAAGGCGCAGGCAGGCGTCAGCGGTCAGCATGGAGTCTGTACCTATCATTAGCATGATGCAAAGCCTCCTGGACTTGTGCCCAAGTGGAACGACGACCACGGAGATGCTCCTCTAGCGCAGGAATACTCTGCGGAACAAACGAGTCAGCCAACATGGAAAGTTGGAAACCATAATTTGTCATAAATGGAGACCATCGGGAAGCAGAGTTCAAGGCACTGTTGTGAGCAAACTCTGCCCATGGTAATAGGTCTGACCAGTTGTTGTGATGGTCAGAAATATAGCAACATAGGAATTGCTCCAAGGACTGATTGGCTTGTTCTGTGGCCCCATTAGACTGCGGGTGATGCGCAGAGGAGAAAGCAAGCTGAATTCACAGCTGTGCACAAAAGGCTAGCCAAAACCGGGACACAAACTGACTACCGCTGTCCGAGACAATCACCTTGGGTAGCCCATGTAAGCGAAAGATCTCCCGAGCAAAAATGGAAGCCAGTCCCTTAAAAGTGGGCAACTTCTTAAGTGGAATACAATGACACATCTTTGAGAACCAATCAACCACCATAAGGATAACAGTGTTGCCTTGGGAGTTGGGCAACTCCACAATGAAATCCATAGACAGGTGGGTCCAGGGCCTCTCTCCATTGGCTATGGGTTGTAGGAGGCCCACTGGAAGGTGTCTGAGCACACACGGAACAGGCAGCTACGAAAGCAGTTACATCAGCACGTAGACTAGGCCACCAGAATTGTTGGGAAATGGCCCAAACGAGTTGATTCTTACCAGGGTGGCCAGCTGCCTTGGGAGAATGTAAGTCTGGAGCACGGCAGTACGGAGACACTCAGGGACAAAGCAGCGGTCACAAGGTTTCTCAGGAGGAGCATCGACCTGAGCAGCAAGAATTTTGTCACCCATGGAGAAGTAAGACTGGTGCGAACCGTAGCCAGAATACGATCAGGAGGAATCATAGGAACCGGAAACGACTCCAACTTGGAAGTGGAGGAAAATTGTCGTGACAAGGCATCAGCCCTTACATTCTTAGTACTGGGTAAGAATGAGACAATTTAATTGAAGCTTGACAAGAAAAGAGCCCATCGCGCCCTTCTGGGAGAGAGGCATTTAGCCTCACATAAGAATGTGAGATTCTTATGGTCAGTAAGAATGCGAACCGGCACAGTGGTACCTTCGAGGAGATGTCTCCATTCTTTCAGGGCTAAAATGATTGCCAACAGCTCTCTGTCACCAATCTCGCAATTGCACTCGGCAGGTGATAATTTCTTGGAAAAGTAGCCACAAAGATGCATGGCACTCTGAGGTAGGATGTTGAGATAAAAGGGCGCCAACACCAGTCTCAGGAGCATCAACCTCAAGGATAAAAGGTAACGTATGATCAGAATGTGCCAACACAGGAGCAGAAACAAAGGCAGCCTTGAGACTTTCAAAGCCCTTAATGGACTCCGGAGACCAACTTTGTGGGTTACCATTCTTTCTGGTCATATCGGTCAGGGGCGAGACGAGAGTTTACGAATACATTTCCGATAATAGTTGGCAAAACCCAGAAAATGCTGCAAAGGACGTAACCCCATGGTTCGAGGCCACTGTAGGACTGCTGAAAGTTTCTCTGGGTCCATCGAAAAACCAGCAGTGGAAATGATAGCCCAGGAATTTAACCTGTTCTTGATGGAACTCGCACTTCTCCAGTTTACAATAGAGATTGTTCTCATAATTTCTGAAGCACACGACAGACCTCTGTGTGGTGGCTCTCCCGGGACTTGGAAAATATGAGGATATCGTCGAGATAAACCACCACACATAACTGCAACAAATCTCGGAGGACATCGTTAATAAATTCCTGGAAAACTGCCGGGCGTTACAAAGGCCAAAAGGCATTACGAGATACTCATAATGCCTTGTTCTAGTATTAAATGCAGTTTTCCACTCGTCGCCCTCCTTAATCCGCATGCGATTGTAAGCCCCTCTCAGATCAAGCTTGGTGAAAACCGTTGCTCCCTTGAGGCGGTCAAATAACTCTGTACTCAATGGGATCGGGTAGGCATTCTTAATCGTGAAACGATTTAGACCCCTATAATCAATACAAGGTCTCAGTTCACTGCTCCTCTTCACAAAGAAGAAACCGGCACCAGCAGGAGACGAGGATTTGCGTATGAAACCCAGAGAAAGTGCGTCTGCAACATACTCCTCCATGGTTTTATCCTCCAAGGGTAAACCTGGCCACGAGGGGGAGTAGCACCAGGTTGAAGGTCAATTGCGCAATCATACGGCCGGTGTGGAGGCAAACTACTGGCTTGACCTTTGTCAAAGACATCGCTAAAATTGCGGTACTGCTCTGGCAGGGAGGAGATTGAAAAGGTACACAGGACCTTGGCTACCTTCCGGAAGCATGTTTCGCTGCATTGTGGTGACCAGGAGAGAACCTCAGCACAGAGCCAATCAAAAGAGGGGTTGTGCCTCTGTAACCAAGGATAACCAATAACCACCGGAAACTTAAGAGGAAATCGCTTGGAATTGAATTATCTCATGGTGAAGAGCCCCTACGGCCATGGACAACTGAACCATCTCATGAGTCACATGGGCAGGCTGTAGAGGTCTCTCATCAAGAGCCTCAATGGCAAGTGAAGTGTCACGCAGCTGCAGTGGAATCGAGTGCTTTGATACAAAGGCAGCATCAATGAACAGACCTGCAGCCCCAGAGTCGATTAGAGCCTGTATCTCGAACGACGTAGCCCAAGAAAGGGTGACCGAAACCAGGGGCTTATCCTTCTGGATGACTGGGGACAACACAACACCACCTAAGGTCTGTCCATGACAGGACCTCAAGGTTCGGGTGTTCCCAGGAAGGGTAGGACAAGACTTCAAAAAGTGACCTGCCTGGCCACAAAGGCACAATCTCTCCCTCCTAAAGGCTCTCTCATCTGCTGAGAGACGCGTGAAGCCCAATTGCATGGGAACATCTTCACTAACCGACTCAGGACCAGGAGGCATGGGAGGTGAGGGAGGCACGCGTGGGACTGCAAAGCTCGGAGGCAAATGTACAGGAGGCTTCCGCAAGCGCTCCTTAAAAGAAAGTCTTTCTCTGAGTCTTGAGTCAATAAGGATGGCAAACGAGATCAAGCTCTGCAGCTCAGTGGGTTTATCTCTGGCTGCTATCTCATCCTTGATGGAATCCGAGAGACCATGAGAAAAAGCAGCCACAATGGCCTCATTGTTCCATGCAACCTCAGCTGCCAGAGTACGGAACTCAATGGCGTAGTTGGCAACAGTTCTCATACTCTGATGGACATGAGGCACTTGGCAGCAGAAGCGGAGCGTGCAGGAACATCAAATACCCTTTTAAAGGAGGCCACAAACTCAGGGTAACTCAAGACAACAGGTTTTTGCGTCTCCCATAGAGGGTTAGCCAAGGTTCTTTCAGAAAGCAAAGCTATCACAAACCCTGCTTTGCTTCTGTCTGTGGGAAACGCCTGGGGCAGCATCACAAAGTATATCTCAACTTGGTTGAGAGACCCTCTGCATTGAACTGGATCGTGCCCAAATCGCTGGGGAAGCGGGGCGGAACCAGACATACCTCTTATAGAGGTAATACTCAAGGCGGGTGCCTGCACAGAGACTGGTGCAGCAGCAGGGACAGCCTGCAACTCAGGTTGTACCGGAGCAGCCACAGTGGGGGATTCCAGATGAGCCGTGCAACAAGGAGCGTTTGTTACACCATGGCAAACTGATCCATGCGGTGATGTTGCTCATCCAATTTGGAAAAAATATTACCAACAAGTGGATTGACTGTATCTTCTGAATTCATGGCCTTCGCCTACTGTCAGAAACCATGCACCAGACCGAGACAGAAGTACGGTAAAATTGCACTTGTTTATTAATAAAAATAAAAAGGTAAATAGAGTAAGCGTAGTCAAAGCATAGCCAGAGTCTAGTAACCGGATCGGGTAGTCAGCCAAGCCAGAGTCTAGTAACCAGATCGGGTAGTCAGCCAAGCCAGAGTCTAGTAACCGGATCGGGTAGTCAGCCAAGCCAGAGTTCAGTAACCGGATCGGGTAGTCAGCCAAGCCAGAGTTCAGTAACCGGATCGGGTAGTCAGCCAAGCCAGAGTTCAGAAACCAGATCGGGTAGTCAGCCAAGCCAGAGTTCAGTAACCGGATCGGGTAGTCAGCCAAGCCAGAGTTCAGTGATCGGGTAGTCAGCCAGGCCAGAGTTCAGTAACCGGATCGGGTAGTCAGCCAGGCCAGAGTTCAGTAACCGGATCGGGTAATCAGCCAGGCCAGAAGTCAGGGATCCAAGTAGAGGAACAACAAGCAGGATAAGGAGCCAGAAAGGATGTCCGCAAAGCCCGTTATTAAACAGGAACGCAGGAGTTGGTTTCTTGTGATGTGACCAAGGCGAAGACCAGAATGAAGTGAGCTGGAGATCTTTAAGTAGGCAGGACTGACGAGCAGATCCAAAACAGCTGGTTAACTATGGAGAGAGATGAGAGCTGGCAATTGCCTGACAGCTGAGCGGCCAGCTCAGAGAAGGAAGGGCTGAGCCGGCCCTGACAGCGCGGGTATGTGGCAGTGTGTGCACCAATGCACACAGATGCGCCTACATATCGGTGCACGCCGGTTACTAGCCAGAGCTTGCCTGTGTGCTGTTGCATGCGCTCAGACATTAGCTGCATGAGTATTAACATTCGCTTGCTGACCTTTACTTTACGTTCATGCAGTAACAGCTGTTCAGGTGCCCCATGAGATTGACCCTTGTGTGTTGGGCCTTGTAGATTCCCTCTTCTATAGGTAACTAGCTCTAGCATTGATTGTTATATTTCTGTATTACACTAGAAATGCCATGGTCCTTGACTGGAAATTTCCTACATCACAACCCTAAGTACAATGAAATTTGAAATGTATTGTAAATGCTGCACTTCCCTTGTACATGAAAATAGAAATGAAATGTAGCGCTAATGAAAGTAACCACTAATAAAAAACACATCAGTAATGGTAGCCATTAGTAAAGGCCCATGGCTTGACGTGGTATAAGGTGAATAGTGAATAAGATATAATAATGTCCCAATGTGTGACCATGGGTCAGACAATGAAAAGTCCCAGAATAAACTGTATACAGAATGTTGCACTGGTGGAGGAATCTTCCCCTCTGTGTCTCATAGTTAATACGATCATATAATGGGAATGGATGAAATACGCTTACCAGAGGAAGTGTATTCGGATGCCGGTGACACTGAATCGAACAGGCTCAGAGATCCTTGCTGGACGATGGTTGTTCGCAGGAACCCCGGATCTCGAGGGGGATCTTTCCTCTGTAATCACTGTCGCGGCTGCCAATTCCAAGGACTGAGGAAGGGTCACGGCCACGGGAGAGTCTCCAGAGTGTGGGTGGTTCCCAAAAAAATGTAAAAAACGCCAATAGTGTAGATCAAATGATGTATGTTTATTGGGTATCACCAATAATCAACAAACAATATAAAAAGCGTGATCACGTAAAAAAGGTAAAAACAAGTGTAGGGAAGAGTAAGGCTCGCCCGACGCGTTTCGTCCACATGGACTTCAACTGGGGCATCAAACTCCTCTCCTACACTGTATATATTTATATAAAAAACTACACAAATAGTGCGACCAATCAAACATCAATGGTAAGGTCACATGATGGGTCTTGATAGGACAGAGAGGAGTCAGCTGACTGCCTTGTATTAACCAATGAAACCACCCACCAATAGGGAAGAGGCATGTCATTTAGCCAATAAGAAAATAGTGAACATGTTAAAAGTGTATGTAGAAAATTAAAGAAGGGGGGGGGGCCCTTAATATCTAATAGTCTGCAGCGCTATAACCATCTATGTCCACTCAAGGAGTTCTAGGATACATCAATACATAAATCATAGTGAACAAATACAATATCAAAATCCTACGTATAAATGTAGATGGCTGGGAGGATGTGATTAATAATCGTTGGTAGACGCTGCACTAGAGTTATATGATCGTATCTTGTCTGACATAGCCAGACAACCCACGTGTGTACATTGCGCCGTTCAGCCAATCAGACGAGCGCAATAACCAGGAACAAAAAGGGGCCAGGTCATGTGATATGTCAGCTGACACAGTCACATGATCATAGGAGATGAATAGCATCTCTGTTGTGCAAATCTAAGGCAGCACGTAACCACACAGGAAGTCACATGCTGCCAGGGAGCCAATGAAGGAATACTATGTCTCTAACCCTTCAGGACTGTAAGCAGAGAAGGAATTGCCATCCCCTGTGGTGCGGAAGTGAAGGGTGAGATGACGGAGACAACTGGAATTGTTGAGACGGCAAATATCTCCACTTCCCCCGGTGTCATGGCTCTGGAGATGAATACAATTTTATTATGAAACTCTAGAGGTGTAAGATATGGATAATCAGAATGAATAGATGTGTGCACATAAATCGTGACGAAGTGCAGGAGGAAATATTATGTGAATAATATATTTAAATATAGGAAAAATAAGGGAAATATGGCATAATAAAAATAGTGTGTGATATTGATAATGAATAATCCCAATAGATGGATATGTGCACATGTACCGTGACCTGAAATAAAAAAGTGTTATGTAAATAATGTATTAAAAGTGTTATCTAAATGTATTAAAACATAGGAAAAAAGGGAGTGATGTGAAAAAATTAAATAGTGTAAAAATGTCATGTGCAAGAATAACGTGAAAATAGTATAATAAAATAAATATAATGAATATCAGCTTTATGTGAGGGACCATTTACGCTTGGTTAATGAAGGAATTAATATCCCATTCGACATTCAACCCATGGGGCGAGTAAGTGCGGAGTTCGAATATCCAATATGTTTCGAGTCTTGAAACACCCCGCACACGTGTTTCGCTCCAATTGGCAACAAATTTATCAATTATAAGGAACTGAGTTCCAATAGGGTCCCGATTATGGTGTGTAAGATAGTGCCTTGGTACAGTATGATTTGTCTTGCCTGCCTGTATATTGGTAAGATGTTCACCTACTCGAACTGAAAAAGTTCTTTTGGTGCGACCCACATATTGTTTTTTACAGGGACAGGTTAGGAGATATACTACATATTGTGTAGCACATGTAGTAAAGTGCTTCATGGGGTAAACGCATTGGGTAACTGTTGATTGAAAGATTTCTGTTTTTCGTCTTCCATTAGTGTTGTAAACGCAAACTCTACCAACGATTATTAATCACATCCCCCCGGTCATCTACATTTATACATAGGATTTTGATATTGTATTTGTTCACTATGATTTATGTATTGATGTATCCTAGAACTCCTTGAGTGGACATAGATGTTTATAGCGCTGCAGACTATTAGATATTATGGGCCCCCCCTTCTTTATTTTCTACATACACTTTTAACATGTTCACTATTTTCTTATTGGCTAAATGACATGCCTCTTCCCTATGTTTGGGTGGTTTCATTGGTTAATACAAGGCAGTCAGCTGACTCCTCTCTGTCCTATCAAGAGCAGACCCATCATGTGACCTTACCATTGATGTTTGTTTGGTCGCACTATTTGTATAGTTTTTTATATAAATATATACAGTGTAGGAGAGGAGTTTGATGCCCCAGTTAAAGTCCATGTGGACGAAACGTGTCGGGCGAGCCTTACTCTTCCCTACACTTGTTTTTACCTTTTTTACGTGATCACGCTTTTTATATTGTTTGATTATTGGTGATACCCAATAAACATACGTCATTTGATCTACACTATTGGCGTTTTTTACATCTTTTTGGGAACCACCCACACTCTGGAGACTCTCCCGTGGCCGTGACCCTTCCTCAGTCCTTGGAATTGGCAGCCGCGACAGTGATTACAGAGGAAAGATCCCCCTCGAGATCCGGGGTTCCTGCGAACAACCATCGTCCAGCAAGGATCTCTGAGCCTGTTCGATTCGGTGTCACCGGCATCCGAATACACTTCCTCTGGTAAGCGTATTTCATCTATTCCCATTATATGATCGTATTATCTATGAGACACAGAGGAGAAGATTCCTGCACCAGTGCAACATTCTGTATACAGTTTATTCTGGGACTTTTCATTGTCTGACCCATGGTCACACATTGGGACATTATTATATCTTATTCACTATTCACCTTATACCATGTCAAGCCATGGGCCTTTACTAATGGCTACCATTACTGATGTGTTTTTTATTAGTGGTTACTTTCATTAGCGCTACATTTCATTTCTATTTTCGTGTATAATATTGGTCATATTTATGTAGCTGCTTTTCTTCGTTGATTGGGTTAGCGCAGTGTTACTTTTATTTTCCCTTGTACATGACCATGTATTATAGCAATTAGGGACGAATTTTAAAAGCTAATATGCAAGTTATTGTCCTAAAAAAGGGTTTGGGGACCCGGGTGCTGCCCCAGAGGACATGTATCAATGGAAAAAAAAGTTTCAAAAACGGACGTCTTTACGGGAGCAGTGATTTTAATGATGCTTAACCACTTGCCGACCGCCTCACGCCTATATACGTGAGCAGAGCGGCACGGGCAGGCAAAATCACGTACCTGGTACGTGATTGCCTTCCCGCGGGCGGGGGGTCCGATCGGACCCCCCCCCGGTGCCAGCTGCGGTCGGCATTTGGCTGGGAGAGTTGAGAGACGAGGGGGAGGCCATCCGATCGTGGCCCCCCCTCGCGATCGCTCCCAGCCAATGAGAAACATCCCCTGCCTCTGTATAGTACACAGAGGCAGAGGATGTGATGTCATCTCTCCTCGGCTCGGCAGTTTCCGTTCCAGCGCCGAGGGGAGATGACATGTAAGTAAGTGCACAACACAAACACACACACACACAGTAGAACATGCCAGGCACACTAAACACCCCCGATCCCCCCCCCGATCGCCCCCCGATCCCCCCCCAATCACCCCCCCCTGTCACAAACTGACACCAAGCAGGTTTTTTTTTTTTTTTATGATTACTGCATTGGTGTCAGTTTGTGACAGTTAGAAGTGTTAGGACAATTAGGGTTAGCCCCCTGTAGGTCTAGGGTACCCCCCCTAATAAAGTTTTTACCCCTTGATCACCCCCCCTCACCAGTGTCGCTAAGCGATCATTTTTCTGATCGCTGTATTAGTGTCGCTGGTGACGGTAGTTAGGGAGGTAAATATTTAGGTTCGCCGTCAGCGTTTTATAGCGTCAGGGACCCCCATACCCCCATATACTATCTAATAAATGTTTTAACCCCTTGACTGCCCCCTAGTTAACCCTTTCACCACTGATCACCGTATAACTGTTACGGGTGACGCTGGTTAGTTCGTTTATTACCGAATAAAGGGCACCCGCCGTTTATTACCGAATAAAGGTTTAGCCCCCTGATCGCCCGGCGGTGATATGCGTCGCCCCAGGCAGCGTCAGATTAGTGCCAGTACCGCTAACACCCACGCACGCAGCATACGCCTCCCTTAGTGGTATAGTATCTGAACGGATCAATATCTGATCCGATCAGATCTATACTGGCGTCCCCAGCAGTTTAGTGTTCCCAAAAACGCAGTGTTAGCGGGATCAGCCCAGATACCTGCTAGCACCTGCGTTTTGCCCCTCCGCCCAGCCTAGCCCAGCCCACCCAAGTGCAGTATCGATCGATCACTGACACTTACAAAACACTAAACGCATAACTGCAGCGTTCGCAGAGTCAGGCCTGATCCCTGCGATCGCTAACAGTTTTTTTTGGTAGCGTTTTGGTGAACTGGTAAGCACCAGCCCCAGGCAGCGTCAGATTAGTGCCAGTACCGCTAACACCCACGCACGCGCCGTACACCTCCCTTAGTGGTATAGTATCTGAACGGATCAATATCTGATCCGATCAGATCTATACTAGCGTCCCCAGCAGTTTAGGGTTCCCAAAAACGCAGTGTTAGCGGGATCAGCCCAGATACCTGCTAGCACCTGCGTTTTGCCCCTCTGCCTGGCCCAGCCCACCCAAGTGCAGTATCGATCGATCACTGTCACTTACAAAACACTAAACGCATAACTGCAGCGTTCGCAGAGTCAGGCCTGATCCCTGCAATCGCTAACAGTTTTTTTGGTAGCGTTTTGGTGAACTGGCAAGCGCCAGCGGCCTAGTACACCCCGGTCGTAGTCAAACCAGCACTGCAGTAACACTTGGTGACGTGGCGAGTCCCATAAGTGCAGTTCAAGCTGGTGAGGTGGCAAGCACAAGTAGTGTCCCGCTGCCACCAAAAAGACAAACACAGGCCCATCGTGCCCATAGTGCCCTTCCTGCTGCATTCGCCAATCCTAATTGGGAACCCACCGCTTCTGCAGCGCCCGTACTTACCCCCCATTCACATCCCCAACCAAATGCAGTCGGCTGCATGAGAGGCATTTTTATGTCCTCCCGAGTACCCCTACCCAACAAACCCCCCCAAAATAGATGTCGTGTCTGCAGCAAGCGTGAATATAGGCGTGACACCCGCTATTATTGTCCCTCCTGTCCTGACAATCCTAGTCTTTGCATTGGTGAATGTTTTGAATGCTACCATTCACTAGTTGAGTATTAGCGTAGGGTACAGCATTGCACAGACTAGGCACACTTTCACAGGGTCTCCCAAGATGCCATCGCATTTTGAGAGACCCGAACCTGGAATCGGTTACAGTTATAAAAGTTACAAGTTTGCAAAAAAACCACAAACAAAAATAAAAAAAAATAGTTGTCGTTTTATTGTTCTCTCTCTCTATTCTCTCTCTATTGTTCTGCTCTTTTTTACTGTATTCTATTCTGCAATGTTTTATTGTTATTATGTTTTATCATGTTTGCTTTTCAGGTATGCAATTTTTTATACTTTACCGTTTACTGTGCTTTATTGTTAACCATTTTTTTGTCTTCAGGTACGCCATTCACGACTTTGAGTGGTTATACCAGAATGATGCCTGCAGGTTTAGGTATCATCTTGGTATCATTCTTTTCAGCCAGCGGTCGGCTTTCATGTAAAAGCAATCCTAGCGGCTAATTAGCCTCTAGACTGCTTTTACAAGCAGTGGGAGGGAATGTTTTTCTCTTTTTCTTCCGTGTTTTTCTCTGGCTCTCCTGTCTCAACAGGGAACCCGAGAAAGCAGCCGGTGATTCAGCCAGCTGACCATAGAGCTGATCAGAGACCAGAGTGGCTCCAAACATCTCTATGGCCTAAGAAACCGGAAGCTACGAGCATTTTATGACTTAGATTTCGCCGGATGTAAACAGCGCCATTGGGAAATTGGGGAAGCATTTTATCACACCGATCTTGGTGTGGTCAGATGCTTTGAGGGCGGAGGAGAGATCTAGGGTCTAATAGACCCCAATTTTTTCAAAAAAGAGTACCTGTCACTACCTATTGCTATCATAGGGGATATTTACATTCCCTGAGATAACAATAAAAATTTAAAAAAAAAATATGAAAGGAACAGTTTAAAAATAAGATAAAAAAGAAAAAAAATAATAAAGAAAAAAAAAAAAAAAAAAAGCACCCCTGTCCCCCCTGCTCTCACGCTAAGGCAAACGCAAGCGTCGGTCTGGCGTCAAATGTAAACAGCAATTGCACCATGCATGTGAGGTATCACCGCGAAGGTCAGATCGAGGGCAGTATTTTTAGCAGTAGACCTCCTCTGTAAATCTAAAGTGGTAACCTGTAAAGGCTTTTAAAGGCTTTTAAAAATGTATTAATTTTGTTGCCACTGCACGTTTGTGCGCAATTTTAAAGCATGTCATGTTTGGTATCCATGTACTCGGCTTAAGATCATCTTTTTTATTCCATCAAACATTTGGGCAATATAGTGTGTTTTAGTGCATTAAAATTTAAAAAAGTGTTTTTTTCCACAAAAAATGCATTTGAAAAATCGCTGCGCAAATATCGTGTGAAAAAAAAAAATGAAACACCCACCATTTTAATCTGTGGGGCTTTTGCTTTAAAAAAAATATATAATGTTTGGGGGTTCAAAGTAATTTTCTTGCAAAAAAAAATAATTTTTTCACGTAATCAAAAAGTGTCAGAAAGGGCTTTGTCTTCAAGTGGTTAGAAGAGTGGGTGATGTGTGACATAAGCTTCTAAATGTTGTGCATAAAATGCCAGGACAGTTCAAAACCCCCCCAAATGACCCCATTTTGGAAAGTAGACACCCCAAGCTATTTGCTGAGAGTCATGTCGAGTCCATGGAATATTTTATATTGTGACACAAGTTGCGGGAAAGAGACAAATTTTTTTTTTTTTTTCACAAAGTTGTCACTAAATGATATATTGCTCAAACATGCCATGGGGATATGTGAAATTACACCCCAAAATACATTCTGCTGCTTCTCCTGAGTACGGGGATACCACATGTGTGGGACTTTTTGGGAGCCTAGCCGCGCACGGGACCCCGAAAACCAATCACCGCCTTCAGGCTTTCTAAGGGCATAACTTTTTGATTTCACCCTTCACTGCCTATCACAGTTTCGGAGGCCATGGAATGCCCAGATGGCACAAAACCCCCCCCAAATGACCCCAATTTGGAAAGTAGACACCCCAAGCTATTTGCTGAGAGGTATAGTGAGTATTTTGCAGACCTCACTTTTTGTCACAATGTTTTGAAAATTGAAAAAAGAAAATTTATTTTTTTTTTCTGATCTTTCTTCATTTTCAAAAACAAATGAGAGCTGCAAAATACTCACCATGCCTCTCAGCAAATAGCTTGGGGTGTCTACTTTCCAAAATGGGGTCATTTGGGGGCGTTTTGTGCCATCTTGGCATTTTATGGCCTTCAAAACTGTGATAGGTAGTGAGGCGTGAAATCAAAAATGTATGCCCTTAGAAATCCTGAAGGCGGTGCTTCGTTTTCGGGGCCCCGTACGCGGCTAGGCTCCCAAAAAGTCCCACACATGTGGTATCCCCGTACTCAGGAGAAGCAGCTGAATGTATTTTGGGGTGCAATTCCACATATGCCCATGGCCTGTGTGAGCAATATATCATTTAGTGACAACTTTTTGTAAATTTTTTTTTTTTTTTGTCATTATTCAATCACTTGGGACAAAAAAAAATAAATATTCAATGGGTTCAACATGCCTCTCAGCAATTTCCTTGGGGTGTCTACTTTCCAAAATGGGGTCATTCGGGGGGGGGTTTGTACTGCCCTGCCATTTTAGCACCTCAAGAAATGACATAGGCAGTCATAAACTAAAAGCTGTGTAAATTACAGAAAAGGTACCCTAGTTTGTAGACGCTATAACTTTTGCGCAAACCAATAAATATACGCTTATTGACATTTTTTTTACCAAAAACATGTGGCCGAATACATTTTGGCCTAAATGTATGACTAAAATTGAGTTTATTGGATTTTTTTTATAACAAAAAGTAGAAAATATCATTTTTTTTCAAAATTTTCGGTCTTTTTCCGTTTATAGCGCAAAAAATAAAAACGGCAGAGGTGATCAAATACCATCAAAAGAAATCTCTATTTGTGGGAAGAAAAGGACGCAAATTTTGTTTGGGTACAGCATTGCATGACCGCGCAATTAGCAGTTAAAGCGACGCAGTGCCGAATTGTAAAAAGTGCTCTGGTCAGGAAGGGGGTAAATCCTTCCGGGGCTGAAGTGGTTAAAGTGAAATATTCCTTTAAATATCGTACCGGGGGAGTGTCAATAGTATGCCTGTAACGTGGCGTGTGTTTTCCGTGCTTAGAACAGTCCCTGCACAAAATGACATTTCTAAAGGAATAAAAGTCATTTAAAACTGTTTGAGGCTTTAAAGTGGATGTAAACCCGAATTTTTATTTTTTTTTATGTCATAATGTAGAGTATAAGATTTCCTATCATTTGAGCCCAGTCTTGCCACACAGAGTTAATCCAGCTCTGAGCAATCCTCTTTTATTGTTCAGTGAGATAAAACTTGACAAACAGAGAAAAACTTCTTCCTCCCCCTTGCTGTGAGTGATGGGTGATTTTACATATCTCATGTACTAGCCTAAGGCATTGTTTTTTAATTCCTACCCCCACTCCTTTCTTCAGCAGCTCTGCAAGGATTGGCTGTTCCACACCTCAGCATGATTTGGCATGCTGAAGTCGTGGTTACTTTCCTGTCTTTTCACCGGATGTTAGAGATCATAGCAGAAGTTCAGTGTAAGAAATATACACAGGAGAAAATGCATATTGACAAGGGGAGTGTAGAGGTGGGCGGCGAGTCTACTGACATCACGACTCCACCCACCGAGCTCCAGACAACAGACCCACCCACAGAATCTGCAGTTTTTCGGCTCTCATAACAGACCGAGGGGAGACATTTGACAGGTAAAGATACATGCAGGAGGCATGTGTATCCTTATAGATAACCCCTATGGCAGTAGTTTAGAAAGGATGACATTGGGTTTACATCGACTTTAATGTAATATCGGGTCCCGGCAATATGGATGAAAATCAGTGGGACTAACGGCATGGGTACCCCCCCAGCCTATTACCAGGCCCTTTGGGTCTTGTATGGATATTAAGGGGAACCCCGCACCCAAATAAAAAAGGCGTTGGGCTCCCAGGCCCTATATACTCTGTACAACAGTATACAGGTGGTGCAAACAAGACAGGGACTGTAGGTTTTTTCTTATGTAGAATCTGTTTGTAATTTGGAACAGGTAAATTTTGTAAGTGTAGCTCCAGCCAAAAAATCTATTTTAAAGCTTTTTGGAAAACATAGGGAAGGGTTATCACCTCTGTATCATTTGCTGTCTGTGCCCCTGTTCGGAAGATTTCACCTCACTTTCTGTCTCAATGACAATTGGATTTTGAAAATTTGGGGTTTTTAAGGGAAACAAGGATTGGTGATAAATCAGTGGAGGAGACACCTTTTTCCCATATTAACTCTTACAGGAGAGAATCTCCCTTCCTAGGGGTAGATTTCCTCTCGCTTTCTGTTGTCTCCCTCCGTTTGTAAGTCGGATTTTTGAAAATGGGGGACAGCCTGTATATACTATATGGCCTGCCCTATACACTCTGTAGAAAATTGGGCCTTAGGTGTTGGTGGTACCAGAACACTGTAAGCCCTCACAGTTACTCTTGGTGGGCGCTGGAACGGGCCCTGCTGTGAAATATTATATCAAGAATTGTAAATACATGCTCCTGTTGAACGGGGTCAGAAAAATAGGGCCTTTGTTGGTGTGCTGGTGTTGCCACAACACTGTAAGCCCTCAGATACTCTTGTTGAGCGCAGAAACAAGCCCTGCTGCAAAATATTACAGCAAAAATTGAAATTACATGCCCCTGTTAAACAGGGGCAGAAAAATTGGGCCTTAGCCACTGGTGGGGGTGCCCAGAACCAAAAATGTTCTTAGAAGCTATCAACATGAACATTGAGGAGGAATAGCATAGTCACTCAGCATAGGCAGTCTTAAAGGGATCTCACATTCATAAAAAAAAATCAATCTGTTACATCAGCATCAGGTGCTTGGTAGCTGGTGATCCAAGAATGATTCATTTTAATGAAAGTAAGCCGATCAACCCAGTCGGTGGACAGGCGCACTCTGTGATCGGTTACAAAGCCTCCAGCGGCACTGAATGTGCGTTCCGAAAGAACGCTGGATGCAGGACAGGCCAGCAGCCCAATTGCATACTGTGCAAGCTCTGGCCAGTGATCCATCCTCGAGACCCAGTAACCCAGTGGATTTTCGGTTGGAAACGTCTCCAAGTCTGATCTTGCCCCTAGGTATTCCTCCACCATGTACACCAGACGCTAGCGATGGTTGCTGGAACCGATCAGACCTTGGGGCTGCAGAATAAAAAAATCTTCTGAACGCATTGGTCAGACTGCCACCTTCTCCACCGCTCCTTCTGTAAATGATCGAAGCCTCAGCAACACGTTGTCCAGGAAGACCAGTAAATTGTAACCTCCCAGGCTCTGGAAACACATTGCACAAACCTTTCTGCAAGGCCTCCCAAAGATGTTTCATCTTCAGCTCCCTCTGCGATGGTTGGATAAGTTCCGCCACCTTACCCTTGTAACGTGGATCAAGAAGGGTTGCCAGCCAGTACTGATCCCTCTCCTTGATACCACAAATCTGAGGGTCCTTTTAGGATCAGGCAGGCCATGCAGCGTAGGTTTGCTGAGGCATTCGGTTCGGAGTCCTTTGGGTCACTAAGGACAACCTTAACCGCAGCCACTTCCTGCCAGCCACGTACAAGTCCATGAGTTTCTGGTGACTGGAAACGATCACTTAAAGACTGCTGCTGATGCTGAGTGCCAAGCTCCACCTACATGCTGACACAATCCTCCTCCTCCTCATTCTCCTCTTCCTGTGTGATGGGCAGGCCTGCAGGAATACTATCTGGATAAAGGGGGCCTTAAGAGGTAAGGAAGTCCTCTTCCTCCCTCTGTTCTGCCTTAAGTGCCCTGTCCTTTATTCCACGCAGCGTGTGCTCCAACAGGAAGACAAGAGGGACAGTATCACTGCTGCATGCACTGTCACTGATCACCATCCTCGTGGCCTCAAATGGTGACAGGACAGTGCATGCATTCTTGCTCATGAGCCACTGGCGTGGTGAAAAAAAGCCAAGTTCCCTTGACCCTGTCCTGGTGCCATACTCGCACAGGTAGTCATTGATGGCCCTCTGCTGCGTTTGCAGCCGCTGCAGTATTGCCAACGTTGAGTTCCACCTGGTGGGCATGTCACAGATGAGGCGGTTCTTGGGCAGGTTGCATTCCTTTTTGGAGGTCAGCCAGCTGAGCACTGGCATTATATTACTGGCGGAAATGCCCACAAACTTTCCTGGCCGGCCTCAGGAGATCCTGTTAGCCCGGGTACCTGCACAAGAACCGCTGCACCACCAAATTAAGGACGTGAGCCAAACAGGGAATATGGGTGAAGTGTCCCTGTCGGAGGGTGGAGAGGAGGTTGGTACCGTTGTCGCAAACCACCATTCCTGGCTGAAGCTGGTATGGTGTCCACCACCTCTGAGCCTGCCCATGCAGAGCTGCCAGAATCTCTGCCCCAGTGTGGCTCCTGACCCCTAAGCAGACCAACTCAAGCACTGCATGGCATCTTTTTGCCTGAGTGCTTGCGTAGCCCCTAGAACGCCTACGGAGCACCGCTGGTTCCAAGGACAAATCTGCACAGGAACAGGCCATAGAGGAAGAAGATGGGGTGGAGGAGAGAGGTGTGGCAGAATCACCACTACCAGCATTTTGGAGGCGTGGTGGCGGAACAAACTCCAACAATACTGCACCGTGTCCGGCATTCTTGCCAGCAGGGTTACCCAGTGCGCCGTGAATGAAAGAGAACGTCCCTGTCCATGCCTGCTGAACCATGAGTCAGCAGTAATATGCACCTTACTGCTGACCACCCTGTCCAACGAGGCCAAGACATTGCCTTCCACATGTTGGTAGAGAGCCGGAATGGCCGCCTGAGAAAAAATTTGGCGTTTGGGAACCTGCCACTGAGGTACCGCACATTCCACAAATTCTTAAAAGGGGGCAGAGTCTACCAGCTGAAAAGGCAGCAGTTGGAGTGCTAGCAATTTAGACAAACTAGCATTCAGCTGCTGAGCATGTGGATGGCTGGGACCAAATTTCTTTCGCCAGTTTAGCAACTGGGGTAGGGAAATTTGCCTGCTACAATCGGATGTTGGTGTACTGATAGCAGATTTCCCGGATCAGTCTAAGATCCAAGTAATCATAAGTGTTGTGACATCATGCTGGAAACTCAGTGGATAAGTGTGATTCCTCCACCAGTACAAAACATGGCCTCTCACCTCAGCGCCGGGACCCTTTCGTTATAGAGGGCCAAAACAGCAGCCGCTTGACCAGACATATGTCGAACTTCCATGCAGTCCAATGGCAACAGTACTTAAAAGACCCACACCAAAGAACAAGGCGGACCTCTCCTTGCTCCTCATCAGCTGGGATCTCCAACCCCACTATAACTTCAGTCCTCTCAAGGGACCTGCACTGAGAGGAATGAAGGTTTAGAACTAGGTGTCCCAAGCACTTCCAGGCAATCGATGAAAAAAGACAAATCAGCGCAAATATGTATACAAATAGCAGAAAAGCAGCTGAACACCAGGGTCAAAAATCAAATCCCTAAAAGTAATATATAGCAGATGGTGCAGCACTAAATATGATACAATAAATAGTCCATAAGATCCAAGTAATCATAAATGATGTGACATCATTTTGGAAACTCAGTGGATAAGTGTGATCCCTCCACCAGTACAAAAGATGGCCTCTCACCTCAGCGCCGGGACCCTTTCGTTATAGAGGGTCAAATACACTTTCCCTTGCGGGTCATATAAAAGTGGTAAGCAGCGAATCCGGATCAATAAAGCAGCGGTAACAGACGAGCCATATGCAGCATGAATCAATCCCCAAGCGTATGTTTCATGTGAACAGAGAAGGGTAAAACATAGTGCTCTCCGTAATAAACTTTAATAAGATAAAAACAGGTAGTAGACTTACAAACAAGGCACTCATCCAGTGCCAGATGTATAAGCGTGAACAAGATAAAGATGCGAGATGGCCTCGGGTGATGTCACGACGCTCCCTTCCGAACGCATTGCACCCAGCGGGCGGGGACTTCATCAGTGGATCCGGAAAGGGCGTGGTCACCCGCGCTATATACACAATAGGTTACCCTTGCAACCAAACGCTGCGTGAAGCAGCGCAACAAGAAAGGCGCGGAGCTCACTATGCAGGGACGTGATCCCGGAAGTGTCCCCACTGGCTGATAATCAACAAATGGAGATAAATCACCGTATGTAGATGTAAGCTCACAGCCTGCACATCATGAGAGATCCTCAATACTGCGTTGAGACATGCTAACAAGCAAAATATTTAAAACCCAAACCATCATATTAGGAAATAAATATAATATATATAAAAATAGTTTTTAATTATACGTGTAAAAGAGTATATATGAAATGATTTTTTTATATATTTTTATCGTATATATGTATAAAAACATTGTCCGCGACCATCTGCTGCATCAACTACAAACTATAACATTTAACGATCAGTAATAAAAAAATTAATGTCAAAGTCGACATTAGGGCAAAGAACATGTTTCGTGTATCCAGTAAGATTCCCTTTTGCTTAACTGTCGTATAAAAGGCCTATGGTGCATGATCACTCAACATTAAGGAATAAATCCATTTTTAATCCTCCTAATGTGGATAATAAATATTTGGAGGTTTTAAAAACATGGTTTCAAATGATTTGGATAAGCTTAAAATCAAGAAAGTTTCTGATCCACTATCAATCAAACGCGGTATTGAATCTCTTGCTAACCACAAAGAAATAGTGTGGGGGGGGGGGGGGGTCTTGTCATTCTTGGTAAAGAATACTATCAGTCTGAAATGCGCCATCTACTTGACGACCGTGACACTTTTTTATAGGATCCTTAATAAAGATCCTATGTTAGTATTTAAAGATAAGCTACATGCCATCATAGAGGATGGTAAGGATCAAAAAATCCTGACTAAAAAAGAATCTATGTATTTGGACCCCTTGTTTTGCAGAACTCCCATTATCTATTTTTTACCTAAGATTCATAAGGACATCACTCATCCTCCTGGGAGACCCATTGTGAATGGGATCGATTCTGTATCTGCTAGGTTGGGACAATACATTGATTTTTTTTCCTTCAGCCATTGGTTATGAAAACTCCAGCTTTCTTGAAAGATACAAAGCACATCATACAAATCTTAGAATCTCTCTCTCTTATATTACTGATCGTTAAATGTTATAATTTGCAGTTGCTGCAGCAGATGGTCGCAGATGATGTTTTTATACATATGATTTTATCTATATTTTTATCGTATATATTTCATATTTCCTATATACTCTACACGTATATTTTAAAAACTCTTTTTTTATATATATTATATTTATTTCCTAATTGTACAATATATTGATTTTTTTTCCTTCAGCCATTGGTTATGAAAACTCCAGCTTTCTTGAAAGATACAAAGCACATCATACAAATCTTAGAATCTCTCTCTCTTATATTACTGATCGTTAAATGTTATAATTTGCAGTTGCTGCAGCAGATGGTCGCAGATGATGTTTTTATACATATGATTTTATCTATATTTTTATCGTATATATTTCATATTTCCTATATACTCTACACGTATATTTTAAAAACTCTTTTTTTATATATATTATATTTATTTCCTAATATGATGGTTTGGGTTTTAAATATTTTGCTTGTTAGCATGTCTCACCGCACTATTGGGGATCTCTCATGATGTGCAGGCTGTGAGCTTACATCTACATGCGGTGATTTATCTCCGTTTGTTGATTTTGAGCCAGTGGGGACACTTCCGGGATCGCATCCCTGCATAGTGATCTCCGCCCCTTTGTTGTTGCGCTGCTTCACGCAGCGTTTGGTTCCTAGGGTAACCTATTGTGTATATAGCGCGGGTGACCACGCTCCTTCCGGATCCGCTGATGAAGTCCCCGCCCACTGGGACGCAACGCCTTCGGAAGGAAGGGAGCGTTGTGATGTCACCCGCGGCCATCTCGCATCTTCATCTTGTTCACGCTTATACATCTGGCACTGGATGAGTGCCTTGTTTGTAAATCTACTACCTGTTTTTATCTTATTAAAGTTTATTACGGAGAGCACTATGTTCTACCCTTCTCTGTTCACATGACACATCTGCTTGGGGATTGAATCATGCTGCATATGGCTCGTCTGTTACCGCTGCTTTACTGATCCGGATCCGCTGCTTACCACTTTTATATGACCCGCAAGGGAAAATGTATTTGACCCTCTATAACGAAAGGGTCCCGGCGCTGAGGTGAGAGGCCATCTTTTGTACTGGTGGAGGAATCACACTTATCCACTGAGTTTCCAGAATGATGTCACATCATTTATGATTACTTGGATCTTATGGACTATTTATTGTATCATATTTAGTGCTGCACCATCTGCTATATATTACTTTTAGGGATTTGATTTTTGACCCTGGTGTTCAGCTGCTTTTCTGCTATTTGTATACATATATGCGCTGATTTCTTTTTTCATCGATTGCCTGGAAGTGCTTGGGACACCTAATTCTAAACCTTCATTCCTCTCAGTGCAGGTCTCTTGAGAGGACTGAAGTTATAGTGGGGTTGGAGATCCCATCTGATGAGGAGCAAGGAGAGGTCCGCCTTGTTCTTTGGTGTGGGTCTTTTAAGTACTGTTGCCATTGGACTGCATGGGAGCTCGACATATGTCTGGTCAAGCATGTGGTGCCCCAGCGGCTGCTGTTTTGGCTACGCTTGATACGCTTCAGACATATGTTGCAAACAGCAACGGTGCGATCTGCTGCTCACGTCTCCAAAAAGGCCCACACAAAAGAACTTTTGGAAAAACACGCGGAGTCAGCAGCGCCCTGCACATGCGGAGCTTTGCGGTGTGATACAGTCGGTTGCCTGCCCTTAAGCTGGCCAATGGAGGGCATCCTGCCTCGTTGGAGATGTGCCTCCTCCTCTATTCTATCTGGCACCCACGTAAAGTCATCATCCCCTTCCTCCTCACCACTGGAGCAAACCTGGCAGTATACTGCAGCTGGGGGAACATATATTATAATATAATATATACTCTACCATTTTTGTGTAGGCTTACATGATTGCAGCAAACTAGTTTTTAATTTTGGTTTTGCGCCGGTAGCACATCTAGCTGGGGGAACATGACTGCCGGTTTCTTGCCCTGCTTGGGCACCCCCACTCTCTGGGCTCACGTTACTGCCTTCATTCTCAACCTGGGTACCATCATCAGAGCCTTCAAAACGCTGCACATTCTCCTGCAGCATGTACCCTACACCGTGGTCGAACAGTTCGGGGGATTCCTCAGGGCACGTCTCTAGTGCTTTTAATGTCATCCTATGTGTTTTTTGTAATATGTTCCTCAAATATGTAGGCACCCAAATCATTTTCCCCAACTCTGTTTTGCTAATTGTGTTTTCCAATTCCACCCAACTTTTATTTTTATTATTTCTTGCCCAGTCCATAACCTGAGAGAGAAGAACCACTTTATAATAGTTCTTTAAATCTGGAACTGCTAGGCCCCCCTGTTTTCGGTCTCTAGATAATATTTGTAAACTTATTCTTGGGGGGCGTGGCCTGGAGAGCAATGGAGTAGGACACATGTAGTGAGAGCACCACTTGCCCACACTGCTTCACTCACTATCATGCCTCAATCCTGCTTAACTTTCAGCATCTACACACCTGTGGACCTGCCCTCTCTCCAGCGCCATCCTCGGAGCCTACCAGCTTGTCAGAGCGCCGCTCGAGGCCGCCATCACAGGCCCTCTTCACCATCCTGCATCAGCTGTAGGGAAAGACTGGGGATTCGGCCTACCTCCCGTAGCGGAGCGGCCATCTTGCTCCACCCAGCGGCGGCTCTCACAGGTTTGCCTGCCCTCCCTGGATGCTCTGAGCTCGGTCTCTGCTTCATACAGCCACCGGATGGCCTGGAGCCCCTATAGTGGTGCCTCTTTCCTCTGTGGCTGCCTGGGGGACAGTCTGTGGATTTGGCCTAGCTACCGGATTGGCAGACATCTTGCTACACCTGCAACGGCCCTGGCAAGTATCCACAGGACTTCCTGATTCCAGTTCTCTCTTTCTACAGCCGCTGGACCTTGTAGCTAGCTGACCACTGCCTGCAGAACTTATTGTGTTGCTCCTAAACCATGGCGGGAGGAAGACACTGAGGATCTGGGCTAGTAGACAGCTGCCATCCTGGTATACCCGGGGACCCTCCTGTCCACCTTTGCAATATGTCTCCGCCAAAAATAAACCTCTGAGGCTGCTGATAAGTTTGCAGGCTTGGAGAAGACCAACAGGCCACAGATGGTGCCGGCACCTCCTCAGACACGGAACTGGCTTTAACCCTTCCCTGGTAGTTCCCTCTATAGTTGACACAGTCACTGGTACTGAGCCTGCCAAATTAATCTCCTCTCTATACTCTGCTATCCATCTCCCCAGTACCACGCCTTGGCCTATGCTGCCAAGACGAGATGGGCGGCAGGCATTGGACGGATTGAGGATGAGGATTGGGATGAGATTTTGGAAAACGTGAAAAAGGTATCCCCCAAGTTATCAGACTGCCTCACACAGTTGTATATCATACATAGGACGTATCTGACCCCCCAGAAGGTAGCGTGTTTTAAACCCATGTACAATCCTGGATCCGCCGATGCGACCACACCCCAGGCTCCTTCTACCACCTTATATGGTCCTGCCCAACTATCCAAACATACTGGATACAGGTGATCCGCTTCTTGCACGACCAGATGGGCTCTCCTGCTACCCTAGACCCAAAACTGTGCCTACTTGGTCTGTTGCCGGGCTTAGACACAGACAAACCCCTCCGTACCTTTTTACACGAGACACTGTTCTTGGCAAGGAAAGCGGTAGCCTGTGTGTGAATGCAGGCCCGCCCCCTACAATTCAATGCTGGAAGAAAGAGGTTAATGACACTCTTCCATATAAAAAGCTGATCTACGTCCATAGAGGTTGTTCGCTTAAATATGAAAAGGTCTGGAGCAGATGGTTAGCAGAAGGTGAAACGTGCACCTAATAGCCTCATCCCCTATTTCCCCCCTTCCCCCTTTGTATTCTCTCTCTTTCTTTTATATATGTTGTGCATTGACCATTGATGTGTTTTACTTTAGGCTATACAGACATTTCAATATATTCATGTATGTACTATTGTCAAGGCTATGTTGGTTTATATTGATTTATGTACCATGCATACGTTTTTCAATAAAGTTGTTTTTTCCAATTAAAAAAAACTTATTCTTGGTCTTTTCCCCTTCCAGATATACCTAAGGAGCATTGTTTTCCATGTTTTAAAATAAACTTGTGGGAGAGGGATCGGTAGCATCTGGAATTGGTACATGATCTTTGGTAAAAGACTCATTTTAAAAAATATTAATTCTCCCAGCCAAGACACATGTCATGACGCGATCTTGAAAAATTAAAAAAAAATACAAAAAAACATTTGGATATTTTTTTTATTTTTTACTTACCTCTAAATGCCTGTTGCTAGGTGGTCCCTCGTAGTCTGCCTCTTCCAGTGCCTGGGCTGGTGACATCACTTCCCCCTCGGCACAGGAAGGGCTCTGCTCCCTCCCTCCTGTCAATCATCTGGGACCCATTACAGGTCCCAGGTGACTGAGCGGGCAATCACGGCGCCACTCGCGCATGCGCAGTGGGTGCCAGGCTGTGAAGCCACAGCCCGGCGCCCACAGTTGCAATGCCGGCGCCACTGAACGGAGGGGGAGACAAGCGGGGCTTCGATCCCCCGCATCGCTGGACCCTGGGACAGGTAAGTGTCCAATTAAAAGTCAGCAGCTGCAGTATTTGTAGCTGCTGACTTTTATTTTTTTTTTTTTTTACTGGACCTCGGGTGGAACTCCTCTTTAAGTCATTTTTAACTCCATTTAGTAATGGCAGGAAGTTTGATTGATCAAGCGTATCTATATGCGTTGTAATCTTAACCCCTAGATAATTTAACTCCTTCTCTCTCCCAAGTAAATGGGAACTCCTGATATACAAGTGCCTCCTCTAGGGGGACACCTATATTCATTATCTCAGACTTCCCTGGATTTATTTAAAAATTCGAGCATTCCCCGTACTGTTTTAATTCTTTCATCAAGTTAGGCAGTGTTATCCTCGGGTAGGTCACAAAAAACAGAATAGCATCGGCGTATGCGGCCATCTTATGTTCTACTTCTCCTAACCTGAGCCCCCTAATGCTCACATCCTGACGTATTTTCGCCAACAGCGGTTCTAATAACAGTATGAAGAGTAGGGGGGATGGCCTAGTGCCATTATGCCTTTCAAAGGGTCCTGACTGGTAACAAAGGAAGGTAGCAAAGGAAAGGGCTGGAAGAACTGGTAACAGAAGATAAGGAAAAGAGAGACCCCCCCCCTAGGTAAGAGCCCAGGTCCAGATAGCCTAACAGCGCTATATTATAAAAAGTTTGGAGATATTCTGGTTCCCAAATTGTGTTCATATATCAATGGGATAGGAATAGTGGAATAAATAGTCTGAAGCAGCAAGGGCCTAATAATGACTTAGAGCTAAGTACTTTCGTTTAAAGTTTTCAATATCACAGCATGCCCCTGGGAGACAGCAATCCACTGCACACAGGGCTGAGAGGTATTTATACTCTAGATAAGCCATAGCTGATCGTTAGCCAGGGCATCATGTGATATGCTAGAGGGATTGTGGGAATTGTAGGATATCTGCTCACATACTCTCTGCGCCTGTGCAGAGAGGTCTATACAGAGAGACGGAGATTACACATAAGTGGAGAAGTCCGAGCGGTGCAGTATCCGGGCAGAGGAAACCACGAATGCGCCAGCTATATTAGAGTATAACAACTGCATTCTGGGCATTGTAGGAACTGCTGTGTCTATCGGTTTTAGGCCAAATCCGATAGTTGATGGACTACAAATGTCAGTAAAAGTACTCAGTGCCACCACTGTCTGGGAGTTACATATTTCTGAAAGACTCTGTGTTAACATTGCTGCCCAGGCCCCAATTACAATAGATAAAAATTATGCATACAAATGCTAATGAGAAAATTCTTATGTGCAGAGAGACTACTTATTAATGCATTAGGCTTAAGATGTTTCGTGACCACCACTCACAAAAGGATAGCCCACGATAAATCATAAAAACCGAAACATAGATGCATTAACACAATAACAGAATGTCACCTATATAGCGGAACCACCGCAGCACATAGGAAAAAAGATTTGAGTGTCTATCGCTGTCAAAAAGATCCCGTTCCCACCCCCCCCAGGTACAGGTTCGTGTAGGAAGGTGCACAACATGTGCCTATAGCGACCCCCTGTACCTGTAGGAAGTGGGAACGATCAAAAAAAGACATTTTTGGAAAGAATATGCGACAGGAGTCGTAGCACAAAGCCATTAAGGTCCGAAAATGTGGGTCCTCTTTCGTGTAGAAATCTGGCAACTGTGTTTAGACCTAGTTCGTGTGGGATAGACGAGTATAGAGTTTAAAACTGTGTGTGTATGTATGTATGTATATATGTATATATGTATGTATATATGTATATGTATGTATATATGTATATATGTATATATATATATATATATATATATATAATATATATAATTTTTATCGTGGGCTGTCCTCTTGTGCGTGGTGGTCACGAAACATCTTAAGCCGAATGCATTAATATGTAGTCTCTTTGCACATGCACGATCAGGGTGGCATACCGATAAGAATAATAATTTTCTCATTAGAATTTGCATGCATAATTTTTATCTATTGTAATTGGGGCTGGGCATCAATGTTAACACTGAGTCTTTCAGAAATATGTAACTCCCAGACAGTGGTGGCACTGCGTACTTTTACTGACATTTGTAGTCCATCAACTATCGGATTTAGCCTAAAGCCGATAGACACAGCAGTTCCTACAATGCCCAGAATGCAGTTGTTATACTCTAATATAGCCGGCGCATGCGTGGTTTCCTCCGCCCGGATACTGCACTGCTCTCATTTCTCCCCTTATGTGTAATGTCCGTCTCTCTGTATAGACCTCTCTGCACAGGCGCAGAGAGTATGAGAGCCGATATCCTACAATTCCCACAATCCCTTCAGCATATCACATGCTGCCCTGGCTAACGATCAGCTGTGGCTAATCTAGAGGAGGGATATGAAATTAGCGGACCTCCAGCTGTTGCAGAACTTCAAGTCCCATGAGGCATAGCAAGACTCTGACAGCCACAAGCACGACACCCAAAGGCAGAGGCATGATGGGACTTGTAGTTTTGCAACAGCTGGAGGTCCGCTAATTGCATATCCCTGATCTAGAGTATAAATGCCTCTCAGCTGCCGCAAACCCTGTGTGCAGTGGATTGCTGTCTCCCAGGGGCATGCTGTGATATTGAAACTTTAAACGTAAGTACTTAGCTCTAAGTCATTATTAGGCCCTTGCTGCTTCAGACTATTTATGTGCCCTTACTGTTACTATCTAAGCCAATGTTGTTATTGAATGCTTATAGATACAGCGATTGGCTGTTGGGCTTTATATAGCCATCAGCAGTACTGGAATTCAAATCCAGGATTCACTGTCGGATACTCTTTGATGGCTCTCCTCTCCCTTATGGCCGTTTCCAAAATAAGGAATACTATTCACATGCCCCTGTTCATACATTCATCGATATCTAATATAGTAAGTCCTACCTTCTTTTAAAAAATAAATAAACTTATACCCTTTTACCCTAATATAGACTCTGTGCTGACATTGGTTATATGTGCTCCATTTTCAGTTTCTTTAACTTTCAAGTGAATTACCCACCGTATCGTGACTGTACATGATTGTGCATTCCAAACAAGGTAATGTCTTGATGTTCGTCTCTGCACTCACAATTGCTTAGCGCATGATTTTTATCTTGAACAGTTTGTGTGTCTAATGACATTATATCTCATTTCAGAGAAACATATTCGCTTATCTGTCTCGTCTGTGAACCTTGGCCGTGTCCTGAGGTAGCCTAGCGGCGAAACGCGTAGACGTACAAGGGCTCGCTGCACAATATTCATAGATGCATTTTGTTATTTTACATGCGTTCGCCAGACTTCTATCAATTGATTCTGGAATGGAGTCTTTTTTTAAAGCCTTCCTCATCACATTCCCAGTCCTCTGTGCACTTGACGCACTATCTATCCCTGGAGACATACAGCAATTAAAATCCCCTCCCATAATAGTATGTCCTTTCTTGAAGTCCATATATTTTTTAATGATATTAATTGTGTATTTTATTGGATTTCTATTTGGGCAATAGACATTTGCCAGGGTGTATTCTTCCTCATTGATTTTACCCTTCAGGAATAAATATCGCCCTTCCGGGTCTGTCATTCTATCCTCTAGGACAAATCTTACTCCTCTGGCAAATCCTATGGCGATCCCTTTGGCTCTTTTTATTGGTGAGTCCCCATAATACCAAACTGGGTAGTTTCTAGATACTATTTTTCAATTGGAATCATGTGATATGTGTCTCTTGCAATAGGACTATATCCGCTTTGTAATATTTGATCTCTTATTACGTTATTTCTTTTCATAGGAGCATTTTAAACCTCTAACGTTATAAGTCATGAAGTTAAGGGTAGTCATCTCTGCACCCTGTGCTCCAGCTCATCTCTTGCCTCCTTTGTTTGTATCTCCTCTCTCTAGGAGCACCGTGGGCAGAGATCCACCCCTCCTCTCCTTCCTAACTTGGTCCTTTCCAGAGCAGTTCCCTTGGAGTATCTCCCACCTTCTCCCCCTTCTCCCTTTAACCCCCCCCTCCCTCCCTTTGGGGTACTTGGCCTCCCCGTGGCCCATTGATCCAAGGCCCTTTACCTCCTCCTGGCCCTTTGGTTCCCCCCAAGAGGCTAGACTCTGCCTGAGGGCCCCGTCAGACACTCTGCACCTGCTGCACCCAACAATGGGGATGACCCAACACCCGCTCCCCCCCCACACGTTTTACTCATACTTTACTTTAATCCTTCCCGCGCTCTCCCATCCCCCGCCTCCCCCATCAGACCCCCAGTTCCTTATTTCTCATTTCTTCTTCTTTCTTGATACCCATTTTTCCTTATAAACGGTTGCCATCTCTGTTCCTCTCTGGTCGGGGTATCATTTTGTGCTTCCCATCATCCTGGTATTTCGATCACTGGAATGTCCAATCCATCACAAAAGGTGGCCGTATCTTCAGGATATCTCAGGATTGCAGACCGTCCCTCTCTTCTCCCAATTAGACATGCTGGGAAAGCCCAGGAATACTGTATATTGTTGCATTTCAAATGTTCCAATAAGGGTTTCAGTGTTCTTCTTCGGGCTAGTGTCTCAGGTGACAGGTCTGCATATATCTGCAAGGTAGACTCTTTATATTTAATCGGCTGTTTATTTTTTAAGCTCTGCCAAATCTGTTCCATATCTTGAAAATAATGAAATCTTGCTATTATATCTCTCGGTATTTCCATTGCCATTGTGGCTGGCTTTCTTACCCGATGCACCCTTTCAAACTTTATTTTTTCTGTCTGTTTGTCCCAGCATAGGCCCAAGTATTTTATCCATTTTTACTTGCAACTCCTCTCCTTGCATATCTGGGATACCCCTTATCCTAAGATTTTTTTTTTTCCTTCGATTTCCGGTTTTCCTGATCTTCCAACCGATACATCATGTCTCTCTGCTCTCTCTGTAATCCTAACATCTGTTCTTTCAGATCCTTTAATTCTGTTGCTTTTAAATCAAGTTGTTCTTCTGTACTTTCTACTCTTCTTAAAATATACTTTAAATCCTCATGTAAAGTGGCCATCTCCCCCTTGATAGATGATTCTAGTTTTGCAAACATCGCCGCCATCTCCTTTAGTTGGCAGGTGTTTTTTTTGTTTGGGTTTGGCTTCCAGATCTTCCTCTGTATCCTCCCCAATACTAGGTACGATTTCTGTTGGCTCTGGGTCCTCAGATTGTTTTCTCTGTCCGTTTCTTGGGGCGCACTATGGGTTTTTTTTTTACTCTTGGCCCCTGTCTAGTTCCATGGGCTCTCTGTCCCCCCCTTCCTGTGTCATATATATTTTTTTATGGAGCCTGGACTCACACTCATTCTAAATGTTGGTTTCCCACTTGTTCCCTTTTGCAGGTTTCTCCCTTATCTTGTTCTCTGTCTCCTTTGTTCTATTTGTGTTTATTTTTTTTGAGGGGGGGGGGGTGGAAACAGCTCTTTTCTTCTGTCCTGCTGGCCTCAAATAGACCCTGTTTCTTCAAGGGTGAGTGACTGCTTAGTTACTGCTTAAATTACAGTGTTATATTCCACTTTCCCATAGATTTAATATTTAATACCAGCTCTTACCAGTAAGTATACGGTGGTTCAGGAGAGCTAACTCGCTTAATGTATTTATTTTGTGGTTTCAGGCTACGATTTCCTGGTACTTTCTCTTATTGAGCACAAATACAGAGAATCATTGAATAAGGCTGTGTATACTGATACTGGGGTACGGGGGGTGTGTATCTCGCCATCCCTTCTCTTCCCACACTTTCCTATCGCCGAGCCTGTTAGTCTTTGCTTCTGCTACTTCTCCATCTTCCTCCTTGTTTCATTTACATTGCTTTAGTGCTCTGTTCCACACTACTATGCAGATAAATAGGATATTCGCACAACCTCCACATACATTGTCTGTTCAGCTCAATACCAGTGACCAGCAGGTTACTTTTCACGGTTTTCAGACCCTTTCAGTCCCTTTCTCAGCTCAACCATTATATTTAACAGGCATACCACTGTGTATCAACAGCTTTCAAGTCCATCCAGCCATGAGTTTACAATAAATGTACTATGTTAGCTGCGGTGCGTATTATAATTATTTATATATATATATATAAATATAAATATAATACACACACCTCCACTGCATACAGTTTAGCTAGATCTCACTGCAGACCGTTCCTGGTGTACTGTTTCTAATATACTTCAGGCAGGCAGTTGATTCAGCTAGCTGCAATTCTAATAATATTATATATATATATATATATATATATATATATATATATATATATATATATATATATATATATATATATATATTTAAATATTATTAGCATTGCAGCTAGCTGAATTAAATGCGGTGGAGATGTGTGTGTATATGTGTGTGTGTGTGTGTGTGTATATATATATATATATATATATATATATATATATATATATATATATATATATATATATATATATATATATATATATATATGTGTATATATATATATATATATATATAGCCCATAATGCACTGCGTCATTGCAGTGCATTGCTGGCTGATTGGCCAAGCATGCACTATGACCCGCATGCTTTGGCCAATCACAGCGCCGTCAATATAATTTTATATATATATAAAATAATATATAAAATTATACTGACTGCGCTGTGATTGGCCAAAGCATGCGGGTCATAGTGCATGCTTGGCCAATCATCAGCCAGCAATGCACTGCGATGACGCAGTGCATTATGGGCCGTGACGTGCCGCTCTAATTTGGCACGAACGGCCCATAATGTTCGATCTTCGTTGAACGATCGAACAGCCGATGTTCGAGTCGAACTCATGTTCGACTCAAACAGCCAGTCCATCCCTAATAGCAATGTATTATAGCTTTGACAAGGTGTGGAGAACTCTGATACTGCAGTTTTGGCTTGAGCTCCCTTTTTTTTTTTTTTTTAATAAATGGACGCTTGGGATGCCTCCTCCCATATCTTGATCCCTCTTCCTGCTACTTGACTTGGCACCTTGTCTTTGCTCCCTCTGGGCTTAGCCCTGCTGCTTATGTCTAGCTGCCTATTACGGGACTTGTCCTCCTCTGTTGCGTGACTAAAAGATTACTCCTCTAGCTTGTATTACTTTATTTGAGTAGTGGTTATGATTGGTTTCACAAAAAGTTTTATTGGGTTCTAAAGTTTTATACAGAGTACACAAATCTGCTAGAATATAAAAAATAATGCTGTAATGGGATTAAGAGAAAACATGACAGAGGCTGATACACAGTAGCAGGTCCATCTAAAAATCTGAACAATACACAAAGAATCATAAATCAGTAGAAGGTTTAGAAGTGCACAAAGCAAGCCCTGGCATAGTGTATGGCCTGGTTCACACCTATGCAGTTAGCTTTTGATCCGTTTCTGCAGTGCATTTCTTCACGCTTTTTTGATGCGTTATGAATTTTGCATTTCCTATGCTTTTTTTTTAGATAACTTTTTGTTGGGCTGATTAACCGCTTGCTATCCGCGCTATAGCCGAATGACGGCTACAGCGCGGACCTGCATTCCCGGGAGGCCGTCATATGAGGGCCTCCCCTGTGCACGTGCCCTGCGCGCGCCCTGCAGGGCGCGCGTGGAGCGCGCTGTGATCACTGAGTCACTGAGACTCGGGTGATCACCGATCTGTGTAAGGGGCCGGTCCCGGCCCCTTACCATGTGATCAGCTGTCAGCCAATGACAGCTGATCACATGATCAAAACAAAAGCTCTGTGATCGTTTTTTTTTTTCTCCTCGCGCTGACAGTGCGAGGAGAGAAAAAAGCCGATCACCGGCTCAGCTGCAAGGGACATCGGTCCCGAAGAGGAGGAGGCAATAATGCCTCAATTGTGCCTTATAATTATGCCACCAGTACCCCCTGCCAGTGCACCCAGACATTAAAACATCACAGTGCCCACCAGTGCCATGTATCAATGCCCATAAGTGCCACCTATCAATGCCTACAGGTGCCACCTATCAATGCCCACCATTGCCACCTAACAATGCCCACCAGTGATGCCAATCAGTGCCACCTAGCAGTGTACAAGATCAGTGCCCATTATTGCCACCAATCAGTGCCCATCACTGCCACCCATCAGTGCCCATCACTGCCACCTATCAGTGCCCATTGGTGCCGCCTCATCAGCGTACATCAATGAAGGAGAAAAATTACCCTTTTAAAAAATTTTATAACAAAATATAAAAAAAAAAAAATTTTTTTTTTTTAAAATTCGGTCTTTTTAAATTTTTTTAACAAAAAATAAAAATCGCAGAGGTGATCAAATACCACCAAAAGAAAGCTCTATTTGTGGGGAAAAAATGATAAAAATTTCATTTGGGTACAGTGTTGTATGACCGTGCAATTGTCATTCAAAGTGCGTCAGCGCTGAAAGCTGAAAATTGGTCTGGATAGGAGGGGGGTTTAAGTGCCCGGTAAGCAAGTGGTTAAAAAACATAAATTGTGGTAAAAACGCACTACATGCTTTTCTGCAGCTTCTCTTCTCCATTGAGGTCTATTGAACCAAAAATGTACCGTTTTGTGTTTTAAAAAAAAAAAAAAAAAAAGTCCCTTACCCTTCCTTTCCAAAAAACGCAGAGGCTGAAAAAAGCATGAGTGTGAACGTATATTATAGGAAACCATGTTAAGTGGACTGTAGCGTGTTTCTTTAAAAAGCACTAAAAAAACAGACGTGAACCTGGCCTACAAGACTTCCCAGTAAAAAAGCATAGTGTTAAAAAAAACAAACAAAAAAAAAACTTCCCGATTTAGAGCAGAAATGGAGAAAGGCGGGAATATCTGGAAAGAAAACCGGACACCAGAAAGTGGGACGGAAGTAGCTTATGATTTCAATTTACTGACGCATATTGTGCTTTAAGGGATGCTTGATATGATTAAACCCTGTGAACGATTTTAGGGTGGAGCACAGCTAGTCCTTAGTCTATTTATTGTTGACCGGTGTGTCTTGTGAGTTGTTCCCAGTAAAAACTCAATAAAATAGAATTAAAAAAAAGTGTAGTACAAAAGTGTGTTTAAATTAGGAGAATCCTGTGAATGCTGGGAGACCTGATAAACTCCGTGTTCCTGATCAGTGTGGACATTCAATGTTTCATTGGGATAGCTTCAGTATTTCGTTAGATGCCCTGCGTGGTAATTCCATAAATCTGACCACTCTGGTAAATGACAATAGGTAAAGAAACAGTGTACGGGGAAAAATCATTAGTCCCCCACTAGAAAAAAGATGTAGGGTTTTCCATCACAGGTGGAAAAAGTGGGTTTTTGGTGATCAGAGATGAGCGTAGAAAGGCAGGCATATGAGTAACAGATTAAAAACCAATCTTTAAAGCTGAACTATTATTCACCTTGGCTCCAGTGATGCAATGACCTTGAGTGGCCCTCAGGCTGCTGATGTCTTTGAGCAGCCGGCTTTTGGGTATCGAGTGCCAGACGCTTTTATGGGCTTGGCAGATAGGACATTGCATGCATGAGAGTTCCATCAAATTCTGCATTTCTACAGCTATGTGGCTCACTATTACGGGATGGGACAGGTAGGTAATTTTAATGCAGAAGAGACCAAGCATGTCATTGTCAATTTTTTATTTTCTTTACCTAAAGTTGTAGGTTATGCATCAGAGGGAGGCTGCGCAGAGTGTGTGTTGGGGAAATGTCTGAAGAACTGGCAATCTTGCCAACGGCCCTCATGGCCACATCGGGCGTGCTCCACTGCATATTGGCGCATGCAAGTGCAATGGCGTGGGCACAACGTGACAGATGCTGGCGTTTCCTGGCCTATATACACCTGCTGCTGAGACCTGTGCATTGCTGGATTATCATCTGCTCCCCCGTGTTCCTGTGCTCCTGTGTATCTTGGTCCTTGATTTCCTGTTGCCCGACCCGGCTTGCCCTGACCTGTTATCCTGATCTCCTGGTTTGACCTCTGGCTTGTACTACTGACTCAGCTCCTGTCTGCTCCACTGTGTTTGATCTTGGCTTGGCTCGGCTCACCGACTCCGCTGCAACCTGTGTCACCGAATTTGACCCTGGCTTGTTCCAGTCCTGCTACCTGAACATACTATTGACTGATTTACCCCTGGCCTGGTTTGCCCATCTGCCAAGTCTGCCTGGTATCACACCTGCTCTACAGTGCACCCTGCTTGTTCCAGCTACCTTCCAGTGACCAGCTCTTCAAACCACAGTAACTGGCAAACTGTGCTTCTCTGGGCACTGCTCTTCCTGTCCCACTTCCAGGGGAGCACTGCACTTGGCCCCAAGGGGAGCCCTCTCAGCACCTCGGCCTTGCACCTGGTACGTGTCAGTGTGGAAGCTAGAGTAGCGTGGATATCAGAATTCTATCACAATCCAGAAGTTTCCAGAAAAACATAGTGTGGTGTCGTGTAAGAGGGAAAGCTTGTGGGTGAAGGGGCGTAGCGACCGCACTGCTGCATGGTCACATAGGATTGGAGCTCTGGCTGCCTGAGATAACTGATGATCTATGGGCATCTACACGTACAAGAGTGGTGACTCCAGCCTCCTATACCTCAGGCACCCTCCAGCAGAAGAAGGGAAGTGCCGCGGCTTGCTAAGCCGGATGGCTTCTTTTCCAAGCTTCCTGCCGGTCCACAGCAAAATGGCGCCGGTCCATGGCAAACTGGCAGCGGCAGCTCACTGAGGCGGAATGGAGCCTCCTCTGGGCCTGCAGGTGCTAAATCTCCACCAAGGTCACATCCATTAGGTGCACAGGGCAGTTCCCCTCCCTCAGGAGTCTCCACACCATCTACAAGAAGCCTGGCAAAGTCCAGGCAGAGAAAGGAGTCCTGGGATTACACACAGGAGGATCTGTGCATGGAGGTGAGTGCACAGGCTGCTGACTCGCAGGCCTCACAGTCCTCAGTCACGCACAGACCCCTTTGCTGCATTCACTATCTCAGACCACCCATTATCAGAGACTGTACTAAAAAGTATGCTAACTTCCCTCAGGGAGTCTCTACAACTTGACATGATAACCAGTAATAAGGAGAGCCGGCAAAACTGTAATCCTTGAAGTGTGGTTTATTGGTATTGATGCTGCTAATTCCTGGAGGCAGTTGTGTAACAAAGGCATGGCCATTTTACCTTACAACGTTTTTCACATCACCTACTTTTGAACCTCACATGTTATACTAGTCATTTCATAGCTGGTCAAAAATTAACACATTATTCTACATTTCACAGACATAGTCCCTCACACAGGATGTCCCCATTGAAGGAGGGGGAGAATACTGAAAGCCTGTCTTATCCTTTTTACACAGACACACACAGGACATATAAAGGAGGGGTCAAATCCCTCTCTGCTACAAATGATTTCTCAGTTAACCACTTCAGCCCCGGAAGGATTTACCCCCTTCCTGACCAGAGCACTTTTTACAATTTGGCACTGCGTCGCTTTAACTGCTAATTGCGCGGTCATGCAATGCTGTACCCAAACGAAATTTGCGTCCTTTTCTTCCCACAAATAGAGCTTTCTTTTGATGGCATTTGATAACCTCTGACGTTTTTATTTTTTGCGCTATACACGGAAAAAGACAGAAAATTTTGAAAAAAAATGATATTTTCTACTTTTTGTTATAAAAAAAAATCCAATAAACTCAATTTTAGTCATACATTTAGGCCAAAATGTATTCGGCCACATGTCTTTGGTAAAAAAAATGTCAATAAGTGTATTTATTGATTTGCACAAAAGTTATAGCGCCTACAAACTAGGGTACATTTTCTGGAATTTACACAGCCTTTAATTTATGACTGCCTGTGTCGTTTCTTGAGGTGCTAAAATGGCAGGGCAGTACAAAACCCCCACAAATGACCCCATTTTGGAAAGTAGACAACCCAAGGAAATTGCTGAGAGGCATGTTGAGCCCATTGAATATTCATTTTTTTTGTCCCAAGAGATTGAATAATGACAAAAAAAAAAAAATTACAAAAAGTTGTCACTAAATGATATATTGCTCCCACAGGCCATGGGCATATGTGGAATTGCACCCCAAAATACATTTAGCTGCTTCTCCTGAGTATGGGGATACCACATGTGTGGGACTTTTTGGGAGCCTAGCCGCGTACGGGGCCCCGAAAACCAATCACCGCCTTCAGGATTTCTAAGGGTGTAAATTTTTGATTTCACTCTTCACTGCCTATCACCGTTTCGGAGGCCATGGAATGCCCAGGTGGCACAAACCCCCCTCCCCAAATGACCCCATTTTGGAAAGTAGACACCCCAAGCTATTTGCTGAGAGGCATGGTGAGTATTTTGCAGCTCTCATTTGTTTTTGAAAATGAAGAAGACAAGAAAAACATTTTTTTTTCAATTTTCAAAACTTTGTGACAAAAAGTGAGGTCTGCAAAATACTCACTATACCGCTCAGCAAATAGCTTGGGGTGTCTACTTTCCCAAATGGGGTCGTTTGGGGGGGGGTTTGCCACATGGGAATTCCATGGCCTCCCAAACTGTGATAGGCAGTGAAGAGTGAAATCAAAAATTTACGTCCTTAGAAAGCCTGAAGGCGGTGCTTGGTTTTCGGGGTCCCGTGCGTGGCTAGGCTCCCAAAAAGTCCCACACATGTGGTATCCCCATACTCAGGAGAAGCAACAGAATGTATTTTAGGGTGTAATTTCACATATTCCCATGGCATGTTTGAGCAATATATCATTCAGTCACAACTTTGTGCAAAAAAAAAAAAAAATGTCTCTTTCCCGCAACTTGTGTCACAATATAAAATATTCCATGGACTCGACATGCCTCTCAGCAAATAGCTTGGGGTGTCTACTTTCCAAAATGGGGTCATTTTGGGGGGGTTTTGAACGGTCCTGGCATTTTAAGCACAACATTTAGAAGCTTATGTCACACATCACCCACTCTTCTAACCACTTGAAGACAAAGCCCTTTCTGACACTTTTTGATTACATGAAAAAATTATTTTTTTTGCAAGAAAATTACTTTGAACCCCCACACATTATATATTATTTTAAAGCAAATGCCCTACAGATTAAAATGGTGGGTGTTTCATTTTTTTTTTCACACAGTATTTGCGCAGCGATTTTTTTGGGGGGAAAAAACACACTTTTTAAAATTTAAATGCACTAAAACACACTATATTGCCCAAATGTTTGATGAAATAAAAAAGATGATCTTAGGCCGAGTACATGGATACCAAACATGACATGCTTTAAAATTGCGCACCAACGTGCAGTGGCGACAAACTAAATACATTTTTAAAAGCCTTTACAGGTTACCACTTTAGATTTACAGAGGAGGTCTACTGCTAAACTTACTGCCCTCGATCTGACCTTCGCGGTGATACCTCAGATGCATGGTGCAATTGCTGTTTACATTTGACACCAGACCGACGCTTGCGTTTTTTTTTTTTCTTATTTTTTTGCTTTTTTATCTTGTATTAAAACTGTTCCTTTCATTTTTTTTTTTTAAATCATTTTATTTGTTATCTCAGGGAATGTAAATATCCCCTATGATAGCAATAGGTAGTGACAGGTACTCTTTTTTGAAAAAATTGGGGTCTATTAGACCCTAGATTTCTCCTCTGCCCTCAAAGCTTCTGAGCACACCAAGATCGGTGTGATAAAATGCTTTCCCAATTTCTCAATGGCGCTGTTTACATCCGGCGAAATCTAAGTCATAAAATGCTCGTAGCTTCCGGTTTCTTAGGCCATAGAGATGTTTGGAGCCACTCTGGTCTCTGATCAGCTCTATGGTCAGCTGGCTGAATCACCGGCTGCATTCTCAGGTTCCCTGTTGAGACAGGAGAGCCAGAGAAAAACACGGAAGACGGTGGGGGGGGGCATTCCCTCCCACTGCTTGTAAAAGCAGTCTAGAGGCTAATTAGCCGCTAGGATTGCTTTTACATGAAAGCCGACCGCTGGCTGAAAAGAATGATACCAAGATGATACCTAAACCTGCAGGCATCATTCTGGTATAACCACTCAGTCGTGAATGGCGTACGTGAAGACAAAAAAATGGTTAACAATAAAGCACAGTAAACGGTAAAGTATAAAAAATTGCATACCTGAAAAGCAAACATGATAAAACATAATAACAATAAAACATTGCAGAATAGAATACAGTAAAAAAGAGCAGAACAATAGAGAGAGAGAACAATAACTATTTTTTTTTTATTTTACACTTTTTTTTTGTAACTAACGGATTCCAGGTTCGGGTCTCTTAAAATGCGATGGCATCTTGGGAGACCCTGTGAAAGTGTGCCTAGTCTGTGGAATGCTGTACCCTACGCTAATACTCAACTAGTGAATGGTAGCGTTCAAAACATTCACTAATGCAAAGACCAGGATTGTCAGGACAGGAGGGACAATAATAGCGGGTGTCAAGCCTATAATCCGCCCTTGCTGCAGACACGACATCTTTTCTGAAGGGGTTTGTTGGGTAGGGGTACTCGGGAGGACATAAAGACAATGCCTCTCATGCAGCTGACTGCATTTGGTTGGGGATGTGAATGGGGGAAGTACGGGCGCTGCAGAAGCGGTGGGTTCCCAATTAGGATTGGCGAATGCAGCAGGAAGGGCATTATGGGCACGACAGGCCTGTGTTTGTCTTTTTGGTGGCAGCGGGACACTACTTGTGCTTGCCACCTCACCAGCTTGAACTGCACTTATGGGACTCGCCGCGTCACCAAGTGTTACTGTAGTGCTGGTTTGACTATGACCGGGGTGTACTAGGCCACTGGTGCTTGCCAGTTCACCAAAACGCTACCAAAAAAACTGTTAGTGATCGCAGGGGTCAGGCCTGACTCTGCTTAACGCTGCAGTTATGCGTTTAGTGTTTTGTAAGTGACAGTGATCGATCGATACTGCACTTGGGTGGGCTGGGCTGGGCCGGGCGGAGGGGCAAAACGCAGGTGCTAGCAGTTATCTGGGCTGATCCCGCTAACGCTGCGTTTTTGGGAACCCTAAACTGCTGGGGACGCCAGTATAGATCTGATCAGATATTGATGCGTTCAGATACTATACCACTAAGGGAGGCGTATGCTGCGTGCGTGGGTGTTAGCGGTACTGGCGCTAATATGACGCTGCCGGGGGCGACGCATATCACCGCCGGGCGATCAGGGGGCTAAACCTTTATTAGGTAATAAACGGCGGGTGCCCTGACACTATAAAAAATAAACGAACTAACCAGCGTCAACCGTAACGGTTATACGGTGATCAGTGGTGAAAGGGTTAACTAGGGGGCAATCAAGGGGTTAAAACATTTATTAGATAGTATATGGGGGTCCCTGTCGCTAAAAAAAGCTGATGGCGAACCTAAATATTTACGTCCCTAACTAGCGTCACCAGTGACACTAATACAGCGATCAGAAAAATGATCGCTTAGTGACACTGGCGACGGGGTGATCAAGGGGTTAAAACTTTATTAGGGGGGGTACCCTAGACCTACAGGAGGCTAACCCTAACTGCCCTAACACTTCTAACTGTCACAAACTGACACCATGCAGTAATCAGAAAAAAAAAAAACACTGCTTGGTGTCAGTGTGACAGGGGGGGTGATTGGGGGGGCGATCGGGGGTGTAAAGTGTGCCTGGCATGTTCTAGTGTGTGTGTGTGTGTGTGTGTGTGTGTGTGTGTTGGTGCACTCACATGTCTTCTCTCCTCGGCGCCGGAACGGAAACTGCCGTGCCGAGGAGAGATGACATCACATCCTCTGCCTCTGTGTACTTCACAGAGGCAGGGGATGATTGTCATTGGCTGGGAGCGATCGCGAGGGGGGGGCCACGTACGGATGGCCTCCCCCTCATCTCTGAACGCTTCCAGTCACAAGCCGACTGCCGCTGGCACCGGGGGGGGGGGTCCGATCAGACCCCCTGCCCGCGGGAAGGCAATCACGTACCAGGTACGTGATTTTGCCAGCCCGTGCCATTCTGTTCACGTATATAGGCGTTAAGTGGTCGGCAAGTGGTTAAACATACAAGGACTTTCTACAAAAACTTCTATCTTTCTCATATACCGTACCACTTTATGGAACTTTCATCTTAATTTTATTGCTTCTCTCGCCCAATGTTAAACTCACATAGACCCTCAAACATAAGTAGCAAAACTAATTTTACAAATCAGCCATACTTATTACCTAGATAGAAATCTTAATTCAGGTAACATTGTCACATTCACTACAGAGAAAACAAAATGCATTCAATATCTTCATACAAGCAACATTTCCTCATCATTAGTTAGCTAACACAATTTGGTGCAATTGAATGCATGTAATTTAGTTGTGATGTCACTTTTCCCACATATAATTCCAATTAAACAGTGTATTTGGCATGGCCCTAGTAATAAGTGCCCACCACATTGCATAAATTTACCAACAGTTGTTAGAAACACAGTTGTTAGAACATTTCCCTATTTTATGCATTATTATACTGTTACCTTGAATGCTTCCGGAATATTCGTTCTCTTTATGAACGGTTTACTTGTTTTTTTTCCTCTTTCCAATCAGTAAGAATATATATACCCGTTCCCAACCGTTTAGTGTTAGTGCCTCAGCCTTAACCCACAGCGGTGTGTTCTGAAACTAAAGTACTTTCCTCATCTGTAATCCTGGTTATTCCTTTACCTTGAGTCTTTCATCGTGTTGCTTAAAGCACAACCGACAAATACTACGTTGAGCTGTCTCTTCTGGCCCCCCACTGGTTTTCCTTTTAAACAGTTTGCGTTTTCAGAACCTCAAGAGACTTGTCACAGTGCTACTTGACAGTTCTATTTGCATGTATAAAATAAGTATTTAGTGCTTTAAAATTATGTACAAATCTACGTACAGAAACACTTATATTCTATATACAAATATTCATCAAGGGGATAAGAAGGAAACCTCTGAATTCCTGGATCCTTTACTCTTACCTTGCCTAAGCCTTTAAGTCATATACCCGTGCTGAAGTAATCCACATTCGCTTCGCTGCTAAAGAACGCCTCCTACAAACACAATTCACACCAAACTCTACCACCTAATTATTACTGACTGACTGAGGTCTGCCCAGGATGCTCTATCATCCAATGGGTTTTCCTCAGGGAGATGATCAGGCTCCCCTTCCCTCGAATTTTTTCAAGAGGCCCTGTCTGACGGATATCCCAAATCAAAAAGCAGAGATCTCACCTGCTTCTGAAGTCTGGAGCTCCAACTGTTTGGTTCTGGAGTCTGGGTTCGAGACTCCGAAGGGTGTCCCGGAGCAGACAGCCGAAATGCAGCGCAGTCTCCCAAGCAAATGTGGTCCAGTGGTGCCTGAGACAGCGCAGCAATCCAAAATGCTGGCTCTGGTTCGATCCCTACGGGTCGTGGTGGAAGGTTGTCGCAGCAGTCACAAATGGTTTCCCGGCCAAATGCACCAGGGACTTGTTGCAGCAATAAGCTCTTTAAGTTCATGGTTAGGACTGGTTTCCCAGGACAACAGACTCTAGAAGAACAAACTTTTTTTTTTCCCGCAAAAATCTGTTTATTGAACAAAAGGAAAGGATTACATACAAACGATCATTTTGACAGTTATCCAGGTGATTAAATGACATTACCAATTATAATAAAAAACAGTTGCTTCCCTTACATCTATGAATATTGGTCTAAGACAACATTATTGGTATCATATACAGCAGTTTAACTCTATATAACATTCGTATTAAAGTGAAGACAGCTTTATTAACATTTATTGTGCTGTTAGGTTATAGGGTGGAGAACAAATCGTAAAGGTCTGGAATCCCTCATATTCAATTGAGTTAATGAAGGGGAGGTTTGTTGAGTCTGTCATGTTTGGAGTTTTGTTTATACACATGTTTCGGGTATTTTTAGCCACCTGTCCCAGATCTTGTCGTACTTAGATGGGCACCCCCTATTGGAGTACATGAGTTTTTTGTATGGCAGAACTTTATTAATTTCTATTAGCCATTGCACAAACTCCGGCAGATTAGGTCTCATCCAGAATCTGGCTATGACTTTGCGAGCAGAGAAAAGTGTTTCGTGCAAAAATATTTTTGTGAATTTATCAAAATCTGGATCCGTAAAAATTCCGAGAATACATGGCTTTGGCTGCAGTGTGATGGGGGAGCCCATTTTGTCATGTAGGAATTGCACCTCTTGCATCCAGAAGGCCTGAATCTTAGGGCATTGTCATAGTAGATGAAAATAGGTGCCCTCTGCCTGACTACACATTTGGCAATTAGTAGATTGGTTGCTTTTGTATTTGGAGACTCTAAGAAGTGTAAGATAAGCTCTATGTATTATGAATATTTGTGTTAAGTGGTCCGATAGTTTAGGAGACACTAGTTTGCACGTGTCTAGCGCATCGCTCCACTCAGAGTCCTCCAAGGGGCCTAGCTCTCCCTCCCACCTGGTCTTAATTGCATATGCAGATGAAGTTGCCTGAGGGAGTGTTAGCATGCTGTAGAATTGCGAAATCAATTTATTTGCATCAGGGCATTTTACTGCTGCCAGTACTGGGTTATCATTCAAATTTAGATCATCTAGGGGAAATTGCGCCTGATAGGCATGTCGTAATTGTATATATCTGTAAAACATTTGATCTGGTAGTGCGAATTCCGTTTTTAAACTATTGAAAGACTTTAGTTTTCCTTTTTGAGTGATTTGGGCCAGATATACTATTCCCCTTGAACTCCACACTCTATTATCTTGTAGGTTAAACTCTGGTAAGGACGTATTTTGCCAAAGATGAGTGCAGCTATGGGGGGACAAAATACTCATCCTGTCAGAGGCCAGTTCCCACACCCTTCTGTACTGATATAAAAGTGATCTTCGATCATCCTTTTGGCCCTTGTCTCTCCCCCTACCCGTTATTGCTACCAGGGAGTCTAGAGTCTGCCTAGTCCATTTTGGACAAAGAGAGTGTAGGAATCTTTCCCTGTCAACTTTGTCAATATGGAAAATTTGCGACAGTTGGGCCGCTACATAATAAGCATTAAAATCAGGTAGCGCCATTCCGGCTAGATCCGTGGGGTGTTTTAGTTTATGCCAAGGGAGTTTGTGCCTATTGTTGCCTCAGACAAACGGTTTGATGAGATTCTCAAGTATTTTGAAATGCTTAAGCACCAAGTACACTGGCGAGTGCCAAAGCATATACAGGACCTTTGGTAACAGGACCATTTTTATAAATTTATTCGGCCCATCACTCCTAGTGGGAGATGGGCCCATGCCTGTGACTTTTTTGCCTGAGCATTTCCTGCAGTGGCGTAATATTAAGTAAAATGTAATCTGATGGGGTTCAGGTGGTGCGTATTCCTAGGTACTTTATGGTGTCTACTCTTTGCAGAGGAAGTAAAGCCCTATCTTTAGGTGGTGGAAAACTATCTAGGGGAAGTATTTGGGACTTGTCCCAATTGATTCGGAGTCCGGAGAATGTGCCGAAACGTTCTATAAGGGCCAGAGCTTAGTGGCAGGGAATCCTCAGAGTAATCTAGATATAACAGGGTATCCTCAGCATATGTGCTTATTTTTTCCACTATCTCACCTCTTCGTAGGCCCACTATTCCTGGATGTTCCCGTATAGCTATTGCAAGGGGCTCTGCCGCCAGTGCATACAGCAACGGCGACAAAGGGCACCTCTGTCTCGTACCCCTGGATAGAGGGAATTGCTCCGAGGACCATCCATTCACCAGAACTCTCGCCACTGGATCCTGGTAAAGGAGCCGGATCCATTTTTTAAATCTGGGCCCTAGTCCAAACCTGTCCAGACAGGACCACAGATACCTCCATTCGACTGAGTCGAATGCCTTGGCAGTGTCCAAGGCAACGACTATTCTGGACCCAACATTGTCATGCCTCATCTGGAGATTGATAAACAGTCTCCGGAGGTTGAAAGACTTGTTTCTTCCTGGCATGAATCCAGCCTGATCCCCATGAACCAGTGACAAGATAACTGTATTGAGGCGGATAGCAAGTATTTTTGCAAGAATCTTAATATCTACCTGGAGCAGGGAGATGGGGCGATAAGATTCCGGGAGATGTGGATCTTTTCCTGGTTTGGGAATTAATATTATGGTAGCTTCCCTCATGGATGCTGGGAGGTCTGAGTGTTCAAAAATTGAATTGTATAATGCGAGTAGCCTAGGGATCAATTGGTCCGAGTAGGTTGAATAGAATTCCACAGGTAGACCGTCCGAGCCCGGGGCCTTAGACCTGGGAAATGCAGCTATCGCCCTAGATCAGGGGTCTTCAAACTACGGCCCTCCAGTTGTTCAGGAACTACAATTCCCATCAGGCCTAGTCATGTCTGTGAATGTCAGAGTTTTACAATGCCTCATGGGATGTGTAGTTCTGCAACAGCTGGAGGGCCGTAGTTTGAGGATCCCTGCCCTAGATATTTCATCCCCTGTCAGTGGGGCCTATAGCTCTTTTGTTTGCTCCTCTGATAATTTAGGGATTGATATTTCAGCTAAGAAAGATTCCATCAAGGTGGCATCATCTGTAGCTGTGGTAGTGTATAGGTTCGCAAAGAATTCTTTGAATAGGGATGCAACTTTTGTAGGTTCTGTTACCATACCTCCATCTTGTGAGCGTAGGGAGATCACCACCGGGGGTCTCTCCTCGCTATGCACCATATACGCAAGTAGTTTCCCGGCCCTTTCTCCATATTCAAATGCCTTTTGTTTATGGAAAAAGAGTTTGCGTTTGGATTTATCATATTTGATCTAATGCTCTAGAACATATTTTGAGATTATTGGCTTTATCTGTGGTGGGATCAGCTAAAAAGGCTCTGTCTGCCGATTGTAAGTGTTTAGTTGTTATGTCAGCCGTTATTTCAGATGTGCGTTTTCAGTTTATTGATACGCATGGTAAGTATCATACGTGCATGTTTTTGAACGTTTCCCAGACTATTTGCGGTGACGCGGATTCTCCATTAATCGCAAAAAATTGGTCTCATTCAATAGCTAGATTATCATCTTCTGGAAGCAGAGTCAGCCAGAAGGGGTTCAGCCTCCACGAGTTTGGAGGTCTAGTGTGCGGTAGGGATAGTGTAGCCCAGTAGGGCAGTGATCAGAGAGTGATCTGGGGTGAAATCCCACCTCTAACAACCTAGGGAGTAGTGTTTTGGATATAAGAATAAGGTCTATGCGGGACATACTGTTGTGAGAAGTGGAGAGACATGAGTAGGCTCTTGATGTAGGGTGTTTATACCTCCATGTGTCGACTAAGTTGAAGTCGTCAAGGAGCCTTGCAAATCTAGTTGGGTGGTGAGGTGCGTCGGCAGAGAGGGATCCAGTCAGTCTGTCAAGTGTTGGGTCTAGCACATTGTTAAAATCTCCGAGCCATATATCTGATATCTGGCGTATTAGGATAAATAGCCATGAAATCAAATCCCTTATTTAAGATGGAGAATTGAAACGGGGGTGGTACATAAAACGCCAGTAATAGTATGGGATCACCTTGTAATTTAGTTCTCAAAAAAACATATTTACCTTCTGGGTCTGTTTCCGAACCCTGGAGCTCAAAGTGTGTGGTCTTAGTGACCAATATTGATACACCTCTAGTGTGTGTGGTGTGCACTGAGTGGTACGCCCATCCTATCCATGGACGTGTAAGTGCCCTCTGAACCGAACCTTCTGCATGAGTCTCCACCAGTACCACCACATCAGCTCTTTGTTTTTTTAAGTTGAGCAAAAACAGCAGACCTTTTTATTTGATCTCTAACCCCATGGACATTCCATATCACTAGTTTCAATGAGGCCATGGGTTGAGGTGTTTGTAGTAAGCAGCTCCAGGATTCAGATCACCCTTGAAATTGTTTAATGGTAAAAACGATCTCCAATATGTAACTGTCAGGAATAATGTCATTATTTCCCTATGGTTCCAAAAAAAACAGGATTGTGCATAATAAAAGATCTTGCCTTGTAACCTTGTTAACCATAAATCCCCCCTTCCCGCCCTGCACTGTCCCCAACTGGTGCGGGCTGTTTCCCCAAACTGCCAACATGGCATAAACATTGTCCAGCCTGAGAGGAGATCTGCACCAACTAAAAAAATGCAAAAGAGGGCGCTTGATAACTGTATAGCGAACACCATAATGGTGTCCGCAAGCACTATTACTTCAGTAATACTCCATGCATGTCCTCCCAGGCTGGAAACTATGACTATTGGGGCGGCTTTACGCTGCATAACACTGAGTAGGACTATGCTCACTACTATGGCGAGCTCACAGGCATGGTGCTTCCCTCCGCAGAGGGAAATATTGAGCAAACATTTACAGAGAACAAATAATGCGTGCATGTAAACCCCAAAATTAGTATGAAATTTGGAGGGTTGTTATTTAGCCCCCCACCCCCTCCCCGGTGAGCCACATGCAATGATTTCAAGCTGCGATGCTATGCAAAAGTGTCACTCTCAACTGTGTAAGAGGCACTACATTCGTGAAGTCATATGTCGCTGTTCCAAACATAGTTCCTGGTATAATGCAACACCTCTCATCCCAGGGGCAACAGTGTCAGAAATCTATGTCCAAATGCAACCTGCTATCTCTCTCCCTTATTTGGAAATATGCAAAGGTGCAGAGCAAGATTGCTGTGATTAAGTAGCCGTACAACCTGTTTCAGGCCTGTTCACTAGTAAATATCATCACTTTGCACCTCAGGAGCAACAGTATCAGTGAGCAATGTCTGAATGCAAACTGTTACTCCTTTTCGTGTGTGTGTGTGTGTGTGTGTGTGTGTGTGTGTGTGTGTGTGTATATGTATATATATATATATATATGTGTGTATATATATAAATAAAAAAAAAATATATATATATATATATATATATATATATATATATATATATATATATATATATATATATATATATATATATATATTCAAAGGTGCACAGTGAAATTGCTGTGATCAAGCAGGCATGTACATTGTTTCAGGTAAGGGCCCTGACAGAGTGCAGTATCTTACATTCCAGAAGCAACAACAGGAAGCAATGTCTGTATGCAAATCGCTGCCCCTTTCTCTTGTAGAGAAATGTTCAGGGGTGCGCAGCTAATACACTGGAAAGGCACACCGGTTTTGAGGTACAGGGCAAAGGATATGGTAACTTATCTGTGTTCTTCCCTCTGCTCCAGCCACAAAATGGCTGCCTCTGGATCATCAAAAAAGTATGCGCGGTCATCTCCCTCTACACGTAGCCGAGCTGGGAATAGCATCGCATGTTTTATGCGAAGTCTTCGTTTGGCTTCCATGAATGTTTTACGCTTGCGTTGCACTTCCGCCGAAAAATCCGGAAACACAGCGATCGTTTTGTTACCGAAGGGGATGTTGCCTTTTTCTCTGCTGAGGCGAAGTATGGCATCCCTGTCTTTGAAATTTAGAAATTTGGCGATGAATGTGCGTGGGGGCGCTCCATTTGGTGGCGGTCTGCCCGACATACGGTGCGCCCTCTCCACAACAAAGGTGGGGGAGAAGGCCTCTCTTTGCCAGAAGTATCACAAAGCAATGATTCAAGGAATGTGGTGGAGTCACCCCCCCCTCTGCTCCCTCAGGGAGACCTATGAATCTGAGGTTACAGCATCTGAGCCTGTTCTCTAAATCATCTTGCTTTTGCAGGATTTGATTAACTTGCAGCTGTATAGCTTCTGTGGAGTGTTGGAGGGGGGGAAGGGAGTCCTCCACTATGCTCAGACGAGTCTCGGCCTCAGTGACTCTATCTCTCAGTTTCTGAAAGTCCTGTCTCACCAAGGATATATCTACCTTCACTTCTTCAATCCTGGTTGTGAGTGTAGACTGACATGCAGCCACTGCTTCCTGGCATATAATTATGGCTTCAAGCACCTTCGCTGTGTCTGTATTCACAGCAGCCTCCTCTCTCCTCGTGGCGCCGCCATCTTGCCCAGAGGATTCTTTCTCCTCCTCCTGTCGGCGGTATTGATCCAGCTTGGAGGTCGCTGCAGCCGGCTTCTTCGGCGGTGACATGATCCCTGCAGTGGTATGATACAGTCAGGGTCGTTTTGGGGCTTATAGATCGGATGTAATACCAGGATGTGCTCTAAAGGATGAACTGTCGGTGGAGCTCTGCTCCCTTGCGTCCTATCCCATGCCGCTCCAGGCCACGCCCCCAGAAGAACAAACTTTTACTTTTGCCAGCAAAAGACGCCCTGTCCTGGTCTCTCACCAAGAGACGAAGGGTGCCCTCCTGAGCAGTTACAACATAGATATATCTCAACAATTACATAGACATTCCTAAAGCATTGCGTAAGCTCCCTAATAACCTGGTTAGCAAATATCTTCTACAGTCTTCCAGTTATCTGCCTAATTTATAAGCCACTAATAAGGTTGCTGTGATCCTAGCTTCTCAGAATAAGGGGGAGTCAGATGTCAACATTTGGAATTTCTTAATTGCGTGCTAGTCTTACCTAAAGGGGTTGTAAAGGTAAACATTTTTTCACCTTAATGCATTCTATGCATTAAGGTGAAAAAACTTTTGAAAGTACCGCCACCCCCAGGCCCCCCGTTTTACTTACCTGACGCCTCGAATCTTCGCTGCTCGTCCTCATCTTCATTGCAGCTCAGCCTGGTCGCTGATTATCTGCAGTGGATGGATTGAAAGCAGCGCAGCCATTGGCTCGCGCTGCTGTCAATCACATCCGATGACGCGGCGCGCCGGGGGGCGGGGCCGAGTGATATAGCGAGCGGCTATAGCCGCCGGCTGTATCACGGGAGCGCGCCCGCAAGCACTCACCACCGTGCGAGGGAGCTCGCATTAAGGTGGTAAATGCTTGCGGGGAGGAGCTGAAACAGCCGCCGAGGGACCCCAGAAGACCAGGTTCGGGGCCACTCTGTGCAGAACGAGCTGCACAGAGAAGGTAAGTATAACATGTTTGTTATTTAAAAAATAAAAAATAAATAACTTTACAACCCCTTTAACCACTTCACCCCCGGAAGGATTTACCCCCTTCCTGACCAGAGCACTTTTTACAATTTGGCACTGCGTCGCTTTAACTGCTAATTGCGTGGTCATGCAATGCTGTACCCAAACAAAATTTCTGTCCTTTTTTTTTTCCCCCCACAAATAGAGCTTTCTTTTGATGGTATTTGATCACCTCTGCGGTTTTTATTTTTTGCGCTATAAACGGAAAAAGACCGAAAATTTTGAAAAAAAAAAAGAGATTTTCTATTTTTTGTTATAAAAAAAAATCCAATAAACTCAATTTTAGTCATACATTTAGGCCAAAATGTATTCGGCCACATGTGTTTGGTAAAAAAAAATGTCAATAAGCGTATATTTATTGGTTTGCGCAAAAGTTATAGTGTCTCCAAACTAGGGTACATTTTCTGGAATTTACACAGCTTTTAGTTTGACTGCCTATGTCATTTTTTGAGGTGCTAAAATGGCAGGGCAGTAAACCCCCCAAATTACCCCATTTTGGAAAGTAGACACCCCAAGGAAATTGCTGAGAGGCATGTTGAGCCCATTAAATATTTTTTTTGTCCCAAGTGATTGAATAATGATAAAAAAAAAAATGAAAAATTTACAAAAAGTTGTCACTCACTAAATGATATATTGCTCACACATGCCATGGTTATATGTGGAATTACTCCCCAAAATACATTTAGCTGCTTCTCCTGAGTACGGGGATACCACTGTGTGGGACTTTTTGGGAGCCTAGCCGTGTACGGGGCCCCGAAAACCAAGCACCGCCTTCAGGATTTCTAAGGGCGGAAATTTTTGATTTCACTCCTCACTACCTATTACAGTTTTGAAGACCGAAAAATGTCAAGATGACACAAGTTGCGGGAAAATTACAAACTGGCATACTCACCACGCCAAAGAGGCATGGTGAGTATTTTGCAGCTCATTTGTTTTTGAAAATGAAGAAAGACAAGAAAAAATTTTTTTTTCAATTTTCAAAACTTTGACAAAAAGTGAGGTCTGCAAAATACTCACTATACCTCTCAGCTAATAGTTGGGGTGTCTACTCTCCAAAATGGGGTTATTTGGGGGGGGGGGAGGTGTTGTGCCAACGGGGCATTCCATGGCCTCTGAGACTTTGATAGGCAGTGAAAAGTGAAATCAAAAATTTACACCCTTAGAAAGCCTGAAGGCGGTTTGGTTTTTGGGGTCCCGTACGCGGCTAGGCTGCCAAAAAGTCTCACACATGTGGTATCCCTGTACTCAGGAGAAGCAACAGAATGTATTTTGGTGTGTAATTTCACATATTCCCATGGCATGTGTGAGCAATATATCATTTAGTGAAAACTTTGTGCAAAAAAAAAATGGTCTTTTTCCCGCAACTTGTGTCACAATATAAAATATTCCATGGACTCGACATGCCTCTCAGCAAATAGCTTGAGGTGTCTACTTTCCAAAATGGGGTCATTTGGGGGGGGGGGGTTGAACTGTCCTGGCATTTTATGCACAACATTTAGAAGCTTATGTTGAAGACAAAGCCCTTTCTGACACTTTTTGTTTACATGAAAAAATACTTTTTTATTTTTGCAAGAAAATTACTTTGAACCCCCAAACATTATATATTTTTTTAAAAGCAAATGCCCTACAGAATAAAATGGTGGGTGTTTCATTTTTTTTTTCACACAGTATTTGCGCAGCGATTTTTCAAATGCATTTTTTTTGGGAAAAAAACACACTTTTTTTAAAGTTTAATGCACTAAAACACACTATATTGCCCAAATGTTTGATGCAATAAAAAAGATGATCTTAGGCCGAGTACATGGATACCAAACACGACATGCTTTAAAATTGCGCAGTGGTGACAAACTGAATACTTTTTTAAAAGCCTTTTACTGGTTACCACTTAAATTTACAGAGGAGGTCTACTGCCCTCGATCTGACATTCGCGGTGATACCTCACATGCATGGTGCAATTCCTGTTTACATTTGACGCCAGACCGACGCTTGCGAGAGAGGGGGGGCAGGGGTGCTTTTTTTTTTTTTTTTTTTTTGTCTTTATTATTTTTTTGCTTTTTTATCTTATTTTTAAAAAGTTCCTTTCATTTTTGTTTTAATCATTTTTATTATCTCAGGGAATGTAAATATCCCCTATGATAGCAATAGGTAGTGACAGGTACTCTTTTTTTGAAAAATTTGGGGTCTATTAGACCCTAGATCTCTCCTGCCCTCAAAGCATCTGACCACACCAAGATCAGTGTGATAAAATGCTTTCCCAATTTCCCAATGGCGCTGTTTACATCTGGCGAAATCTATGTCATAAAATGCTCGTAGCTTCCGGTTTCTTAGGCCATAGAGATGTTTGGAGCCATTCTGGTCTCTGATCAGCTCTATGGTCAGCTGGCTGAATCACCGGCTGCATTCTCAGGCTCCCTGTTGGGTCAGGAGAGACAAAGAAAAACATGGAAGGTGGTGGGGGGGGGGGCGCATTCCCTCCCACTGCTTGTAAAAGCAGTCTAGAGGCTAATTAGATGCTAGGATTGCTTTTACATGAAAGCTGGCTGGCTAAAAGGAATGATACCAAGATGATACCTAAACCTGCAGGCATCATTCTGGTATCACTCAAAGTCCAGCAACATACCAGTACGTTGCTGGTTTTTGTTGGGCATATATTGTAAACTTTTTTTTTTTTTCATGCAGCCTGTGGGCTGAACGAAAAATAAGATTGATCGGTGGGTATGCCCTCCCTTCATCCACCCACTTCTAATGATGGGCATACATGCAACGTTTATATATGCCGAAGCATGGGGGCATCCGCCCCAAAAGGTAGGAGCAAATCGCTCCTCCGCCCCTGCTGCCCCCATGCTTTGGCATATATGCTCTTTTTTTTAACTGTGGTGGTGAAATCACCTCCGACAGCGCTGGAGTTACGGCTTTATGTATCGTGGGAGCAAACGCTGTTGCTGTCAAGATAAATCCGCTCTGCAGCTGAATGGTGTACCTGAAAACAAAAAAATGGTTAACAATAAAACACAGTAAAGTATAAAAAAAATTGCATACCTATAAAGCAAACATGATAAAACATAACAATAAAACATTGCAGAATAGAATACAGTAGAATACAGTAAAAAAGAGCAGAACAATAGAGAGAACAATAAAACGACAACTATTTTTGTTTTTTTTATTTTAAATTTTTTTTTTTTTTTTACACTTTTTTTTTTTGTAACGGTTACTTTTGTAACTAACCGGTTACAGGTTCGGGTCTCTCAAAATGCGATGGCATCTTGGGAGACCCTGTGAAAGTGTGCCTAGTCTGTGCTGTACCCTACGCTAATTCTCAACTAATGAATGGTAGCGTTCAAAACATTCACCAATGCAAAGACCAGGATTGTCAGGACAGAAGGGACAATAATAGCGGGTGTCACGTCTATATCCGCGCTTGCTGCAGACACGACATCTTTTTTGGGGGGCTCGTTGGGTAGGGGTACTCGGGAGGACATAAAGAAAATGCCTCTCATGCAGCCGGCTTACTGCATTTGGTTGGGGAAGATGAGGTGGAGCACCGTCTGGAAACAGAAGGGCTCTGACGATCTCTTCCTGGAATTTAAGGAAGGATCCAGTCCATCCTGAAGCTCTGTATAGCACATAAGCGTTCAGCAAAGCCAATTGAAATAAGTAAGCACACTTTCTTGTACCAGCGTCTGGCCTTATGGGCAATTGGGTACGGCGCCAACAACTGGTCGTTGAGGTCCACCCCTCCCATATTTTGGTTATATTCATGGACACAGAGGGGTTTCTCCACAACACCAGTCGCCGTAGTAATTTGGACCGTCGTGTCTGCATGAAAGGAGGTAAGAATGAAAACATTCTTATTATCCCTCCACTTCATAGCGAGCAAATTATTACACTGCAAGCAGGCTCTCTCCCCCAGCCTAAGACTGGAATCTACAAGCCGCTGAGGAAAGCCCCGGCGATTAGGTCGCATGGTGCCACATGCTCCAATTTGCTGATCAAACAAGTGACTAAAAAGTGACAAGCTCGTGTAATAATTGTCCACATATAAGTGGTACCCCTTTCCGAATAAGGGTGACACCAAGTCCCACACAATCTTGCCAGTGCTTCCTATGTAGTCAGGTCAGTTTGTCGGCTCTACGTGGCTATCTTTTCCCTCGTAAACCATAAAACTACATGTATAGCCTGTGGCCCTGTCACAGAGCTTATACATCTTGACCCTGTACCTGGCATGCTTGCTGGGAAGGTACTGTTTGAATGACAAGCGGCCAGAAAACTTAATCAGGGACTTGTCAACGCAGACAACTTGATGGGGAGTAAACAAGACTGCAAAACGTTGGTTGAAGTGGTTTACGAGGGGCCGAATTTTGTAAAGCCAATCGTATCCAGGGTCTCCACGAGGATGACAGAGTTAATTGTCATTGAAGTGCATGAACTGCAAGATCTGCTCGTATCGTGCCCTGGTCATGGAGGCAGAGAACAAGGGCATATGGTGAATTGGGTCAGTGGACCAATATGACCGCAACTCAGTCTTTTTAGTTATGCCCATGTTGAGGGAATTCAGAGACCGTAATTGGTCTCCAATCTCTGGCAAGGGAGGACCGGGGAATAGTGGCGATTTGTTGACCAGCGTACAAATTGTTTTGGTCCACGATAGATCTATAGAGATCTTCGGTGAAAAACAGCGAATAAAAATCAAGTGACGTAAAATCAACTGTTTTCACCAGAATGCCGGGTTGGCCAGTGAATGGGGGAAGTAGGGGTGCTGCAGAAGTGGTGGGTTTGGATTGGCGAATGCAGCAGGAAGGGCACTATGGGCACGACGGGCCTGTGTTTGTCTTCTTGGTGGCATCGGAACACTACTTGTGCTTGCCACCTCACCAGTTTGAACTGCACTTAAGGGACTCGCCACGTCACCATGTGATACTGCAGTGCTGGATTGACTACGACCAGGGTGTACTAGGCTACTGGCGCTTGCCAGTTCACCAGAAGGAATAGCGGCGCTAGTACTGCTCTGCTCCATACGAGGGACCTGCGGTTCTTGCACATCAACGACAGAAGAATTTCTGGGTCTGGTACGCCTGACCTTGGCATGGACCACAACTCCGTCGTCAGAGCTATCTGTCATGGAGCCCCTGTCCTCTACAGGATCGTATTCTGAGCCTGAATCTGACAGATGAGTGACTTCCTCTTCACTGTCTGTCATGCTCAGAAACGTGTAGGCTTCTTCACTAGTGTACCTTTTGATTTGCCATTTTGGGCTCTAAATTTAGTGGTCAACTAGTGAGACTCACAGGTAAAAAAGCTCCTGATTGTTAGCGACTGTATCAAAACGCTACCAAAAAAATGTGTGTTTAGTGTTTTGTAAGTGACAGTGATCGATCGATAATGCACTGGGCTGGGCGGAGGGGCTAAACGCAGGTATCTGGGATTATCCCGCTAACACTGCGTTTTTGGGAACCCTAAACTGCTGGGGACGCTAGTATAGATCTGATTGAATCAGATATTGATCCGTTCAGATGCTATTCCACTAAGGGAGGTGTATGCTGAGTGCGTGGGTGTTAGCGGTACTGGCACTAACCTGATGCTGCCTGGGGCGGCGCAGACCCTTTCTGACCCTAAAACTTAGGGTCAGGGGGCTAAACCTTTTATTGGGTAATAAACGGCGGGTGCCCTGACACTATAAAAAATAAACTGACTAACCAGCGTCACCCGTAACAGTTATACGGTGATCACTGGTGAAAGGGTTAACTAGGGGGCAATCAGGGGGTTAAAACCTTTACTAGGTAGTATATGGGGGTCCCTGTGGCTATAAAACGCTGACCTAAATGCTTACCTCCCTAACTAGCGTCACCTGTGACACTAATACAGCGATCAGAAAAACGATCACTTAGTGACACTGGCGACGGGGGGTGCTCAAGGGGTTAAAACTTTATTAGGGTGGGTACCCTACACCTAAAGGCCTAACATTAATTGTCCTACCACTTTTAACTGTCACAAACTGACGCTAATGCAATAATCAGAAAAAAAAATGCTATTGGTGTCACTGTGACAGGGGGTACAGGGGGGTGACTGGAGGGTGAAATGTGTGCCTGAGAGTGTTCTACTGTAAGTGTTGTGTTGGTGCACTTACTTGGATGTATTCTCTCCTTGGAAGCCGAAACGAAAAAGCTTCCCGAGGAGAGATGACATCACTTCCTCTGCCGCTGTTTACATTACAGCAGCAGAGGAAGATTTTCATTCGTTGGGAGAGCGATCGTGAGGGGGTGGCCACGAATGAGTGGCCTCCCCCTCAGCATTGATCGCTCCCCTAACTATGCCGACCGCCTCGGGCACCCGCGGGAGGCAAATCGCGTACAAGGTACGTGATTTTGCCTGCCCGTGCCATTCTGCCACAGTATATCTGCGTTAGGCGGTCGGCAAGTGGTTAAATATACAAAACCTTACTACTTTTTACAAGAAAGAACATGTTATCAGAAGCAACAATTTTGTTACAGTATCCATTTTGGCTCCCTACCACAGTATGGCTGAAATCAAAAGTGGTCGACTTGGAAGATAGACAGGTCTCGTCGCAACAACTTGGGAATTCAAGGGGTCCCGGAATCGATCCAGCAAACCCAACTTCCGCAACTTGCACGAGACCTATTCCTAGCTATTATACCTACACTTACTACAGGGTCCCTAAGCCCAGCTATCTTCCATCCGAAATTCCTAGAGATGTGAGGGAAGGAGGTTCTCGCTCCATGGCCATGGTACATGGCCCTGTCCATTGTTCCTTTGATGCAGTGAAGTTGTCCTTTCTCTTTAACAGAAAAACACCCTCAAAGCATAATGTTTCCCCTCCATGTTTGACGGTGGGGATGGTGTTCTTGGGGCCATAGGCAACATTCTTCCTCCTCCAAACACAGCAAGTTGAGTTGATGCCAGAGCTAGATTTTGGTCTCATCTGACCACAACACTTTCACCCAGCTCTCCTCTGAATCATTCAGATGTTCATTAGCAATAGGGATGAGCCGAACACCCCCTGGATCGGTTTGCGGCAGAACATACGAACAGACCAAAAATTTGTGCGAACACGCGAACCCTGTTAAAGTCTATGGGACTCGAACTTTAAAAATCAAAAGTGCTAATTTTAAAGGCTAATATGCAAGTTATTGTCATAAAAAGTGTTTGGAGGACACGGGTCCTGCCCCAGAGGACATGAATCAATGCAAAAAAAAAGTTTTAAAAACGGCTGTTTTTTCGGGAGCAGTGATTTTAATAATGCTTAAAGTGAAACTATAAAAGTGAATTAGTCCTTTAAATATTGTGCCTGGGGGGTGTCTATAGCATGTCTGTAAAGTGGCGCATTTTTCCCGTGTGTAGAACAGTCCCTTCACAAAATGTCATTTCTAAAGGAATAAAAGTCACTTAAAACTGCTTGCGGCTGTAATGTAATGTTGCCCCCCCCAGCCCATTACCAGGACCCTTGGGTCTGGTATGGATATTAAGGTGAACCCCGTGCCCAAATTTAAAAAAAAAGGCGTAGGGCCCCCAGGCCCTATATACTCTGAACAGTAGCAGTATACAGGCGGTCCTCGGGTTACAAACAAAATAGGGACTGTAGGTTTGTTCCTAAGTTAAATCTGTTTGTAATTTGGAACAGGCACATTTTGTAAGTGTAGCTCCAGCCAAAAAAACTATTTTTTAAGCTTTTTGGATAACCTAGAGAAGGGTTATCACCCCTGTAACATTTGTTTTGCTGTCTGTGCCCCTGTTCAGAAGATTTCACCTCACTTTCTGTCCCAATGACAATTGGATTTTGAAAGTTTTGGGTTTTTGGGAAAACAAGGATTGGTGATAAAGCATCAGTGGGGAGACACCTTTTTCTCATATTAACTCTTACAGGAGAGAATTTCCCTTCCTAGGGGTAGATTTCCTCTCACTTCCTGTTGCCTCCCTCCGTTTTTTAAAGTAGGAGTCGTTTGTAAGTCAGATGTTTGAACATAGGGGAGAGCCTGTATATACTATACGGCCTGCCCTATACACTCTGGAAAATTGGGCCTTAGGTGTTGGTGGTACCAGAACACTGTAAGCCCTCAGTTACTCTTGGTGGGCGCTGGAACAGGCCCTGCTGTGAAATATTATATCAAGAATTCTAATTACATGCCCCTGTTAAACAGGGGCAGAAAAATTGGGCCTTATGAGGTGGTGGTGGTGGTGCCACAACACTGAAACCCCTCACAGATACTCTTGTTGAGCGCAGGAACGAGGCCTGCTGTTAAATATTTAATCAAAAAATTGTAATTACACGCCCTTGTTAAACAGGGGCAGAAAAATTGGGCCTTAGGTAGTGGTGTCCTGAACTGAAAATATTATTAGAAGCTATCATCATGAAAATTGAGGAGGAATAGGATAGTCACTCAGCATATACAGTCTTCAAGGGATCCCACATCCATAGAAAAATCAATTGGTTACATCAGCAACAGGTGCTTGGTAGCTGGTGATCCAAGACTGATTCATTTTTATGAATGTGAGCCAATCAACAGGGTCTGTGGACAGGCTCACTCTGTGATCGGTTACAAAGCCTCCAGCAGCACTGAATGTGCGTTACGAAAGAACGCTGGATGCAGGACAGGCCAGTAGCTCAATTGCATGTTGAGCAAGTTCTGGCCAGTGGTCCATCCTGAAGACCCAGTAACCCAGTGGATGTTCTGGTGGAAAGGTCTCCAAGCCTGATCTTGCTCCTAGATATTGCTGCACCATGGAATTCAGACGCTGGCGATGGTTGCTGGAACTGATCAGACCTGGGCGCTGAGGACTGAAGAATTGCCTGAAGGCATCAATCAGCCGGCCACCTTCTCCACCGTTCTTTCTGTGACTGAACGAAGCACAAACCTTTCTGCAAGGCCTCCCGAAGATGTTTCATCCTCTGCTCCCTCTGTGAAGGCTGGATAAATTCTGCAACCTTACCCTTGTAACGTGGATCAAGAAGGGTTGCCAGCCAGTAATGATCCCTCTCCTTGATACCACAAATCCTAGGGTCCTTTCGTAGGCTTTGCAGGGTCAGGGAGGTCATGCAGTGTAGGTTTGAAGAGGCATTCGATCCTGAGTCCTCTGGGTCACTAAGGATCACATGATCCTCAACCACCTCCTCCCAGCCACGTACAACTCCATGGGTTTCTGGGGACTGGAAACGATCCCTTGAAGACTGCTGATGCTGAGTGGTGTTCTCCTCCTCCTCCCTCCTCTTTCCTCCCTCCTCCTCCGATCGGTGCGGGCCTGCAGGAATTATAGTATCTGGATAAAGGGGGCCTTGAGAGGTAAGGAAGTCCTCTTCCTCCCGCTGTTCTGCCTCAAGTGCCCTGTCCATTATTCCATGAAGCGTGTGCTCCAACAGGAAGACAAGAGGGACAGTATCACTGATACATGCCCTGTCACTGCTCACCATCCTCGTATCCTCCTCAAATGGTGAAAGGACAGTGCATGCATCCTTGATCAGTAGCTACTGGCGTGTCGAATAAAGCCAAGCTCCCCTGTCCTGGTACCATACTCACACAGGTACTCATTGATGGCCCTCTGCTGCATGTGCAGCCTTTGCAGCATTGCCAACATTGAGTTCCACCTGGTGGGCATGTCACAAATAAGGAGGTTCTTTGGCAGGTTGCATTCTCTTTGAATGTCAGCCAACTGAGCACTGGCATTATATGACCGGCGGAAATGACCACAGACTTTCCTGGCCGGCCTCGGGAGATCCTGTGAGCCTGGGTACCTGCTCAAGAACTGCTGCACCACCAAATTAAGGACGTGAGCCAAACAGGGAACATGGGTCAAGTGTCCCTGTCAGAGGGCGGAGAGGAGGTTGGTGCCATTGTCGCATACAACCATTCCTGGCTGAAGCTGGCATGGCGTCAACCACCTCTGAGCCTGCCCCTGCAGAGCTGACAGAATCTCTGCTCCAGTGTGGCTCCTGTCCCCTAAGCAGACCAACTCAAGCACCTCATGGCATCTTTTTGCCTGAGTGCTTGCGTAGTCCCTTGAACGCCTACGGAGCACCGCTGGTTCAGAAGAGAAATCTGCAGAAGAGGAGGCCATAGAGGAAGAAGAAGAGGGGGGGGGGTGGAGGAGAGAGCTGTGCCAGAATCACCACTAGCATTTTGGAGGTGTGGTGGCAGAACAAGCTCCAACAATACTGAACCCTGTCCTGCATCCTTCCCAGCTGCCAGCAGAGTTACCCAGTGCACCATGAAAGAAAGGTAACGTCCCTGTCCATGCCTGCTGGACCATGAGTCAGCAGTAATATGCACGTTACTGCTGACCGCCCTGTCTAACAAGGCCAAGACATTGCCTTCCACATGCTGGTAGAGAGACGGAATGGCTTTCCGTGAAAAGAAATGACGCTCGGGAACCTGCCACTGAGGTACCGCACATTCCACAAATTCACGATAGGGGGCAGAGTCAGCAGTTGCAGTGCTAGCAATTTGGCCAAGCTAGCATTCAGACGCTGAGCATGTGGATGGCTGGGACCGAATTTCTTTCGACGGTTTAGCAACTGGGGTAGGGAAAGCTGCCTGATAAAATCAGATGGAGGTGTACTGATAGCAGATTGGCTGCAAGTACTTGGGACACCGATTGCTATACCTTCATTCCTCTCAGTGCAGGTTTCTGAGAGGACAGGAGGTATAGTAGGGTTGGAGAACCCAGCTGATGAGGAGCAAGGATAGGTCCGCCTTGTTCTTTGATGTGGGTCTTTTAAGTGCTGTTGCCAACAGACTGCATGGGAGGTCGTCAGATGTCTGGTCAAGCATGTGGTGCCCAAGCGGTTGCTGTTTTGGCCATGCTTGATACGCTTCAGACATATGTTGCAAACCGTAACGGTGCGATCAGCTGCACAGGTGTCAAAAAAGGCCCACACCAAAGAACTTTTCAAAATATGTGGGGAGTCAGCATTGCCCTGCACCTGCTTAGCTCTGCGGTGTGATGCAATAGGGTGGCTGCACTTATGCTGCCCCCTGAAGGGCATCCTACCTCATTTAAGAGGTGCCTCCTCCTCCTCTCTTCTATCAGGCACCCAAGTTCAGTCAGTGACCTCATCATCCCCTCCCTCCTAATCACTGGAGCAAACTTGGCAGTATGCTGCAGCTGGGGGAACATGACTGCCAGTTTCTTGACCTTCTTAGGCACCCCCTCTCTTCAGGCTGATGTTACTCCCTTCCTCAACCTGGGTACCATCATCAGAGTCTTCAGATTGCTGCGCATCCTCCTGCAGCATGTACCCCACACTTTGGTCGAATAGTTCGGGGGACTCCTCCGTGCATGATGGTGGGGCTAGGGAAGGAGTGAGTGTTGACATGGAGCCAATGCAATAGGCCGCTTTGGCAGCTGCACTGGCAGGCAAACTACTCTGAGCCTGGGTGACAGAGGATGAGGATGGCTTTTTTACCCATTCCACCAATTCTTATACATGTTTTGGCTCAATAACACGGCCAGCTGCAGGAAAAAAGGACAAGTGTGCCCCACGGCCACTTGCTGAGGATGCATTGTGTCCACGACCAGCACTGTTGACTGTAGACACAGAGCCTGCTTGCCCTCTTTTAGTGGCCTGTGAGCGTCT